>JAWZYU010000008.1:53834456-54307514 GCA_038380435.1 Ryuthela nishihirai
GACACGAAGGTTGCCAGATCACTAATTTCTAAAAAAATCGTTGCCAGATATTTTTTGAATTCTGTAATCAACCATAGTGTTCGGATACTTTTTTGAGCGACTGTACACTTACTGGATACAGCAGAATCAAAGCTTTCTAAGCAAAGTCCAAAGTATTAATTCTGTTATCAAAGAAGAATATTAAAAGTTTTATCCAAAAGTGAATAAATTTCTTATCATAGAAAAAAATATTAAAACTTTAAATGGAAGTCCAAAGTAATTATTTTGCTACAAGAATATTAAAAACTTTTGTCTAAGAAACGTTTAAGTAATAATTTTGCTATTAAACAATAATATTAAAACTTTTATCTAATAAAAGTCCAAAGTAATAATTCTGTTATCAAACCGAAACTTTGTGAAGTGTATGATAATTTAACATAGAAGAATATTAAAATTTTAATCTAATCAAATTTCAAGTAATAATTTTGCTACAAGAATATTAAAACTTTATCTAACGAAAGTCCACGTAATAATTCCCGTTCCAGCTTTACAATTAAAGCTTTACAATTAAATGTATTTAAATCGTACTTATCTTAGATCGGGACTCTATACCGGAGGGGGAACTCAAACTGACTTCGAATCGCTTGAGATCTTTCTTAAATAAAAATAAATAAATACCCCCTCAAGCAGCTGCTTGCCACAGAGGTCTGATAGGAGCCTGTCAGTTTATATGCCACAGTAGTAGATCTGAGAGGATGGCAGAACCTCAGCAGAAAAACGACACAAACGTCCATGCCTTATCCTGGGCTCGAACCCAGGTCTCTTAGATCAAGGGCCAAGCGTGCTAACCACTCGGCCAATACTCAACCGAAATTTAAAAACCAAAACTGAATAATTCTTATCATAGAAGAATACTAAAATTTTAATCTAATCAAAGTTCAAGAAATAATTTTGCTCTAAGAATATTAAAACTTTTATGTAATTAAGGTCCACGTAATAATTCCCGTTCCAGCTTTACAATTAAATCTATTTAAATCGTACTTACCTTCGATTGGGACTCTATAACGGAGGGGAAAGTCATAGTGACTTGGAATCGCTTGAGATCCTTCTTAAATACTCAACAGAACCAAAACTGAATCTTGAACTTTGGTTTTGGATACAAAAAAATTTCGGTTTGATGGCAAAGTCCAAGTAGTAATTTTGCTATCAAACCGAAATTTTATCCAAAAACCAAAGTTCAAAATTCAGTAGCAAAGTCCAAGTAATAATTTTTATCTAAAACCAAAGTTCAAGATTCAGTAGCAAAGTCCAAGTAATAATTTTTATCCAAAACCAAAGTTCAAGATTCAGTAGCAAAGTCCAAGTAATAATTTTTATCCAAAACCAAAGTTCAAGATTCAGTAGCAAAGTCCAAGTAATAATTTTTATCCAAAACCAAAATTCAAGATTCAGTAGCAAAGTCCAAGGAATAATTTTGCTATCAAACCGAAATTTTTATCCAAAACCAAAGTTCAAGGGTTGGGTTGTTTGGGTTGTTTTACCTCTGAGCGGCACTTTTCTGCACACCATGGGCTAAATGGCCAGTTCACATGGACCCGAAGGCTCAGAGAAGGTTGGGGGAGGGGACCCACTGGAACAGCTGTTGGGAGACAGATGGTAGCCTCCCATCAAGGCCATCCAGCGTGTTCTTTAACGTGCACAGGGTATGGCTCTCCCGCACACGGGGCCACGGCTTAACGTCCCATCCGACGGACGGCGGCCTTTCCAAGCCCATCGGTGTCCCCTACTGACCGTGGGCAGGGCGGGGGAATTTTGCGGAGATAAATCTCAACGCTGACCCAGCTGGGACTCGAACCTGGGAACTACAGATTACGAGCCTGGCGCGCTACCGACTGAGCCACCCCCACCCCCACCCCCCAAAGTTCAAGATTAAGTAGCAAAGTCCAAGTAATAATTTTGCTATGAAACCGAAAGTTTTTATCCAAAACGAAAGTTCAAGATTCAGTAGCAAAGTCCAAATAATAATTTTTTATCCAAAACCAAAGTTCAAGTTTCAGTTTTGGTTCTGTGGAGTATTTAAGAAGGGTCTCAAGCAATTCCAGATCATTTTGACTTTCCCCTCCTGAAGAGTAAGTAGTTATTACTGTATGTTTTTTGTATGCCTTTTTTTCAAAGTTACTTAGTTGAATCGCTGGTCGCCCGTTGGCGTGGGCGGCCGTCAATTTTCAAAGTCCAGCATTCACTAGAGAAGTTTGAAAAGAATTTCTCCTGAAGTGAAAAAAAAAATCCTTAAACAACTTTTGAACTGATCAATTGAAATTTTCTCTTAGAAACATTTCATCAGATTCAATTAGAAGGTTAAAAACACGTTCCTAAAGAAAGAATAATTGAAACACTTACGTTAACGATTAATAACTGACCGCACCCAGCTGCCGCCACGTCAGAAATATCCCATCGAGAATTTGGAAAGATCGTGGTGCACGTTATCTGGATGCAACACTTCATCTTCAGTTTCGTAATCAGGTCAAAGTGAGAGGTCACGAGACGAGACGAACTCCAGGATGTTACGGAAATAAACACAGCTGAGAACTGATGAATGAAATAAGTTGGGAAGAGTTAGAGCAAATCTACTTTTTGAATGGATTTAAATAGTTTTAAATACTAAGGTTTGTTCAGACAAAGTTTTTTGATTTAAGGGGCAGACCCCACTTTGACGGTTTAAGAAAAATCATTTTTTTTTTTTGCATTTTTCAGAAGTTTATGAAGTGTAGAATATGGTCTTGAAACAGTTTTTCAAAATTCGAACTCCTTCCGAAGTCACAGTGAAAAATACGAGGTCGTGTCAATCCCGGTAAAAAAGGCAGCTAAATCTTTAAACGCGTTTTTCTCGAAACAACATTTTTTGAACTGGTAGAGTGCGGATCTTGGGAACCATTCATCCGATTTGCATATTTTTTTTAAATGCGTAGGAACGAATTATCTAAAAGGTAGCATAGGATTTTTTTTGATATTTTAATTATTCTCTTTTTAGCGAGCAATTTACTGCCATTTTTTTAAGGAAAAAAAATCACTTTTTTATTTCTCAAAATGCCGTCATTTTGTCAATTTTTCGAATTTTGAAAAAATGCTACACTACGTCTCAAAGACAATTTCTCAAAGTTTGTAAAACTGTTAATAATTTTGTTCTTAGATGTTCCTGCGATGTCCGGTGCACTCTGCCAGGAGGGCGCGTCTTTCGCACTGAGGTCAACCAATGAGGAACCACAGAACGACCGTTACAATAAACGTGCCTTAACAACATGCAAAAAGTTTGTAGTCATTGCATTGTTTATTGTACCCAAAACAATTCTCAAAGTTTGACTATTTTTAGAGCGCTCAGGGTGGGGTCCACCCTTAAGAGAAAATTTTCAATGTTTCAGTAGTGAAATTAATTAATTTCAATAATTTAATTAATTCGCTTAATTTTACGCTTAATGAAAAATTTCAATTTTTTGCATTATTGAACCATGATTTTTATCTATTATATATATAATAAAGAGGGTGTAACTGCTAACTCAAAGATGAGCGCAACTATTCAATGTACCAAATGTGGGAAATCTATTCGCAAATCCAATATGAACCGTCATGTGAAAACTGCATGCACTTCTCGCACATTTGAAAAATGCGAATTCCGCAATTCCATCTTTAACAGAAAAGACAATTACAATCATCATCTGAATCAATATCATATAAATAAAAGCAGTGCTTTTCGGAAACGTTTCGCACATATAAAATTGATAACATAAATATCAGAGAAGACATAAAAAGCTTTCTGGAGAAAAATAACAATAAATGGAAACAAATAATTCGCAAGAAACTCAGTCAGCCTCTTAAAAGTTAGATTCATATTACAAATAAAATTTAAAAAGCAAATGGATCCTGAAGGACAGAAAGAAATATGTGCACATTTTTCGACATGTAACGAATAATCAGTTTGCCTACCTATCTCAATGAATTACTAAAAAAATGCTTATGAGAAAATTGATAACGACTTTGAAAATTTTATACAAAAGGGAAGTGGATGGGTGTTTGACAAAATGATTTCTATGGAAATTCAAATGTCTCAGTATAATGCAGTTGGAGCATCTGCTTTCGTAAATTTACCAGAACATTTGAAATCTACAAAAGGAATAGTGAATGTTAAAAACTACGAGAACAAATGTTTCTTGTGGTCAATATTATCAGCTCTACATCATGCTAAAGACCATCCACAACGTGTGGAAAAATATAAAATATTTGAAAACGTCTTAGACACATCTTCATTGACTTACCCAGTAACCCTCGATGAAATCCCGAAGTTCGAGGTTTTAAATAATATTTCTATAAATGTTTTCAATTCTAAGAAAGATGGTTTGCATACGTTATATATTTCACAGAATCCTGTTAAAGAATCCATACAACTTTTACTTTTAAAAGACGGCAGTAATTCTCACTATTGTTGGATTAAAAATATTAGTAGGGTTGAAAAAAAATTGAAAACCCATCGTTGTTCCCTTTCTAATTGAGGGCAGGACGAGTAGTTTTGCTTAGATAAATCTCAACGGCTAATGCGGTTGGGACTCGAACTGGGTACTATAGATTACCAGCCTGGTCCACCACCAACTAAATCACCCCTGTCCCTTTTGTCCATGAAATAAAGTCAAAACGACATCACCGATGTACAGTCGCTCAAAAAAATAACCGAACACTATAATTGATTACAGAATTCAGAAAAAAATATCTGGCAACGATTTTTTTTTAGAAATTAGTGATCTGGCAACCTTCGTGTCACGTGACACGAAGGTTGACAGACACAACTTAACGTAATGCCCCGTGTTAAACGTAATTTAACACGGGGCCACAGCTTAACGTCCCATCCGACGGACGACGGCCTTTCCAAGCCCATCGGTGTCCCCTACTGACCGTGGGCAGGGCGGGGAATTTTGCGGAAAGAAATCTCAACGCTGACGCAGCTGGGACTCAAACCTGAACTGCAGATTACGAGCCTGGCGCGCTACCGACTGAGCCACCCCCTCCCCCTTAAGTTAGTGAACCGTCTATCCTAGTCCCCATAGAAAACGAAATGGTTTAATTGTGTGTTTGCGATTTCTAAACTGGGGTCATAATGACTCCGTATCCCTTACAGCGTTTATATATATATTTGGTCTCCATTTAAATATTAAATCAAAGCTCCACCGAAAGAAAAACGTTTATTCTGGCCTGATCCCTTGGCAAATATTTTAAATCGCATAATTTATGTTTAAAATTTATGTCTACCAATGAACCATCGCGAAAGTTCTGCTGCTTCTATAAACAAGTAAATTTATTTCTCAAAATTATTTCGAAATGAAATCCAAACGATGTTTTCAGCTATTCGAATAAAAAAATTAAATTATGTTTATATGAACTGAGAAGAGGAAATGTCAATAACGTGAAGGAATTAGGTGAAATATAATGGGAGAGAATCGGATCTTTCGATAACTTTTATCCGTGTTCATAAGTTGAACAAGTTCGATGATCTCTTCAGATCTCAAACTCCAACCTTTGGACACAAATATCGTCTTTCTTAACGTTTGAAAAAGTTGCAGACAACATTAGATATTACATTTACTTTATTATTGCAGACAACGTTAGATATAGGTTAGATTTCCAGAAGAGATACTCTCTTGTGGAAGTGAACGGAAGGGGAGGGCTGCCAGATTAGTGTGGCCTACTGATCTGGACAACTATGGCTACTTTTTTTTTCTACCCTGCTGAGGAGTGGTCAACCACACAGGGTCCTGATGCTGACCATATAAACACACTGGACTGCCATTCATTATCTTGGGCTGTAATTAGACGTGTGCTGTCTTTAATTGGTATAACATTTTTAACTCTTATGGATTGAATACGTTCTATTTTTATAATACTTGTTAAGTTGGTTGTCGAGATGTAATCCTAGGTATTTTGTTGTATATACTCTGTCAATTTTGATGCATCCACAGTTATCTAGCGCATAGGTAAATTCCTTTTTTCTGCAGTTTAATTTATGTGTTTTAATAATTACGTTGCTGTTAATTTTGAAACCAGGTGAATGAAAAGTCATCCATTTGGTGTTATTGCTATTTAGATACAGTTTATTTCAGTTTACCACCGTTTAATAATATTAAAGTCTTTTTGTATATGTTTAACCGCATCTTCTTCCAATTTGTTTATATTAACTAAAATTATATCATCGGCATATAAAAACGTGGTAATGTTTAGTTTCAATTTTGTTAAGTCGTTTATGTAAATCATAAATAAAAGCGGGCCTAAAATTGATCCTTGAGAAATACCGAATTTAACTTGGCACTTTTCGCTGTAGGTGTTAATTTTAGTTACCGTAAATCTATTTGATAAGTTGCTTTAAAAGCAGTGTAATGCAGTTCCTCCAATTCCACACTTTTCTAATTTCTCTAGAAGAATGCCATGATCCAAGGTGTCAAAGGATTTCTGAAAATCTAAAAACTCGTCAAGTCATTACCTATGATCCCGACATGGCCGGGCACCCAACAGAAGATGATAACTCTTTTGGGTGCCAGACAAGAGAGCTGCTGGCGGACCTTGGAAAGAAGAAGGCGAGGCCGATGCCTCACCGAGATCAAACCCTGTAGCGAGCCAAGCAAGTCGGTGTAACGCACACACCGACAACGATGAATAGCTGCTGTGTGGTTCAAGGGACACTGATAGTGTGCAACTCTGCGTTACACACTATCATTGCAACCTCGCAACTCTGCAATGAAGTTGGAACATTGCTGTGGGTTGGGTTGGGTTGCTTTGCCTCTGAGCGGTACTTTTTTGCACACCATGGGCTAAATGGCCAGGTCACATGGACCCCGAAGGCTCAGAGAAGTTTGGGGGAGGGGACCCACTGGAACAGCTGTTGGGAGACAGATGGTAGCCTCCCATCAAGGCCATCCAGCGTGTTCTTTAACGTGCACAGGGTATGACTCTCACGCACACGGGGCCACGGCTTAACGTCCCATCCGACGGACGGCGGCCTTTCCAAGCCCATCGGTGTCCCCTACTGACCGTGGGTAGGACGGGGAATTTTGCGGAGATAAATCTCAACGCTGACCCAGCTGGGACTCGAACCTGGGAACTACAGATTACGAGCCTGGAGCGTTACCGACTGAGCCACCCCCGCCCCCTGCCATGAGTGGGATCCGAACCTGGTTAGCATAACAGGCATGTTTCCTGGAAACGTGGGTTCGTATCCCACTCATGGCAAGTACCACAATCCTCCTTTGCACAAACACGTGTGTCTACTAATGACAAAGATATGGCGAGCATTCAGAACCCTGTGAAGGTGCCTGAGCCAACGGAAACTTCACAGGGTTGTCCCCTAATCACGGACAGGAGCTCGCACCGAATGGCTTGTTATCTGACAAACAGTCGCTGAAAAAAAATATCCGAACACTATGGTTGATTAGAGAATTCAGAAAAAATATGTGGTAATGATTTTTTTTTTTAGAAATTAGTGATCTCGCAACCTTCGTGTCACGTGAGACGAAGATTGCCAGATCACTAATTTCAAAATAAAACGTTGCCACATATTTTTTCTGAATTCTCTAATCAACAATAGAGTTCGGATATTTTTTCAGCGACTGTACATCAGCATTAAACATTGATTCACGAAATTTGGTGAAGTTTTTAAAAAAAAATATTAAACTTTTAGAAAACGAATTTAGATGTAATGAAAGCAGAATTTTTCCACTGAATATTGTTTTTAACGTAGATTATTTTATTTTTTGCAGATTGTGTCATGTCTTGCAATAAAAGTGGCCCAACGATTCTTTTGGTGGTTGCCATAGTAACTGCTCTCTTCTTATACGAAGCTCCCGAAATCGATTGCAAGAGAACTTCCGAACAGAAATCGTCTTCCTCTTCCGTTCAATCTCGTCCTCGTCGATTGCAAAAACTCAGCTACTCGACCCTTGAAGCACTGGGCGTCGCCTATCCTCCTCGCGACACGTGCAGGATGCCTCAGATCGAGGACGACAATCTGCTGCACAAGAACTGCGAGTGTGGCGAGCGCTGCGCGAGATTCAGGACATGCTGTGTCGACTCTCCCTTCCTGAAAAGGAAAGGCTGGAGGAAATACAAGGAGAGCTACGTCGAAATGCCGAATTATCAAGACGGTGTATTCATGATTGCTAGCTGCAAGAAACGTTGGCCTGGGGATGACCTCGTTCGACTCATGTGCGAACAAAACACGCGCAACATCAGCGATCTTTTCAGACATTGGCCCGTCACCAATCCCACAAAGCAAGTGACTTACAGAAACGAATTCTGCTCCCTCTGCAATAACGAGAAAGAAGACCTCGTGCGGTGGTCTGTCACCGCACAAAGCGCTGTCCCCGTTTTCAACAGTAGCATTGTTCCCCGCCCTGCCCACGGTCAGTAGGGGACACCGATGGGCTTGAAAAGGCCGCCGTCCGTCGGATGGGACGTTAAGCCGTGGCCCCGTGTGTGGGAGAGCCATACCCTGTGCACGTTAAAGAACACGCTGGATGGCCTTGACGGGAGGCTACCATCTGTCTCCCAACAGCTGTTCCAGTGGGTCCCCTCCCCCAACCTTCTCTGAGCCTTCGGGGTCCATGTGACCTGGCCATTTAGCCCATGATGTGCAAAAAAGTGCCGCTCAGAGGTAAAACAATCCAACGTTACAGAACACGCTGGATGGCCTTGACGGGAGGCTACCATCTGTCTCCCAACAGCTGTTCCAGTGGGTCCCCTCCCCCAACCTTCTCTGAGCCTTCGGGGTCCTTGTGGCCTGGCCATTTAGCCCATGGTGTGCAAAAAAGTGCCGCTCAGAGGTAAAACAATCCAATCCAAACAGTAGCATTGATAACCTGGTGTACGCACAGGAAACAAACTCTTGGGGAATACGAGGAAACTTCGCTCCTGGAGAGAGCGTTTTCTTGCCTCTGAAAATCCAATTCTCCATTCCAAGTAATCTGTCCTCAACGTTGAAATTTTGTCAGTCCGATTTGATATCAACGTGTGCTGACACGTGGACGGACGTCCCCACGAAAAGAAAGTGTGACAGTTATATGGCTCCCATTACTGCTGGAGGTTATGGTCCGAGCATTTCGTTCCGTAACCCGCATTGTGCCTTGTGCAATCACGTGACGAATCTTACCAACTATTCTTGCTTACAACCAGACGGTATCCATCGTTTTGATAGGCCTGTCAGTTTTGCCGTTCTTTTAGATTTAAATGAATCCGACGGAAATATTGTCGGCACAACCAATAGCTGCAAGAAGAACGAGGCATACGATCCTTTCTTTAAGAAGTGCCGCTCATTAATTTGTGCTCGCCCAGGATACGTTATAAGGGGGAAAAGATGTGTTCCCCCATAGACTCAGCCATTTTCGTATCTGTTATGCTGAATACGTAAAGATAATGTGTAGCAGGATAAGTGAGAAAGTAAGGTTCTCAGTTTATTCCTCACCAAAATGGGGCGGGGGTGGCTCAGTCGCCAGCCCCCCCCCCCACCATTTTGGTACTGACTGACTTCAAAAATGACGCTAAGCCGTGGTCCCGTGTGCGGGAGAACCATACCCTGTGCATGTTAAAGAAAATTAGTTGATCTGGTAACCTTCGTGTCACGTGACACAAAGGTTGCCAGATCAACTAATTTCTAAAAAAAATCGTTGCCAGATCACTAATTTCTAAAAAAAATCGTTGCCAGATCACTAATTTCTAAAAAGAAATCGTTGCCTGATTACTAATTTCCAAAAAAAAAATCTTTGCCAAATGTTTTTTCTGAATTCTGTAATCAACTATAGTGTTCGGATATTTTTGGAGCTACTGTACAAGTATATGGGGATATTTGCTGCATGTGATCTCCGGTGTTATTAAGGGGCGGGGGTGGCTCAGTCGGTAGCGCGCCAGGCTCGTAATCTGTAGTTCCGAAGTTCGAGTCCCAGCTGGGTCAGCGTTGAGATTTATCTCCGCAAAATTCCCCGCCTTGCCCACGGTCAGTAGGGGGACACCGATGGGCTTGGAAAGGCCGCCGTCCGTCGGATGGGACGTTAAGCCGTGGCCCGTGTGCGGGAGAGCCATACCCTGTGCATGTTAAAGAACACGCTGGATGGCCTTGACGGGAGACTACCATCTGTCTCCCAACAGCTGTTCCAGTGGGTCTCCTCCCCCAACCTTCTCTGAGCCTTCGGGGTCCATGTGACCTGACCATTTAGCCCAATGCGTGCAAAAAAGTGCCGCTCAGGGGTAAAACAATCCAACGTTAAAGAACACGCTGGATGGCCTTGACGGGAGACTACCATCTGTCTCCCAACAGCTGTTCCAGTGGGTCCCCTCCCCCAACCTTCTCTGAGCCTTCGGGGTCCATGTGACCTGGCCATTTAGCCCATGGCGTACAAAAAAGTGCCGCTCAGGGGTAAAACAATCCAACGCTAAAGAACACGCTGGATGTCCTTGACGGGAGGCTACCATCTGTCTCCCAACGGCTGTTTCAGTGGATCCCCTCCCCAACCTACTCTGAGCCTTCGGGGTACATGTGACCTGGTCATTTAGCCCATGGTGTGCAAAAAAGTGCCGCTCAGAGGTAAAACAACCTAACCCACCCGGTGTAATTACTTGACTCTAGCAGAAATTAAACAGGGAACCTTACCTCCTCACTTAAACTCATTTATGCAATGCTGAAAGGCAGAACTGAAAAACTGCAATTCTCACAAGTAATTAGTTATTCGAATGAGTTAAAAACTTTTTTTTTCTTTTTGATTCGTATGGCAGGTTTTAAACTTATAGGTATAAATATTATGTTACAATTTAAGAAGCTCTTTAGATAATTTGAAATAAAGATATTACCAATGGTACGTGTTGGTAAAGTACCTGGGGATATTCTGAAATATTATGAAATTGCGCAGTTCCTGTTCCTACTGTTCAAAATAGACCATATACCAATAAGCCAGCAATCAACATATAATGTATTGGAACAACACCTGATCACTTAGAACAAATAAATACCCCCTCAAGCAGCTGCTTGCCACAGAGGTCTGACAGGAGCCTGTCAGTTTATATGCCATAGTAGAAGGTCTGTGAGGATGGCAGGATCTCAGCAGAAAAACCACACAAACAGCCATGCCTTAACCCGGGGCTCGAACCCAGGTTCCTTAGGTCAGTAGCCAAGCGCGCTAACCACTCGGCCATGGTTATACTGTATTAAAAGTAAGTTAAATAACATTCCTTAGGATCACAGTCAAGACACTGATGTTACGTCATTGTTTCATATGCAACTTCTGCAGCAAGCTAATTGCGTTTACTTAAAGATACTTTCTAAGTTATGCTAAAAAATTCCAAAGTAACTAATTACACATTACCATTTGACCTGGTTATTTTGGCAGGCTCAGATGGATGTTAAATTTTCCTTCTACCAGATGTCTTGCACTCTGGAAGTTCAACACACGACATATTAGAACAACACACGATATATTAGAACAACACACGATATACTAGAACAACACACGATATATAAGAACGGCACGCGATCTATTAGAACAGGGGTTCTCAACCTGGGGTATGCGGTAAAATTTTTGGGGTACGCCGTGAGACCTCAAAAGTCCAGATCTAGCAAAGTCGCTAAGTTGTAATTATTACACTACAACTATAGATTTATCTATCTATACAAGGGGTACGACAGTTACATACACATTTCCAGGGGGTACGTGAAGCATAAAAGTTTGAGAACCACTGATATATATGTTCTATTTTATTGCCATTGTTATACTATAAGTATAGTTTTATCTATCTATACAAGGGGTACGCCAGTTACAAACACATTTCCATGGGGTACGTGAAGCATAAAAGTTTTAGAATCACTGATATATATGTTTTATTTTATTCCCATGTTTTATCTATCTATACAAGGGGTACGCCAGTTTCATACACATTTCCAGGGGGTACGTGAAGCGTAAAAGGTTGAGAACCACTAATATATATGTTTTATTTTATTCCCATTATTATACACCTATCCCTCGATTTACACGGTACTCATTTGACACAATTTTGGCTTTGCACGGTCAAAAAATGCAACCAGATTCGATATACACGGTACTGACTGAGACGTACATAGAAAGGAAATCTCAGTCAGTACCGTGTAAATCGAAACTGGTTGCATTTTTTTACCGTGCAAAGCCAAAATTGTGTGAACTGAGTGCCGGGTAAATCGAGGGATAGGTGTACTATAACTATAGTTTTATTTATCTGTACAAGGGGTAAGCCAGTTACATACACATTTGCTGGGGGTACGTGAAGCACAAAAGATTGAGAACCACTAATACATGTTTTATTTTATTCCCATTGTTATACTATAACTATAGTTTATCTATCTATACAAGGGGTATGCCAGTAACATAGACATTTCCAGGGGGTACATGAAGCATAAAAGGTTGAGAACCACTGATATATATGTTCTATTTTATTCCCATTGTTATACTATACCTATAGATTTATCTATCTATACAAGGGGTACGCCAGTAACATACACATTTCCAGGGGGTACATGAAGCACAAAAAGGTTGAGAACCACTGATATATATGTTTTATTTTATTCCCATTGTTATACTATACCTATAGATTTATCTATCTATACAAGGGGTACGCCAGTTACATACACATTTGCAGGGGGGTACGCGAAGCATAAATGGTTGAGAACCACTGGTATATATGTTTTATTTTATTTCCATTGTTATACTATAACTATAGTTTTATCTATCTATACAAGGGTTGTTGTTTGGGTTGTTTTAGCTCTGAGCGGCACTTTTTTGCACACCATGGGCTAAATGGCCAGGTCACATGGACCCCGAAGGCACAGAGAAGGTTGGGAGAGGGGACCCACTGCAACAGCTGTTGGGAGACAGATTGTAGCCTCCCGTCAAGGCCATCCAGCGTGCTCTTTAACGTGCACAAGGTATGGCTCTTCCGCACAGGTGCCACGGCTTAACGTCCCATCCGACGGACGGTGGCCTTTCCAAGCCCATCGGTGTCCCCTACTGACCGTGAGCAGGGCGGGGGATTATGCGGAGATAAATCTCAACGCTAAAACAGCTGGGACTCGAACCTGGAAACTACAGATTACGAGCCTGGCGCGCTACCGACTGAGCCACCCCCGCCCATATCTATACAAGCGGTACGCCAGTTACATACACATTTCCAGGGGGTACGTGAAGCATAAATGGTTGAGAACCACTGATATATATCTTTTATTTTATTCCCATTGTTATACTATAACTATAGTTTTATCTATCTATACAAGGGGTATGCCAGTTACATATACATTTCCAGGGGGTACGTGAAGCATAAAAAGTTGAGAACCACTGATATATATGTTTTATATTATTCCCATTGTTATACTATAACTATAGTTTTATCTACCTATACAAGAAGTACGCCAGTTACATACACATTTCCAGGGGGGTACCATAAAGGGTTGAGAACCACTGATATATATGTTTTATTTTATTCCCATTGTTATACTATAACTATAGTTTTATCTATCTATACAAGGGGTACGCCAGTTACATATACAATTTCAGGGGGTACATGAAGCATAAAATGTTGAGAACCACTGATACATATGTTTTATATTATTCCCATTGTTATACTATAACTATAGTTTTATCTATCTATACAAGAATTACGCCAGTTACATACACATTTTCAGGGGGGTACGTGAACCATAAAAGGTTGAGAACCACTGATATATATGTTTTATTTTATTCCCATTGTTATACTATAACTATAGTTTTATCTACCTATACAAGGGGTACGCCAGTTACATATACATTTCCAGAGGGGTAGGTGAACCATAAAAGGTTGAGAACCACTGATATGTATCTTTTATTTTATTCCCATTGTTATACTATAACCATAGTTTTATCTATCTATACAAGAAGTACGCCAGTTACATACACATTTCCAGGGGATACATGAAGCATAAAAGGTTGAGAACCACTGATATATATGTTTTATTTTATTCCGATTGTTATACTATAACTATAGTTTTATCTATCTATACAAGGGGTATGCCAGTTACATATACATTTCCAGGGGGTACGTGAAGCATAAAAAGTTGAGAACCACTGATATATATGTTTTATATTATTCCCATTGTTATACTATAACTATAGTTTTATCTATCTATACAAGAAGTACGCCAGTTACATACACATTTCCAGGGGGGTACCATAAAGGGTTGAGAACCACTGATATATATGTTTTATTTTATTCCCATTGTTATACTATAACTATAGTTTTATCTATCTATACAAGGGGTACGCCAGTTACATATACAATTTCAGGGGGTACATGAAGCATAAAATGTTGAGAACCACTGATACATATGTTTTATATTATTCCCATTGTTACACTATAACTATAGTTTTATCTATCTATACAAGAATTACGCCAGTTACATACACATTTTCAGGGGGGTACGTGAACCATAAAAGGTTGAGAACCACTGATATATATGTTTTATTTTATTCCCATTGTTATACTATAACTATAGTTTTATCTACCTATACAAGGGGTACGCCAGTTACATATACATTTCCAGAGGGGTAGGTGAACCATAAAAGGTTGAGAACCACTGATATGTATCTTTTATTTTATTCCCATTGTTATACTATAACCATAGTTTTATCTATCTATACAAGAAGTACGTGAGTTACATACACATTACCAGGGGGTACATGAAGCATAAAAGGTTGAGAACCACTGATATATATGTTTTGTTTTGTTCCGATTGTTATACTATAACTATAGTTTATCTATCTATACAAGGTGTACGCCAGTTACATACACATTTTCAGGGGGGTACGTGAACCATAAAGGGTTGAGAACCACTGATATATATGTTTTATTTTATTCCCATTGTTATACTATAACTATAGTTTTATCTACCTATACAAGGGGTACGCCAGTTACATATACAATTTCAGGGGGTACATGAAGCATAAAATGTTGAGAACCACTGATATATATGTTTTATTTTATTCCCATTGTTATACTATAACTATAGTTTTATCTATCTATACAAGGGGTACGCCAGTTTCATACACATTTCCAGGGGGTACGTGAAGCATAAAATTTGAGAACCACTAATATATATGTCTTATTTTATTCCCATTGTTATACTATAACTATAGTTTTATCTATCTATACAAGTGGTACGCCATATACATATACATTTCCAGGGGGTACGTGAAGCATAAAAGTTTGAGAACCACTGATACATATGTTTTATAATATTCCCATTGTTATACTATAACTATAGTTTTATTTATCTATACAAGGGGTAAGCTAGTTACATACACATTTTCAGGGGGTACGTGAAGCACAAAAGGTTGAGAACCACTGATATAAATGTTTTATTTTATTCCCATTGTTATACTTTAACTATAGTTTATCTATCTATACAAGGTGTACGCCAGTTACATACACATTTTCAGGGGGGTACGTGAACCATAAACGGTTGAGAACCACTGATACATATGTTTTATTTTATTCCCATTGTTATACTTTAACTATAGTTTATCTATCTATACAAGGGGTACGCCAGTTACAGACACATTTCAAGGGGGTACGTGAAGCATAAAAGGTTGAGAACCACTGATATATATGTTTTATTTTATTCCCATTGTTATTCTATAACAATAGTTTTATCTATCTATATAAGGGGTACGCCAGTTACATACACATTTCCAGGGGGGTACGTGAAGCATAAAAGGTTCAGAACCACTGATATATATGTTTTATTTTATTCCCATTGTTATACTATAAGTATAGTTTTATCTTTCTATACAAGGGGTTCGCCAGTTACATACATATTTCCAGGGGGTACGTGAAGCATAAATGGTTGAGAACCACTGATATATTTTTTTTATTTTATTCCCATTGTTATACTATAACTATAGTTTATCTTTCTATACAAGGGGTACGCCAGTTACATACACATTTCCAGGGGGTACGTGAAGCATAAATGGTTGGGAACCACTGCTTTATATGTGTTATTTTGTTCCCATTGTTGTTCTATAACTATAATTTTATCTATCTATACAAGGTGTACGCCAGTTACATACACATTTCCATGGGGGTACGTGAAGCATAAATGGTTGAGTACCACTGATATATATATCTTTCATTTTATTCCCATTGTTATACTATAACTATAGTTTTATCTCTCTATACAAGGGGTACGCCAGTTACATACACATTTGCAGGGGGTACGCGAAGCATGAAAGGTTGAGAACCACTGATATATATGTTTTATTTTATTCCCATTGTTATACTATAACTATAGTTTTATCTATCTATACAAGGGGTACGCCAGTTACATACACATTTCCAGGGGGGTAGGTGAAGCATAAATGGTTGAGAACCACTGATATATATTTTTTATTTTATTCCCATTGTTATACTATAACTATAGTTTTATCTTTCTATACAAGGGGTACGCCAGTTACATACACATTTCCAGGGGGGTACGTGAAGCATAAATGGTTGAGAACCACTGATATATATGTTTTATTTTATTCCCATTGTTATACTATAACTGTAGTTTTATCTACCTATACAAGGGGTTCGCCAGTTACATACATATTTCCAGGGGGTACGTGAAGCATAAATGGTTGAGAACCACTGATATATTTTTTTTTATTTTATTCCCATTGTTATATTATAACTATAGTTTTATCTTTCTATACAAGGGGTACGCCAGTTACATACACATTTCCAGGGGGGTACGTGAAGCATAAATGGTTGAGAACCACTGATATATATGTTTTATTTTAATCCCATTGTTATACTATAACTATAGTTTTATCTATCTGTACAAGGGGTTCGCCAGTTACATACATATTTCCAGGGGGTACGTGAAGCATAAAAGTTTGAGAACCACTGATATATATGTTTTATTTTATTCCCATAGTTATACTATAACTGTAGTTTTATCTATCTATATAAGGGGTACGCCAGTTACATATACATTTCCAGATGGGTACGTGAAGCATAAAAGGTTGAGAACCACTGATATATATGTTTCATTTTATTCCCATTGTTATACTATAACTATAGTTTTATCTATCTGTACAAGGGGTACGCCAGTTACATACACATTTCCAGGGGGTACGTGAAGCATGAAATGTTGAGAACCACTGATATGTATGTTTTATTTTATTCCCATTGTTATAATATAACTATAGTTTTATCTTTCTATACAAGGGATACGCCAGTTACATACACATTTCCACGGGGGTACGTGAAGCATAAATGGTTGAGTACCACTGATATATATATCTTTCATTTTATTCCCATTGTTATGCTATAACTATAGTTTTATCTATCTATACAAGGGGTATGCCAGTTACATACACATTTGCAGGGGGTACGTGAAGCATGAAAGGTTGAAAACCACTGATATATATGTTTTATTTTATTCCCATTGTTATACTATAACTATAGTTTTATCTATCTATACAAAGGGTACGCCAGTTGCATACACATTTCCAGGGGGGTAGGTGAAGCATAAATGGTTGAGAACCACTGATATATTTTTTTTATTTTATTCCTATTGTTATACTATAACTATAGTTTTATCTTTCTATACAAGGGGTACGCCAGTTACATACACATTTCCAGGGGGGTACGTGAAGCATAAATGGTTGAGTACCACTGATATATATATCTTTCATTTTATTCCCATTGTTATACTATAACTATAGTTTTATCTATCTATACAAGTGTTATGCCAGTTACATACACATTCCAGGGGTGACGTGAAGCATAAATGGTTGAAAACCACTGATATATATATGTTTTATTTCATTCCCATTGTTATACTATAACTATTGTTTTATCTATCTATACAAGGGGTACGCAAGTTACATACACATTTCCAGATGGGTACGTGATGCATAAAAGGTTGAGAACCACTGATATATATATATGTTTCATTTTATTCCCATTGTTATACTATAACTATAGTTTTGTCTATCTATACAAGGGGTACGCCAGTTACATAAACATTTCCAGGGGGTACGTGAAGCATAAAAGGTTGAGAACCACTGATATATATGTTTTATTTTATTCCCATTGTTATACTATAAGTATAGTTTTATCTATCTATACAAGGGGTACGCCAGTTACATACACATTTCCAGGGGGTACGTGAACCATAAAATGTTGAGAACCACTGATATATATGTTTTATTTTATTCCCTTTGTTATACTATATCTATAGTTTTATCTATCTATACAAGGGGTACGCCAGTTACATACACATTTCCAGGTGGTACGTGAAGCAGAAAAAGTTGAAAACCACTGTATTAGAACATCGCGCTATCGATTAGAACAGCATAGGATCTGTTAGAACAAATTTTGCTCTATTACCATATATCCTCCAAAAGGAGGACATGTCCTCCTTTTTTATCTCATGTCCTCTCAAAATTCATAACGAACATGAAATGTCTTCTTCTCTGTACAATCGCTCAAAAAAATATCCGAACACTATTGTTGATTACGGAATGCAGAAAAAATATCTGGCAAAGATCTTTTTTTAGAAATTAGTGATCCGGCACCCTTCGTGTCACGTGACACGAAGGTTGCCAGATCACTAATTTCTAAATGGCCAGGTCATATGGACCCCGAAAGGCTCAGAGAAGGTTGGGGGAGGGAACCCATTGGAACAACTGTTGGGAGACAGATGGTAGCATCCCGTCAAGGCCATCCAGTGTATTCTTTAACGTGCACAGGGTATGGCTCTCCCGCACACGGGGCCACGGCTTAACGTCCCATCCGTCGGACGGCGGCCTTTCCAAGCCCATCAGTGTCCCCTACTGACCGTGGCCAGGGCGGGGAATTTTGCGGAGATAAATCTCAACGCTGACCCAGCTGGGACTCGAACCTGGGAACTATAGATTACGAGCCTGGCGCGCTACCGACTGAGCCACCCCCGCCCAACAGGAACTGGACATTTCTTTGTTTCGGTAATCTAAGAGGAAACATAAGTCAACAGATACCAAAAAGGGGAAAGAAAAGTTTGAAGACAGATCCATTGTCAAATAAAATGAACCTCGTTAGAAGAACAGGAAACAGGTGCAGCGGAGAATTATAGATAATGACGTCGGAAGTCGGAAATTGAAATATCAGGCTGTAAGAGTTGGGAACAGGAGGAAAGCAGTTAGAAGGGTTTATCCTCTGATGAAGAGCAGACGAGGAAGATCATCAGAAGCTCAAGAGGAACGGTGAAGCACAGATCGAGGTGAAGTGTGATCAAGATATTAAGGCAACGAAACCACACAGGTATGATCTCTTTAAATTCTCTAGAATAGGGGTTCTCAACGTGGGGTACGGGGTAAAACATTTTGGGGTACGCTGTGAGAGCTCAAAAGTCGCTAGATCTAGTAACGTAATAAAAATAACCATTGTTATACTAAACTTATAGTTTTATCTATCTATACAGGTGGTACGCCAGGTACATGTACATTTCCAGTGGCTACGTGAAGCATAAAAGATTGAGAACCACTGTTTTATATGTCTTATTTTGTTCCCATTGTTATACTATAACTATAGTTTTATCTATCTATACAAGGGGTACGCCAGTTACATACACATTTCCAGGGGGTACGTGAAGCATAAAAGCCATGAAGCTGATCCTTCGGTATCCATGTGACCTGGCCATTTAGCCCATTGTGTACAAAAAAGTGCCTCTCAGAGGTCCCAACGTTAAAGAACACACTGGATGGCCTTGACAGGAGGCTACCATCTGTCTCCCAACAGCTGTTCCAGTGGTTCCCCTCCCCCAACCTTCTCTGAGCCTTCGGGGTCCACGTGACCTGGCCATTTAGCACATGGTGTGCAAAAAAGTGCCGCTCAGAGGTAAAACAACTCAATCCAGAGTGGCCAGCCCGAATTCAAGAGATGCCGAAGACACCGAATGATTGTTAATAAAATATAAACTGATTAAATTATTTTAAATGTGGGGTTGATGCAAAAGTAATGGGAAAACAAGAGACATGCGAGAATAATCTTTACCATGATATACCAATTTGTTATTTAAAGAAGAACGTAACAACCGTAACTAGATACGACCGTGTTCCAACGATCTACAAAGTGGAAAATTCCATTCCTGTGGAAACTCCTGTCTTTCGCGGCAATGAAGTTGGTCATACACTCTTTCACCTCGTCGTCATTCGGAAACATTCGGAATTCATCGTCGTCATTCGGAAACATTATCGGCAATGAAATTGCTCAGGGATCAGAACAGGTGGAAATCTGAGGATGCCAGGTGAGGGGGAATATGGGGGATGCGCCATTATTTCCAAGCCCAATTGCCACAGCATTTGCTGTGTCTGTAATGCAACAGAAGCCTGGAGTTGTCGTGGTGGAACACATCACTGCTGCATTTTAATGGTCCAACTTATTCACAGCAGACATCCGAGTTGATGGTTTGGGGCCAATTTAAAAGCTCAATGGATGATGGATGACACCTCTGCAACTTACGAGAATGCAGTTCCGGTTTTGCCATAGCCTGACTCTCCTACTTGACATGATCTTTTGCAGACACTATCATAAATGATCCACTCTTCATCCCTCTAATCATTGCCAAAAAAAGAAACCATCTGCATTTTGCCGAACAAGCAATGAAGCACATACAGTATAACGAGCCACCGTTCTGCTGTGACAATTCCCTGGATGTTCAACTTGGATTTTCGTTCAGCAGTGCTTTTAAACAATCATCGTACAACTTCACCAGCGGTCATCGTGGTTAGTTTCTGAGCTGAAAGTCACCCGAATGGAACTTGTCATACCACCAGAAACAGGTGCTTTTGTAGACGACTTAGTCCTCATAAGCATTCCACAGTTTACGGAAGAATATTTGAACACTAACACCATTTCGGAATTCGTAGACCGTGATGGAACGAATATCACACATCTTCCGTCGCCATTATGAAATGCCTGTTGCCACTTGTACAGTCGCTCAAAAAAGTATCCGAACGCTACGGTTCATTACAGAATTCTGAAAAAATATCTGACAACGATTTTTTTAGAAATGAGTGATCTGACAACCTTCGTGTCACGACACGAAGGTCGCTCAAAAAAGTAACCAAACACTATAACGTGTAAAAAAGTAAAAACACTATAAGCGTGTACAGCAATTGTACACGCTCCAGTTACCGTTCACAGCAAACTGGAGCGTGTGCAGTTATTGCACACGCTCCAGTTTGCTGTGAACTGTAACTGCACACGCTCAATATTTCTGTGAGTGAACCCACACGATCCAGGTTTTTGTGAGCTCACACGATTCAATGTGCTGTGAACATTAACCGCAACCGCTCCAGTTTGCTGTGAACGGTAACTGCACACGCTCCATATTTCTGTGAGTGAGCCCACACGATCCAGATTTTTGTGAGCTCACACGATCCAATGTGCTGTGAACATTAACCGCAATCGCTCCAGTTTGCTGTGAACGGTAACTGCACACGCTCCATATTTCTGTGAGTGAGCCCACACGCTCCATATTTCTGTGAGTGAGCCCACACGATCCAGATTTTTGTGAGCTCACACGATCCAATGTGCTGTGAACATTAACCGCAATCGCTCCAGTTTGCTGTGAACGGTAACTGCACACGCTCCATATTTCTGTGAGTGAGCCCACACGATCCAGATTTTTGTGAGCTCACACGATCCAATGTGCTGTGAACATTAACCGCAATCGCTCCAGTTTGCTGTGAACGGTAACTGCACACGCTCCATATTCATTGCATTATATATTCATACGCATTATATATATTAAAAATATCCGAACATTTTGGTTGATTACAGAATTCAGAAAAAAATATCTGGCAACGATTTTTTTAGAAATTAGTGATCTGGCAACCTTTGTTTCACGTGACACGAGGGTTGCCAGATCACTAATTTCTAAAAAAAAAACATTGCCAGATATTTGGTCTGAATTCTGTAATCAGCCATAGTGTTCGGATACTTTTTTGAGCGACTGTACGGACTAAATTTAGGTACGGAACGTCATTAGATACCGGAGTTACACATGCCAGTTACCGTTCACAGCCGGAGCGTGTACAATGCGGTGTCTTTTGCGTTGTTTACAAGAACACGTTGTTTACGCGAACTGGAGCGTGTACAATGCGGTGTCTTTTGCGTTGTTTACAAGACCGTTGCACGTTTCCTGGCAACGGCTAACACGTGGTTCACGTTTCTTCTTTCCATTACTTTTGCATCAACACAAGATTTTATTGACCTCTTGAGTCCACAATTTCATAGCATTATTTTTTTAGGCGATAACATTTTACAAGGATATGAAAAGATATTTACAGAGGATTTTTTTTCTTTCAGATTACAAACCTGAGGCAGCGATGTCTTTCCTTACAGCAAAGATCCTGATAACGACCATCACGATTACTGCATTCAGTCTTAGTCACGTGTCACAGATCAACGACGAAGTGGATACCAATGCTCTTCGTCCTCTCCACGCGTTGGAATACGCCACACTCGAAGCATTGGGCGTCACGTGCTCTCCTCTAGACACGTGCAGCGTGGCTCGGACGGAAGACAGTCTTTCGGGTAACAACTGCGAGTGCGGCGAGCACTGCACGAGGTTCAGAACGTGCTGCATCGACTCTCCTTACGTCACGGAGGAGAAGAAACCGTCGAACTGGGAGGAGAGCTGCGTGCAGTTGCCCAATTCTGACTCGAGCATTTTCATGGTTGCAAGTTGCAAGAGAGGTTGGTCAGGTGACCCCGCCATCCGCGTCTTGTGTGAAGATAACGATCACAATATGAGTGATCCCTTTCTTGCTTTGCCCGTCACTAAGATCTCCTCGAGGGTGACTTACAGAAATTACTTCTGTTCCGTCTGTCACGAAGAAGAACAAGGTGATGTCATTTTATGGGACATCGCAGTTTATGGATATTTTCGGTCAATGAAATACTTCAGCGACGAATGGAAAAGGAATTTCATCGATGATCTGGTGTACCGAGCCGATATCGATTCTTGGGGCTTTTTTGAAATCGGTGGAAACGGAGAATCAGTTTTCACATCGGTCCAAGTGAAATTCTCCCTCTCAGAACCTTACAGTTCGCTGGCGAGACCGTGTCATTGCAATCTGGTGTCCTCGTGCGCCCCAACGTGGTCTGACGACGTTACCAAAGAGATGTGCGAAGCTTACATGGCTATCATTTACGCGATCGTTAGGAATGGGAACCAATCTGAACGGATGGTTGCATTTCGTAACGCACATTGTGCCCAGTGCAATTTCGTGACGGATTTCAGGTACTCCCTATGCGCCGACATGCGTCCTCAGAAAGGGTCCCCGTCGTTCGCCGTGCTTCTGGACATCAACAGGTCGGACGGCGATGAGGTTGGCGTCAGTTCTTCCTGTGGCAGGAACGAAGTGTACGATCCTTTCTTCAAGAAATGTCGCGCGATGGGATGTGCACTGCCAGGATATGTCATAAAAGGAAAAAACTGTGTCCCCGCTTAAATCAGATCGAAGATCTCTTTGATTAATAATCTAAGTGCAATGAAAAATTATTGAATAAATGATAGATGAGAAACTAAATTCGGTTAGCAACTTTACGTATTCGGCAACTCCGTGTTTTTTTTTTGATATTTTTGATATCTAAATTAAAGTCTCCAACTAATATTTGATTGCGACGTTTATCAGTTGTTTGGAACCAGTTTTTGAGTTTAGAAAGAAAAATGTTAATGTCCGAGTTTGGTGATCTGTAAATAGCAAGTAAATTGAAAGTTAAATTACCCTTGTAGATATTTATATTCAATATTACAGCAGGAATCACAACCGAAGGTATCGTTTTGACTAATAATGTGTCGCGGAAGAAAAGTATAATCTCAATGTTCAAACGCACCAGAAGTTCTCGTAAAAAGTTGATTAAAATTTTCTAAATTGAACAATGGAGCATCCGTGCTGAGAATGTTAGTTTCTGTCAATATAATAATATCTAAAAATTTCAAGAGATCTTTAAGATAAATACAAAAAATATCTGTTTTTTTCCAGACTTCGAATGTTCACATGCAGAAAGCTTAAAGGTACATCAGATTCATAACATAATTTACTAGTCAAGAACTATTTCTGAGGGGCGGGGGTGGCTCAGTCGGTAGCGCGCCAGGCTCGTAATCTGTAGTTCCCAGGTTGGAGTGCCAGCTGCGTAAGCGTTGAGATTTATCTCCGCAAAATTCCCCGCCCTGCCCATGGTCAGTAGGGGAACCGATGGGCTTGAAAACACCGCCGTCCGTCGGATGGGACGTTAAGCTGTGGCCCCGTGTCTGGCAACCTTCGTGTCACGTGATACGAAGTTTGCCAGATCACTAATTTCTAAAAAAAAATCGTTGCCAGATATTTTTTCTGAATTCTGTAATCAATTATAGTGTTCGGTTATTTTTTTGAGCGACTGTTCATCGGTGATGTCGTTTTGACTTTATTTCATGGACAAAAGGGGCAGGGGTGGTTCAGTTGATGGTGGACCAGGCTGGTAACCTGTAATACCCAGTTCGAGTCCCAACTGCACTAGCCGTTGAGATTTATCTAAGCAAAACTCCTCGTCCTGCATTCGATTAGAAAGGGAACAACGATGGGTTTTCAATTTTTGCACTGGATGGCCACGCTGGATGGCCTTGGCGGGAGGCTACCATCAGTCTCCCAACAGCTGTTCCAGTGGGTCCCCTCCCCCAACCTTCTCTGAGCCTTCGAGGTCCTTGTGACCTGGCCATTTAGCCCATGGTGTGCAAAAAAGTGCCGCTCAGAGGTAAAACAACCCAACGTTAAAGAAGACGTTGGATGGCCTTGACGGGAGGCTACCATCTGTCTCCTAACAGCTGTTCCAGTGGGTCCCCTCCCCGAACCTTCTCTGAGCTTTCGGGGTCCTTGTGACCTGGCCATTTAGCCCATTGTGTACAAAGAAGTGCCACTCAGAGGTAAAACAACCCAACGTTAAAGAACAATCTGGATGGCCTTGACGGGAGACTACCATCTGTCTCCCAACAGCTGTTCCAGTGGGTCCCCTCCCCCAACCTTCTCTGAGCCTTCGGGGTCCATGTGACCTGGCCATTTAGCCCGTGGTGGGCAAAAAAGTGCCGCTCAGAGGTAAAACAACCCAACCATTTCTTAACTTCTTCATAGTCGCACAGAACATTTTCGTTGTGATCAAATGTTGGTAAGTCATCAAAATGAAAATTCGCCATGGCAAAACAAATATGGTGGAGCACATAAGTAAGATATTTCCCGCTTAAAATTCATCGAAATTCGTTAGCATATTAATTCGAATTAGGCCGTCACCATCAGTTTTTCTCACCATGATTTTTCCGTTCCGAAACCAGACGTGTTTAAATTTTTTCGATTTGGCCACGCACCTCGCTTTCCAGAAAAAATCTCTGTTCATTGGAGTTAAATTTTCATTTAGATAGACTGGCGTTTTTTCAGCGTCATCAATAACGTTACTGGCAAAGTTTTTCGATTTCTTTTTTTTAGCATCCATTGTTCACGTTCGTTTCTAGATTTAAATTGGCCAATCATCGCAGGTGTTGAGCAGGATTCAAGCTGATTGACGTTAAAATTAATTATATCCAGCGCTTTTGCAACGTTGATCATTATCTGATTTATATTTTCTTCCTCATCCTGGTCGTCCATTGGAATGCCATGTATCTCGATGTTTCGGTTTCTGACGTATTGTTCAAGATCCATGAATTTGCAACTTTAGAGCCGTATTCTCTTGAGTGAGATCTGCACATGCAGTTCCCATGGCAGCCAGCTTACTCATAATCGATTCATAGTCATTAAATTTATTCAATAGTGTATCACATTCAGATGAGAAAAATTCTACTGAATGCCTTAAGGCAGGCATGGCCAACATACGGCCCGCGGGCCGGATCCGGCCCGCGTAATGAATTTATGTGGCCCGCGAACAATTTTTCAATATTAGCCTTTAGCTTCTAGTAATTAATCGAATGAATTCTCGATACTTCTATATTTTTTTAAAAAGATTCCGTTATAAAGAATTAAAACTTTTATACTCATCTGTACTCGATATGATCTGTTTGATGATTGAATGATTTACATTTGGAGGCTGTGTTAAGAATAGCTACTACAAGTATAGAACCAGATATTAAAAAAATAATAAGCGATGCAAACCGCCTCAACACGTCGCATTAGTTATTATGTTAATTTGTTGTATTGATTTACTTACAATTATTCATAAACAAATTTCATAATAAACTTTTGTTTACTTAAAGAAATAAGTGTTTTGCTTAACATTTTTCAATTTTAATATTTCGTCCGGCCCGTGAAAATGTTTTTTTTTTCCAATCCGGCCCGGGGGCAAAAACAGTTGGCCATGCCTTCGGTTTCGTTTTCTTAAGTCTTCGATTTCGAAGATTAAGGTCTTCGATTTCGTTTCTTAAGTGCGTTATTTCATTTAGTAACGTTTGAAAGTTTCTAGCTTGTTGCGCCGAAGACGGGGGCCGTATACTAGAGTTACAGCCTTTTCTAAGTGTCTTTTACCTCTGAGAGGCACTTTTTTGCACTCCATGGGCTAAATTGCCAGGTCACAAGGACTCCGAAGGCTCAGAGAAGGTTGGGGGAGGGGACCCACTGTAACAGCTGTTGGGAGACAGATGGTAGCCTCCTGTCAAGGCCATCCAGTGTGTTCTTTAACGTTGGGACCTCTGAGAGGCACTTTTTTGTACACCATGGGCTAAATGGCCAGGTCACAACGACCCCGAAGGCTCAGAGAAGGTTGGGGGAGGGGACCCACTGGAACAGCTGTTGGGAGACAGATGGTAGCCTCCTGTCAAGGCCATCCAGTGTGTTCTTTAACGTTGGGACCTCTGAGAGGCACTTTTTTGTACACCATGGGCTAAATGGCCAGGTCACAAGGACCCCGAAGGCTCAGAGAAGGTTGGGGGAGGGGACCCACTGGAACAGCTGTTGGGAGACAGATGGTAGCCTCCTGTCAAGGCCATCCAGTGTGTTCTTTAACGTTGGGACCTCTGAGAGGCACTTTTTTGTACACCATGGGCTAAATGGCCAGGTCACAAGGACCCCGAAGGCTCAGAGAAGGTTGGGAGAGGGGACCCACTGGAACAGCTGTTGGGAGACAGATGGTAGCCTCCTGTCAAGGCCATCCAGTGTGTTCTTTAACGTTGGGACCTCTGAGAGGCACTTTTTTGTACACCGTGGGCTAAATGGCCAGGTCACAAGGACCCCGAAGGCTCAGAGAAGGTTGGGGGAGGGGACCCACTGGAACAGCTGTTGGGAGACAGATGGTAGCCTCCTGTCAAGGCCATCCAGTGTGTTCTTTAACGTTGGGACCTCTGAGAGGCACTTTTTTGTACACCATGGGCTAAATGGCCAGGACGACAGGGTCAGAGCATTTCCGAGACACCAAGGTTCGTGGGGTGCTCACAATTTGTCGTGGTTAGTACCTTCAAAAAGTTGTCGGAGGAGGGAAAAACCTCGAACCGCCGGCAAGGTGTGGGCTGACCACGGCTCATTGATGCTAGAGGTGAGAGAAGGATACCCAGTATGGTATGAGTCAACAGAAGGGATACTGTGACACAAATCGCCCGTAATTTGAATTCTGGTGACGATAGTAATGTGTCACAACACACAGTGCATCGAACCCTGCTGAGAATGCTGCTGCGTAGTCGCAGGCCACTCTCAGTGCCCATGCTAACCTCGGTTCACCGTTGAAACCGCTTACAATGGGCATGCGAGCATTAAAACTGGACCTTGAATGATTGGACGAAGGTCGTCTGGTCCGATGAATCTCGTTTCCTGTTGCACCGTGTGGACGGCTGGGTACGTGTGTGTCGTTTATCTGGGGAAGTTGGCACCAAGATACACTGTGGGATGAAAACAAGCCAGTGGAGGGAGTTTAATGCTTTTCGGCAATGTTCTGCTGGGAAACCTTGTGTCCAGTCATTCATGTGCAGGAAACTATGACGTCTACCACCTACCTAAACATCATTGCAGATCAGGTACATCCTTTCATGGCAACGGTATTTCCCTCTAATGTTGTCTTCTTTCAGCAGGATAATGCGCCATGCCACACTGCCCGGATTGTTGGAGAATGGTTTGCGGAACACGAGGAAGACTTCCAGGTATTGCCCTGGCCTCCAGATTCCCCAGACATCAACCCAATCGAGCATCTGTGGTTTGTGTTGGAACAGCATATCCGATCTGCGGTGGCTCAACCACTTAACTTACAAGAGTTAAAGGATCTGCTGGTAACGTGTTGGTACTGTCGCTCAAAAAAGTATCCGAACACTACGGTTGATTACAAAATTCAGAAAAAATATCTGGCAACGATTTTTTTAGAAATTAGTGAGCTGGCAACCTTCGTGTCACGTGACACGAAGGTTGCCAGCTCACTAATTTCTAAAAAAATCGTTGCCAGATATTTTTTCTGAATTTTGTAATCAACCGTAGTGTTCGGATACTTTTTTGAGCGACAGTACCAGATACCACAAGGCGCCTTTAGAAATCTTGTGGCGTCCATGCCTCGCCGGGTCAGAGCTCTTTTGGCGACACGTGGAGGACCAGCATGATATGCGGCAGGTGGTCATAATGTTTTGGCTCTTCAGTGTATTTTCAAACAATAAAGAACATTTTAATAATCTCTGACAGATGACAATGTAAGGAGATATAAATTTTAACCAATTAGAGTTAATTTGTAACTTGTCATTCAAGTGTGGGAAAGCTTTCGAACATTCAGTTATCGGGGCGGGGGTGGCTCAGTCGGTAGCGCGCCAGGCTCGTAATCTGTAGTTCCCAGGTTCGAGTCCCAGCTGCGTCAGCGTTGAGATTTATCTCCGCAAAATTCCCCGCCCTGCCCAAGGTCAGTAGGGAATACCGATGGGCTTGGAAAGGCCGCCGTCCGTCGGATGGGACGTTAAGCCGTGGCTCCGTGTGCGGGAGAGACATACCCTGTGCACGTTAAAGAACACGCTGGATGGCCTTTACGGGGGGCTACCACCTGTCTCCCAACAGCTGTTCCAGTGGGTCCCCTCCCTCAACCTTCTCTGAGCCTTCGGGGTCCTTGTGACCTGGCCATTTTATTCCATTGTGTGCAAAAAAGTGCCGCTCAGAGGTAAAACAACCCAACGTTAAAGAACACGCTGGATGGCCTTTACGGGGGGGGCTACCATCTGTCTCCCAACAGCTGTTCCAGTGGGTCCCCTCCCTCAACCTTCTCTGAGCCTTCGGGGTCCTTGTGACCTGGCCATTTTATTCCATTGTGTGCAAAAAAGTGCCGCTCAGAGGTAAAACAACCCAACGTTAAAGAACACGCTGGATGGCCTTGACGGGAGGCTACCATCTGTCTCCCAAAGCTGTTCCAGTGGGTCCCCTCCCCCAACCTTCTCTAAGCCTTTGGGGTCCATGTGACCTGGCCATTTAGCCCATGGTGTGCAAAAAAGTGCTGCTCAGAGGTAAAACAATCCAACCCATTCAGTTATCCATCTTCTTTGGCTCGAAAGCAGTCAATTTCTCATTTTCAATTTTGATTTCTTGACAATTATCAAGTGTTAACATAAAATTGCATTTACCCTTTGCTTTCTTTTTCTTTGCTTCTATCTTTATCATTATTTTTTTTCTTAAAAAATGAGTTACATATAAGAAATATTCGCAATAAAAAACACAAAGAATTAGCCAAAGTATAGTCGTAATAAAGGAATAAAATATAAAATGGGTCACTTAGGATTATGGAACTAATATTACATATACAAGATCATCACAAACATGAGTATTAATTGTAATTAAAAGATTCTGTGATGAAATAAAAATTCCCACTTTGATGAGAAATAACCCTACATTTACATCATTGAGCAGATGTTGTTGAATCCTTTTCTATGTCAGATGTTGACGTGAAATAAGCCTAACACGTTTGGAACCGGATGCTGAAGTATGAAAGGAAAGATTTGTCGTAAACATCTTTGTACGAAAACTTCAAAGGAAACAAGCATCGGCCTAACTACAAGAGAGACACAAGATGAAATTTGTAAGGTTGTTTTCGCTAAAGTCTCCGGACAATGCATTCTGAGAAATCTTTTCGATGTGATAAGATAATATTTATGATGCAAGTGCATTAGTTGTTTCATGTGAACAACAAGTCCCATCTAGTCTTGCAACATATTTCGAAACTATTCAATATCTTGCCAACTATTTTATAAAAGATAAATGATTTTGGGTTTACGATAATACGAAATAAAATAATGATGGAAATATATCCCCATATGTAATCTGCATGAAAGTAGAAGTCCAATCAAACTGTGTAATTTTGATTTTCAAACAGGTGTATTGAAGAATAAGTTACTGGATTCATCACTGCCGACTAAATGTAGCACGATCCACACACACTTACAAATAAAAGGGGCAGGGTAGTTCAGTCGGTAGCGCGCCAGGCTCGTAATATGTAGATCTCAGGTTCGAGTCCCAGCTGGGTCAGCGTTCAGATTTATCTCCATAAAACTCCTCGCCCTGCCCACGATCAGTAGGGGACACCGATGGGCTTGGAAAGGCCGTCGGATGGTACGTTAAACCGTGGTCACGTATGCGGGAGAGCCATACCCTGTGCACGTTAAAGAACACGCTGGATGGCCTTGACGGGAGGCTACCATCTGTCTCCCAACAGCTGTTTCAGTGGATCCCCTCCCCCAACCTTCTCTGATCCCTCGGGGTCCATGTGACCTGGCCATTTAGCCCATGGTGTGCAAAAAGAGTGCGGCTCAGAGGTAAAACAACCCAACGTTAAAGAACACGCTGGATGGCCTTGACGGGAGGCTACCATCTGTCTCCCAACAGCTGTTTCAGTGGGTCCCCTCCCCCAACCTTCTCTGATCCTTCGGGGTCCATGTGACCTGGCCATTTAGCCCATGGTGTGCAAAAAGAGTGCGGCTCAGAGGTAAAACAACCCAACGTTAAAGAACACGCTGGATGGCCTTGACGGGAGGCTACCATCTGCCTCCCAACAGCTGTTTCAGTGGATCCCCTCCCCCAACCTTCTCTGATCCCTCGGGGTCCTTGTGACCTGACCATTTAGCCATTGATGTGCAAAAAAGTGCCACTCAGAGGTAAAACAATCCAACGTTAAAGAACACGCTGGATGGCCTTAACGGGAGGATACCATCTGTCTCCCAACAGCGGTTCTAGTGGGTCCCCTCCCCCAACCTCGGGGCGGGGGTGGCTCAGTCGGTAACGCGCCAGGCTCGTAATCTGTAGTTCCCAGGTTCGAGTCCCATCTGGGTCAGTGTTGAGATTTATCTCCGCAAAATTCCCCGCCCTGCCCACGGTCAGTAGGGGACACCGATGGGCTTTGAAAGGCCGCCGTCCGTCGGATGGGACGTTAAGCCGTGGCCCCGTGTGCGGGAGAGCCATACCCTGTGCACGTTAAAGAACACGCTTGATGATCTTGATGGGAGGCTACCATCTGTCTCCCAACAGCTGTTCCAGTGGGTCTCCTCACCCAACCTTCTCTGAGCCTTCGGGGTCCATGTGACTTTTTGCACACCATGGGCATGTGATTTAGCCCATGGTGTGCAAAAAGATTGCCGCTCAGGGGTAAAGCAACCCAAGGAATAAAATCCTCTACAGCCATGGGCTACAGCATAAGTAGGCAAACGTTTTTCTGTGTGGGCCAGTAGAAGAAAGTTAGACATTAAAAGGGCCGTATTGAAACTCCTATGAAGCCATATATTATATACATAACTACCGGAGGTAATAAAGAAGGGATCTTGAGTTGGGTTGGGTTGTTTTACCTCTGAGCGGCACTTTTTTTGCACACTATGGGCTAAATGGCCAGGTCACATGGACCCCGAAGGCTCAGAGAAGGTTGGGGGAGGGGACCCACTGGAACAGCTGTTGGGAGACAGATGGTAGCCTCCCGTCAAGGCCATCCAGCGTGTTCTTTAACGTTGGGTTGTTTTACCTCTGAGCGGCACTTTTTTGCACACAATGGGCTAAATGGCCAGGTCACATGGACCCCGAAGACTCAGAGAAGGTTGGGGGAGGGGACCCACTGGAACAGCTGTTGGGAGACAGATGGTAGCCTCTTGTCAAGGCCATCCAGCGTGTTCTTTAACGTGCACAGGGATGGCTCTCCCACACACGGGGCCACAGCTTAACGTCCCATCCGACGGACGACGGCCTTTCCAAGCCCATCGGTGTCCCCTACTGACCGTGGGCAGGGCGGGGAATTTTGCGGAGATAAATCTCAACGCTAACCCAGCTGGGACTCGAACCTGGGAACTACAGATTACGAGCCTGGCATGCTACCGACTGAGCCACCCCCGCCCCCATGTTTAAGGAACATACATAATTTAACTTATATTTTAATAATGATGGATGCAGCGGCATTTTCCTGACGATTTCACCAAGATTTCGTTGTATACTGGCTGTCGACATTCTGAGTACGTTCACCAGTTGCCAACGGGCATAAAAAATCATATCTCGTGCCGCAAATGGCCCACGCGCTGGAGTTTCTCCATCCCTGGGCTACAGAAGTCCAAGAAGACTGTGCAATTTAAATCTCTGTAGGCCGAGTGGTTAGCGCGCTTGGCTACTGTTCAAAGGAACCTGGGTTCGAGTCCCGGGTAAAGGTTGGATTGTTTTACCTCTGAGCGGCACTTTTCTTGCACACCATGGGCTAAATGGCCAGGTCACATGGACCCCGAAGGCTCAGAGAAGGTTGGGGGAGGGGACCCACTGGAACAGCTGTTGGGAGACAGATGGTAGCCTCCCGTCAAGGCCATCCAGCATGTTCTTTAACTTGCACAGGTTATGGCTCTCCCGCACACGGGGCCACTGCTTAACGTCCCATCCGACGGACGGCGGCCTTTCCAAGCCCATCGGTGTCCCCTACTGACCGTGGGCAGGGCGGGAAATTTTGCGGAGATAAATCTCAACGCTGACCCAGCTGGGACTCGAACATGGGTACTACAGATTACCAGCCTGGCGCGCAACCGACTGAGCCCCCCCCCCCCCCCCCACATGATTAAGATTAGATCATAAGTGAGGAAGATTAGGAAATCAACGATTGATGTCTGCTTGTCCTTACAGCTGTTTGCAGGCTTCATATAAACGTACGACGTGTTGATTTAGAAAAATGAACACCTTAACAGTTTCAATGTACAGTCGATCAGAAGAATATCCGAACACTATAGTTGATTGCAGAATTCAGAAAAAATATCTGGCAACGATTTTTTTAGAAATTAGTGATCTGGCAAACTCCGTGTCACGTGACAAGAAAGGTTGACAGATCACTAATTTCTAAAAAAAATCTTTGCCAGATATTTTTTCTGGATTCTGTAATCAACCATAGTGTTCGGATATTTTTTTGAGCGACTGTATAAACTCGCAACATGTTTCAAACTAAAATGAAAGCAGTCTCTATTTTTGCACTTTCATTTTTCCAATTTCTTGAACCCATGACAATAGATTAATTTACTGTTAACAGTAAAATAATTTATTGTGAATGCAAATCGCGAATGAAAAATTAACTCTGCTAATGTTGTAAAAGTTAACGATTTTCTGCAATCTCCAAATGTGCAATTCACGTGCCACATTGAAAGCAGTATGCGCGTTAGAAAACTACAAAGCTTTCTGCTCCCGCTCGCGGATAGAGAGAGCTAAGAAAGTTAAGAGCCTATTTTTTTGCAAAATAAAAGTCGCAGCAGAGGAATTAAGAATTCCTCGTAGTTTGTAGGAGCCTCGTCATGAGATCGCATGTCCTACCAAAACCGAAATCAGTCCCAGTTCGTAGAAAGCGAATGTTTGGCCTTCTGCAAGAGCAGATAGCTACTGGCCATTGTCACACTTAAGGCCAAGTAACTCTTGATTCCTTCTCAAGTAGGAACAAAAATCAACACTTCACAGATTGGAAGTATTTTGAATAAGGATTATGCCTTTTCCTCACTCAACTTAGTCGCTACTTGACATAAAAGTTAATAGGAAAAAACTTATTTCACAAATTGAAGGCATGTTCTCCTTTGTCCACCATTGGTGCTCTGTCCTCTTTTGTCCTCCATTTTTTCTTTATTGTCCTCTCTTGTCCTCCATTTTTTTCTTTATTGTCCTCCTTTGTCCTCCATTTTTTTCTTTATTATCCTCCTTTGTCCCCTTTTTTTCCTTTATTGTCTACTTTGTCCTCCATTTTTTTCTTTATTATAACCTTTGCCCTCCATTTTTTCTATATCGTCCTCCTTTGTCCTCCATTTTTGCTTTATTTTCCTCCTTTGCCCACTATTTTTATTATATTGTTCTCCTTTGTCCTCCATTTTTTCTTTATTGTCCTCCTTTGTCCTCTATTTTTTGCTTTATTGTCTTCCTTTGTCCTCTATTTTTGCTTTATTATCCTCCTTCGTCCTCCTTTTTTTGCTTTATTGTCCTCCTTCGTCCTCCATTTTTGCTTTATTGTCCTCCTTCGTCCTCCTTTTTTGCTCTATTGACATCCTTTGTCCTCCACTTCTTGCTTTTGTGTCCTCCTTTTAGGACACTGGCATCCGGTAACCCTAGACATGGATGAAGCGGGAATGAATGGTTGATGTGAATCTGAGAGCATCTGCTTGGAGGAACTTTGAACTCAGGCGACAATGAATGGTTGATGCGAAGTCGAAATCATCTGCTTCCAGGAACTTTGACCTTAAACGAGAGTGAACCGTTAGCAATGCAAAGACGAGAGAGGTCACCCCCGCTTCGAAGACTTTTGACCTTCAGATTTGCTTTGCAAGCTCCGTCTTGTTGACAACCTTGCTAATGCAAACCTCACCAGAATGCTTCTTTAACTACAACGAAAACAAACCATCAATCATGAATAGCTCAGTGACGTGAAAGCTGACGTAATCAGCGAAGGAAAAGAATTCCTTTCGTGATGTAGAGGTAGTGAAAAATCCCAGCGAACAAGAAAGGTCGCCTAGGGCAAGGCAAACGTCTCCACGAGCATCACTTCACCTTCACACCCACTCGTCGAACAACATCATGCTCACTCACCGAACTCGTTCCTCCTCTTCAGTTGGAAAAACATCCACGAATCAAAACGACATGGTGGACATTTCCTCGACTTTTCTGGTAAGTGGTTTTCCTTCTCACGCGTTTCGGGGGATCACATACCGACGAGCAGACAGAGAGAGATCCCGATTGTGGATTCCTTCCGAAGAGTCTGATGTCACGTGAATCTCATCCTCACGAGATACAGTCGCTCAAAAAAGTATCCGAACGCTATGGTTGATTACAGAATTCCCAAAAAATATCTGGCAAAGATTTTCTTTTAGAAATTAGTGATCTGGCAACCTTCGTGTCACATGACACGGAGGTTGCCAGATCACTAATTTCTAAGAAAAAACGTTGCCAGATATTTTTCCTGAATTCTGTGAACCTTCGTATACGTACACGAAGGTTGCCAGATCACTAATTTCTAAGAAAAATCATTGCCAGATATTTTTTCTAAATTCTGTAAACCTTCGTGTCACGTGACACGAAGGTTGCCAGAGCACTAATTTCTAAAAAAAAAATCGTTGCCACATATTTTTTTCTGAATTCTGTAAACCTTCGTGTACGCACACAAAGGTTGCCAGATCACTAATTTCTAAGAAAAATCGTTGCGATATTTTTTCTGATTTTTGTGAACCTTCGTGTCACGACACGAAGGTTGCCAGATCACTAATTTCTAAGAAAAATCGTTGCGATATTTTTTCTGAATTTTGTGAACCTTCGTGTCACGACACGAAGGTTGCCAGATCACTAATTTCTAAGAAAAATCGTTGCGATATTTTTTCTGAATTTTGTGAACCTTCGTTTCACGACACGAAGGTTGCCAGATCACTAATTTCTAAGAAAAATCGTTGCGATATTTTTTCTGAATTCTGTAAACCTTCGTGTACGTACACGAGGGTTGCCAGATCACTAATTTCTAAGAAAAATCGTTGCCAGATATTTTTTCTGAATTCTCTAAACCTTCGTGTCACGTGACACGAAGGTTGCCAGATCACTAATTTCTAAAAAAAATCGTTGCCAGGTATTTTTTCTGAATTCTGTAAACCTTCGTGTACGTACACGAGGGTTGTCAGATCACTAATTTCTAAAAAAAATCGTTGCCAGATATTTTTTCTGAATTCTGTAAACCTTCGTGTCACGTGACACGAAGGTTGCCAGATATTTTTCTGAATTCTGTAAACCTTCGTGTCACGTGACACGAAGGTTGCCAGATCACTAATTTCTAAGAAAAATCGTTGCGATATTTTTTCTGAATTTTGTGAACCTTCGTGTACGTACACGAGGGTTGTCAGATCACTAATTTCTTTAAAAAAATCGTTGCCAGATATTTTTTCTGAATTCTGTAAACCTTCGTGTACGTACACGAGATCACTAATTTCTAACGCGTGTCAGATCACTAATTTCTAAGAAAAATCGTTGCCAGATATTTTTTCTGAATTCTGTAAACCTTCGTGTCACGTGACACGAAGGTTGCCAGATCACTAATTTCTAAAAAAAATCGTTGCCAGATATTTTTTCTGAATTCTGTAAACCTTCGTGTACGTACACGAAGGTTGCCAGATCACTAATTTCTAAGAAAAATCGTTGCCAGATATTTTTTCTGAATTCTGTAAACCTTCGTGTACGTACACGAGGGTTGTCAGATCACTAATTTCTTTAAAAAAATCGTTGCCAGATATTTTTTCTGAATTCTGTAATCAACGTAGTGTTCGGATACTTTTTTGAGCGACTGTACATAAACCTTACGAAATAAACAAATCGTGTCTTTTTTTATCATTTCGCGAAATATTACGAACGAATAAAAGAATTCGTTACAATTTTTTTTTTCTCTTGTTAGGAGAGTTTGGTTCATGAAACAGATAAAAGTCTTATTAGAATTAAAGTCCCATTCAGACGAAGTATATTTCGGCAATCTCGTCGGAAGCAGAATCTGGAATCGACTCTTAACCAATGTCAAATTAAGACTGACGTAACAGGAGGAAGTCGACCGAGGGGTCTGCCTCTGGTGAAAACCTGGAAGGGACGAAAGTGTCGGCGTTATTTTTTTTTTTTGGGGGGGGGGGGAACCTTAAATAGTTAAAATGATATTCTTGACCTTTTGAAGGTATCTGTCATACATTAGAAATATTATAAATCTATTCCTAATTAAATATATATAGAGAATCTACATCGAAGAGCCAAAACATTATGACCAGAGCGTCTTTATAAAAATCGAAGCAACTGCAGGTAAACGACGTCGCCTGTGAAGGTCATGAAAGAGTGTAAATAACACCTGATACTGAGCTCTGTTAATCAGTGTTATTCTTCTTCTTCAGATGGGGAATGGCAGCGGGTTGGGTTGTTTTACCCCCGAGCGGCACTTTTTTGCACACCCTGGGCTAAATGGCCAGATCACATGGGCCCCGAAGGCTCAGAGAAGGTTGGGGGAGGGGACCCACTGGAACAGCTGTTGGGAGACAGATGGTAGCCTTCCATCAAGGCCATCCAGCGTGCTATTTAACGTGCACATGGTATGGCTCTCCCGCACACGGGGCCACGGCTTAACGTCCCATCCGACGGACGGCAGCCTTTCCAAGCCCAGCGGTGTCCCCTACTGACCGTGGGCAGGGCGGGAAGTTTTGCGGAGATAATGCGCAATTTGCGGAATTTTTCGGGATACCCAGCTGGGAGTCGAACCTGGGAACTATAGATTACGAGCCTGGCGCGCTACCGACTGAGCCACCCCCGCCCCGAATGGCAGCAGACTTAAGTGAGTTTGACAAAGGCCAAATTGCAATGGCTAGGCGACTGGGTCAGAGCATTTCCGAGACGGCAAGGCCCGTGGGGTGCTCATGGTCAGCCGTGGTTAATTCCTTCAAAAAGTGGTCTGAGGAAGGAAAAACTGCGAACCACCGGCAAGGTGTGGGCCAACCACGGCTCCTCGATGCTAGAAGTGAGCGAAGGCTATCCCGGATGGTACAAGCCAACAGAAGGGATACTTTGGCGTAACTCGCCCGTAATTTGAATGCTGTTGAAGGGAGTAATGTGTCACAACACAGAGTACATCGAACCCTGCTGAAAATGGGGCAGCGTAGTCGCAGGCCACTCCGAGTGCCCATGCTAACCTCGGTTCACCGTCGAAACCGCTTACAATTGGCACGCGAGCATCAAAACTGGATCTTGAATGACTGGAGGAAGGTCGTCTGGTCCGATGAATCTCGTTTCCTGTTGCACCGTGTGGACGGCAGGGTAGGTATGGTAACATATGGCAACCTTTGTTTCACGACACGAAGGTCGCTCAAAAAAGTAACCGAACACTATGGTTGACTACAGAATTCAGAAAAAATATCTGGCAACGATTTTTTTTAGAAATTAGTGATCTGGTAACCTTCGTGTCACGTGATTACAGAATTCAGGAAAAATATCTGGAGCGTGTACAGCAACTGTACACGCTCCAGTTACCGTTCACAGCAAACTGGAGCGTGTGCAGTTACTGCACACGCTCCAGTTTGCTGTGAACGGTAACTGCACACGCTCAATATTTCCGTGAGTGAGCCCACACGATCCAGGTCTTTGTGAGCCCACACGATCTAGGTCTTTGTGAGCTCACACGATCCAATGTGCTGTGAACATTAACCGCAACCGCTCCAGTTTGCTGTGAACGGTAACTGCACACGCTCAATATTTCCGTGAGTGAGCCCACACGATCCAGGTTTTTGTGAGCTCACACGATCCAATGTGCTGTGAACATTAACCGCAACCGCTCCAGTTTGCTGTGAACGGTAACTGCACACGCTTCATATTCATTGCATTATATATTCATACGCATTATATACATTAAAAAAATATCATTCGTATCACGTGACACGAATGTTGCCAGATCACTAATTTAAAAAAAAATATCGTTGCCAGATAGTTTTTCTCAATTCTGTAATCAACCATAGTGTTCGGATATTTTTTTGAACGACTGTACCCAGAAACTTCTAATGAGAGAAGAGTTTGATATGTTTGATCCTAAATGGAGCGAATGGGGGAGGGAAGAGGTTGATGTTCTTGAACGTTTGCCTTTCGTGGGCCTGCTTCGAAAATATTCTTTTCAAACAGAGTGATTGGCCCTGCTGCAGATCTTCTCGGAATGGAATGCTTCAGTCTCACTTCCTGTTTCATTTCGAAAAAGGGGCTTAAAAGTGTCACCAAACAGTTTACGTTACAGGTAGTATTTTTTTTAAGGATGAAATTTTAGCGATTTGTTTCTAACCGAAGATATTCTTTTAAAAAACGGGGTTTTCTATTACTCTTGAAAAATATATACTCTAAAATAAGAGGGGCGGGGGTGGCTCAGTCGGTAGCGCGCCAGGCTCGTAATCTGTAGTTCCCAGGTTCGAGTGCCAGCTGGGTCAGCGTTGAGATTTATCTCCGCAAAACTCCCCGCCCTGCCGACGGTCAGTAGGGGACACCGATGGGCTTGGAAAGGCCGCCGTCCGTCGGATGGGACGTTAAGCCGTGGCTCCGTGTGTGGGAGAGAGCCATATTCTGTGCACGTTAAAGAACACGCTGGATGGCCTTGACGGGAGGCTACCATCTGTCTCCCAACAGCTATTCCATAGGGTCCCCTCCCCCAACCTTCTCTGAGCCTTCGGGGTCCATGTGACCTGGCCATTTAGCCCATGGTGTGCAAAAAAGTGCCGCTCAGAGGTAAAACAACCCAACAACACAACTCTTAAATAAATTCAACTGGATCATTTTCCTCTGGTTAGCATCCCAAGCTTCACTTGTATTAAGTAATGTCCCTACAATTCCACAAAATAGACTTCTTCTGAGGTTATCAAAGATATTAAACTGAAAAATACATAACAGTTAAGATTTTGATAATTTTGAAATGTATAGACGATTAATTAAACTGAAAATTAAATCAGCTTATAAGAATTACAGTTCTACAGTTGAAAATGAGTTAAGATCTGACCCTAAAAAATTCTGGAATTTTTGTAACAGAAATAACAGAGGAAAAACAACATTTTACGCTATGAAATATCAAGGTAATGAATAACTTCATTTTAAAACCATTAGTGATACTTTTGCCGATTATTTTAAATCGGTTATGGGTTGGGTTGTTTTACCTCTGAGCGGCAATTTTTTGCACACCATGGGCTAAATGGCCAGGTCACATGGACCCCGAAGGCTCAGAGAAGGTTGGGGGAGGGGACCCACTGGAACAGCTGTTGGGAGACAGATGGTAGCCTCCCGTCAAGGCCATCCAGCGTGTTCTTTAACGTTGGGTTGTTTTACCTCTGAGCTGCACTTTTTTACGCACCATGGGCTAAATGGCCAGGTCACATGGACCCCGAAGGCTCAGAGAAGGTTGGGGAAGGGGACCCACTGGAATAGCTGTTGGGAGACAGATGGTAGCCTCCCGTCAAGGCCATCCAGCGTGTTCTTTAACGTGCAAAGGGTATGGCTCTCCCGCACACGGGCCACGTCTTAACGTCCCATCCGACGGACGGCGGCCTTTCCAAGCCCATCGGTGTGCCCTATTGACCGTAAGCAGGCGGGGAATTTTGCGGAGATAAATCTCAACGCTGACCCAGCTGGGACTTGAAGCTTGGAACTATAGATTACGAGCCTGGCGCGCTACCGACTGAGCCACCCCCGCCCCATAACAGAGGAGAAACAGCATTTTACGCTATGAAATATCAAGGTAATGAACAGCTTCATTTTAAAACCATTAGTGACACGTTTGCCGATTATTTTAAATCGGTTATGTTTCAAGCACTTCGTACAACAGTGATAATTTTGATTCAATAGATTAGGGGTTCTCAACGTGGGGTACACGTACCCATTGGGGGTAAGCGGTAAAAATATTTGGGGTAGACCTCAAAAGTCGTTAGATCTAGTAACAAAATCGCTAAGTTGGCATTATTTTACTATAACTATAGTTTTATCTATCTGTGTAAAGGGTACGCCAGTTACATATACATTTCCAGGAGGTACGTGAAGCATAAAGGGTTGAGAACTACTGCCATAGATAAAGAAATTAATGTCCTCGATCTTGTTATTTTTACAAAAATAACTGTTGATGACATCACACAGGTTATTAAACATTTAAAAGGGTTAAAGTCAATTGGCCTCGATCCTGTTCCATCTTTCATTAATAAGAGATGTGCTGATAACTTTGTTGACCCGCTTTTAATATTATGCAATCTCTCAATTAGAACCAATAAGTTTCCAAATGCTTGGGAAGAATCGAAAATTATATATATATAAAAGGAAATCCATAATTAAGAAAGGAAACAAATATGATATTGAAATTATCGACCTATTACTATTCAATCTCCATTTCCTAAGTTTTTTGAATCTATAATACAAACAAAAATTTTACAATTAAAAAATTGATTTTCTCCAAATCAACGTGGATTTGCTAAACGTTCGGTGATTATGAATTTGCTATGTCTTAGTAAAAACATTACAGACTCATTTGTTTCTGATATCCAGATGTTATTTACACTGACTTTTCAAAAGCGTTTGATAAAATTGATTTCGGATTATTGTTGAACAAGTTAGCTAAAGTCGGTTTTAGTTGTATTCTAGTTAATCTAGTTATTTTTTTGAAGTTTTCGTTCAGAATTCAATTTCGGTTAAAATTTGATGTCCACCTTTAAAAACTCTTCAGATACTGAAAATAAAAAAATCTAGTTGGATTCGGTGAAAATCGTTAATATATCCGTAGTCGCATTCTCCCTCGCCAACATTAATTTATTTATTTTAACTTTATTTATTTTTTGATCAGAGGTTTCCATTGATCTAATTTCATCTCCTTTCATTAAAGCTTTCTTTCTGTTATTTGCAAACCTTGGATTGTTTTCCTGATTCTGCATTTCTATTTCCAGGAGAGACTATGAACTGTAAAATCAACCGATGACCATATCCACGAGATTCTTGCACGCCCTCGCTGTGGCCCACTTCCTCTTCGTTGATGTCTCGTGCCAGCCCTTGACCTATGCGGAGATCGAGGCTGTGGGCGCCTCGTGCTCTCCGATGGACTCGTGCCTCGTGGCTCGCGATCTCGACAGCTTCGAGAGTTCCAACTGCGACTGCGACAGCCGATGCGCCCTCTACGGCACGTGCTGCATTGACTTCCCCACTTTCAACGTCACCCGCGGTCGCCAGAGGGCAGCAGTATGCAGGACTGTCTCCCACAGCCGTGCCCTCGCGACGTTCATGATCGACTCGTGTCCCGAGGAATGGCGAGGTTCGCCGAGCATACGACGGAGATGCGAACAGCCCGCCAAAGATTTCAGCGATCCCATCGGAAACGCTCCCGTAACGAATCCTAAGACGGAGCTCACCTATAAGTCTTTTTACTGCGCGAGCTGCAATGGAGTGGCGAAGCGGGACCTGGTGATGTGGCAGATCTTCCTCGATTGCTCCGCACTCGGGGATTACGCCGAGATCTGCGAAGAGAACAGAAAGTTCGTCCTCGACAACATCATGTACATCAGAGAGAAAGGCTTGTGGGGGCTCTGGTCGTGGAACTCGAAGAGCGACTGGAAGTTCCGCTTCTTGCCCGTCACCTACGTCATCCCCACAGCTCTGAAGTCTGCAGTCACGGAGTGTCGGCCGCATCTCGTGTCCGAGTGCGCAACCGACTGGGCCGACGAGAGGGTGAAGCGGCTCTGCAAGGCGTACATGGCGGCCGTCTACTGGCCAAGAGTTGCCTTCCGCAACATCCACTGCGCGCTTTGCAACCACGTGACCAACGCGACTGGCATGTCGTGTCGGGATTTGGACCACACTCACTACAAGAGTCCAACTTTGACCTTTGGACTGCTGCTAGACATTGACCTGGAGGATGGCGACACCGTAGGAAGAGTAGACCGATGTGCCAAAGGTCAAATTTACGACCCCCTTTCGAAGAAATGTCGCTCTATTGAATGTGCTCTTCCGGGAACCACGTTAAGGGACGGTCGATGCATTCAGACATGATCACGTGACTCTTGAACAGGATTGCATTCCATAACTGAATGGAATCTTTTTCTATGTACGATATGTAACGAGAATATCATGAGGCATTAAGGGATAAAATCTTCTTTTAAAACGAATAGTTTTGTTTGTTCAAAAACTGAAGCACATTTTTTTCTTGCATTTAACTTTTTTTTTAAAAATATCCAGCAAGTACTTATTCGAGAATTACGACCGGTATATACTTTCTCCATTTTCTACCTGGTCTCCAGAAATCAGTCCATTTCAAAACTTGCATCAGGAAAAATTAGTTTTTTGAAATATTTTAGTTTGTTGTAAATGTACAAATTCTAAGCATTTGCGTTTTTCAATATCATTACTAAATACTTCCTAATAATGATTTAGAGCAGCGGTTCTCAACGTGGGGCACGCGGTAAAATTTTTTTGGGGTAGGCCGTGAGAGTTCAAAAGTCGCTAGATTTAATAACTAAGTTGGCAACACTGCTGAGCAAAAATGTCATTTTTTGTGTTCATCGATATATGTAATTTATTAATACAAAATTTAATGTGTAATCTATTTGGGTGGGGGGCGGGGGTGGCTCAATCGGTAGCGCGCCAGGCTCGTAATCTGTACTTCCCAAGTTCGAGTCCCAGCTGGGTCAGCGTTGAGATTTATCTCCGCAAAATTCCCCGCACTGCCCACGGTCAGTAGGGGACATCGATGGGTCTTGGAAAGGCCGCCGTCCGTCGGATTGGACGTTAAGCCGTGGCCCCGTGTGTGGGAGAGCCTACCCTGTGCACGTTAAAGAACACGCTGGATGACCTTGACGGGAGGCTACCATCTGTCTCCCAACAGCTGTTCCAGTGGGTCCCCTCCCCCAACCTTCTCTGAGCCTTCGGGGTCAATGTGACCTGGACATTTAGCCCATGGTGTGCAAAAAAGTGCCGCTCAGAGGTAAAACAACCCAACCCAACCTATTTGGGTGGAGTCTATTTGACAACAATCAAACGTTACACTATGTGCAGAATCACATAATTAGATGCATGATGAAACTAAGAAAATTTGAAAGCGTTGCAAATGTATACAATGAATTAGGTATTTTACAAATAAGGAAATTATATGTATTTCAGTTACTGAAATACATAAGGATGAATTTTAATGTTCAAACTTTACGGACATTTGAAAAGAATACTCGACTGTCAAAAAAACCCTTTCTTACTTGATTTAAAAGCGAACAAAACTATTGTTGAAAAACATTATGTTTATTTGGCGCCAAAGTTTTTTAACTGCTTACCAGGTACATCAAAGGAATAAGAAATGATAACTTTTTCTATAAGGAATTCAGAAAATGGATTTTGAATGTACCCCTGTATGTTTCAGATTTATTATCAAATTTTGCGCAGTCAAATTCCAATTGTGTGCGACAAAGACTGGGTTCTTTTACCTATGAAGGGCACTTTTTTTCCCGCAATGGGCTAATTTTTGAGAGACACTTCGCTAATGGAACAGCTGTTGGTTGACAGATGGTAGCCTCCCTTCAAGGTCATCCAGCATGTGTTCTTTAACGTGCACAAGGTATGGCTCTTCAGCACACGGAACCACGATTTAAACATCCCATCCGACGGACGGCGGCCTTTCCAAGCCCATCGGTGTCCCCTACTGACCGTGGGCAAGGCGGGGGGGGGGGGGTTGCTGAGATAAATCTCAACACTGACCCAGCTGGGACTCGAACCTGGGAACTACAGATTAAGAGTCTCGCGCGCTACCAACTGAGCCACCCCCGCCACCATTACGACGAAGAGATTCTGCATCATTCAAAATAGGGGGGGGAAAAAGCCTTTTTAATGAAGTAACTCTTTTCTCCTAACCATGCTAATTGTTCTTGAAAGATAAGAATTGTAAAGTAATAGAAAAGATAAAGTTAATTCAGCAAACGACCCGTAACAAAAATAATAGAACAACAACATATCGTCATTGGCGAATATCACTCTTTTATGACTTCAGCGCTTGAATTCTCTGACTTCTTATATTAACATGAGCAATTCCTAATTTATTTTTGTGAATAAATTTCCTATAATTATTTACGAACCATTTTCTGAAGAATTGAAATTCTGTGGAGGTTGCGAAGACGATCCATGGCACGAGATAGAATGAAGGCACGTGGCTTCAAGTGTAAATTAAACTGAAAGAATAACAGATCGCCTACAGGGATTATGGGATGCTCGTTTGCAAAGAGAATGGTCTCCGATAACCCTAAATTAATTTTTTATCTAACATTTTCAATGAATTGTGTTAAAAAAATGAAGGTTGCAAAATTAGCAGTTTGCAAGAATATTAAAGGCAGTTATTTTCTTGTTCTGTTTATTCCTAGAAAACTCTCGCATGATTTGAACTGATGAGCTTTTTACTTCCTCAAGATAGCATCTCAAATAAACAGAAAATGAAAATGAATCTTATTTTCAGCTCTCCGCGTGCCAAACCGCTTCTTCAAGTGCAATCGCATCCTTCAATCGCTTCTGGCAGAGCAGGTTTTTCTGTTTTTGTGGAATGTTCTCAAAGTGAATGGACTGCGCATGAGCGTCGAAGAGAGAAACTTTAAAAGCGTTATTGAGACTAGAAACATTTCAGTAAGATACAAGTCAAAGTTACTAACACCGAGATCAAAGAGGTAAGAATGTTTCATTTCGGTTACCATTTATGACTCTAATATCCCTTGGTGCAAAAATTAAAGTTTAAGGAGGGGCTCCGGATTTTCGTGTAAGTCACAGTTTGTCATCATGGTAGCAGACGCAGTGGAAACAAACGAATCGTACCGATTCATAATGGCGATGGAGACTAAAATTACTCAGTGATTAAGGAGTACTTATGGGTAAATAGCCTTCGTATCGAGTTGGGTTGTTTTGCCTCTGAGCGGCACTTTTTTGCATACCATGGGCTAAATGGCCAGGTCACATGGATCCCGAAGGCTCAGAGAAGGTTGGGGGAGGGGACCCACTGGAACAGCTGTTGGGAGACAGATGGTAGCCTCCCGTCAAGGCTATTCAGCGTGTTTTTTAACGTTGGATTATTTTACCTCTGAGCGGCACTTTTTTTGCACACCATGGGATAAATGGCCAGGTGACAAGGACCCCGAAGGCTCAGAGAAGGTTGGGGGAAGGGACCCACTGGAACAGCTGTTGGGAGACAGATGGTAGTCTCCCGTCAAGGCCATCCAGCGTGTTCTTTAATGTTGGGTTGTTTTACCTCTGAGCGGCACTTTTTTGCACATCATGGGCTAAATGGCCAGGTCACAAGGACCCCGAAGGCTCAGAGAAGGTTGGGGGAGGGGACCCACTGGAACAGCTGTTGGGAGACAGATGATAGCCTCCCGTCAAGGCTATTCAGCGTGTTCTTCAACGTGCACAGGGTATGGCTCTCCCGCACACGGGGCCACAGCTTAACGTCCCATCCGACGGACGGCGGCCTTTCCAAGCCCATCAGTGTCCCCTACTGACCGTGGGGAGGGCGGGGAATTTTGCGGAGATAAATCTCAACGCTGACCCAGCTGGGACTCGAACCTGAGAACTACAGATTACGAGCCTGGCGCGCTACCGACTGAGTCACTCGTCCCTCGAGTCCATGGGGGGGGGGCAACCAATGAAAAAGAGGGGAGAGGGAAGACCAACAAGGAATCCGACATCAAAAAAGGCTTTTTTTTTGGAGGCGAGAGATCCAGAGCAAGCTCGAGGAGAGTCAATTGTTCGTCTTGAGAAGAGTGTGATTGCGCTCTCTTCAAAAACTACGGTTCCTAAGAGATAGATATGAATAAAAAAATAAATACCCCCTCAAGCAGCTGCTTGTCACAGAGGTCTGACAGGAGCCTGTCAGTTTATATGCCATAGTAGAAGGATTCTGAGAGGATGGCAGGGCCTCAGCAGAAAAACGACACATACAGCCATGCCTTATCCGAGGCTCGAACCCAGGTCCCTTAGGTCAGTAGCCAAGCGCGCTAACCACTCGGTCGTGGGATGGCTACTGCACCATTTACATGTACAAAATTTAATTGTAATATTTTACTTTATTTGTGTAATTAATCAAAATGTAATCTTTTCATGATGTTACGCTTTCGTTACAATACTCCTTCAAGCAGCTGCTTGCCACAGAGGTCTGACAGGAGCTTGTCAGTTTAATACGTTGTACAGAAGGTCTGTGAGGAAGACACCTCAGCAAGCATCCATGCCTCATCCGGGGCTCAGTAAGGGCGGGGGTGGCTCAGTCGCTAGCGCGCCGGGCTCGTAATCTGCAGTTCCCAGGTTCGAGTCCCGGCTGGGTCAGCGTTGAGATTTATCTCCGCAAAATTCCCCGCCCTGCCCACGGTCAGTAGGGGACACCGATGGGCTTGGAAAGGCCGCGGTCCGTCGGATGGGACGTTAAGCCGTGGACCCGTGTGCGGGAGAGCCATACCCTGTGCACGTTAAAGAACACGCTGGATGGCCTTGGCAGGAGGCTACCATCTGTCTCCCAACAGCTGTTCCAGTGGGTCCCCTCCCTCAACCTTCTCTGAGCCTTCGGGGTCCATGTGACCTGGCCATTTAGCCCATGGTGTGCAAAAAAGTGCCGCTGAGGTAAAACAATTGAACGTTAAAGAACACGCTGGATGGCCTTGACGGGAGGCTACCATCTGTCTCCCAACAGCTGTTCCAGTGGGTCCCCTCCTCCAAACTTCTCTGAGCCTTCGGGGTCCTTGTGACCTGGCTATTTTAGCCCATGGTGTGCAAAAAAGTGCCGCTCAGAGGTAAAACAACCCACAACCCAAATCAAAAGGCAATGCTAATATCATTCGATGAACTGTAAAATCATGCTTCTAAACAAATATGCAATCTATCGAGATTAACCTTACCAATTCCTATAAATAAACTAAATACTATCGTACATCAAGTAATAATAATCTCTTCCTACAGAAAAGTTAAGACTAGCTCTGTCTATTCGACTAACGTTTACCACTTCGTTTTTAATGTCTTTTGTATAACTTTCACTTCAGACGTAAACCATTCTATTTCCCTTGTCAATTCACTAGTAGGATTTACTATTTATAAACTATTTAACCTCCAGCTCACTCACCACATAAAATACTTCTTTTTTAACTTCTTTATCGTGTACAGACTGAGACTAACTATGTCTCCTTTCACATATCAACAACTCTAACATAACAATTCTATCTTCCTTATTTTTCAGTTGGGTTATTCGTGCCAATTCGCTGGTTACATAATTCGCACGCAGAAGCATTCGCGAGCGTTCATTACACGTCTGTCATATATTCACTGTAGCACGTTCATCTGTGCCCTCTCATTAGGTCTTGTTCGTCCCCGAACAATTCTGGATTCCGAAACTTCTTCAGTTCTTCGATGAAACGGGGCCAAACGATCCACGTGAACCACCTTGCGCTTTGTAGACGGACGTCGACGAATACGATACACCACGTCGTTAATTACCGTATATGGACCTTCCCAAGGTTTCTGAAGTTTGGGTGAAAGTCTCTTCTTTCTATGTGGATTGTACACAGACAGACAAGATCTCCTTGATTGAAAAGAATTCCATTTGTTTTACTGTCGTATCTCGTTTTGGTTCTCTCGCTTGCTAAGTTGATGTTATGTCTGACGGAGTGATGGATTTCTTCTAGTCGTTGTTGTAAATCTTGTACGTATTGTGGAGTGGATAAAGGCATTGCTTTAAGCGGACCATATGAAAGGTCACAGGGAAGACGTAACTCTCTTCCAAAGAGCATCATGGAAGGTGTCTGTCCAGTTGTCTCGTGCACTGCTGTTCTATATGCCAGCAAAAGGATTTGTATATGGTGATCCCAGTCACGTTGATAGTCGTCGACAAACATTGGTAGATGTTGTGCAGTTGTCCTATTAAATCGCTCAACCATACCATCCGACTGAGGATATAGGGGAGTTGTTCTGGTTTTCTGAATGCCTAATAATTGGCAGATGCCTTTAAACACATTGGATTCAAAATTATGTCATTGGTTAGAGTGGAGTTACAAAGGTACTCCATACCCACTAATCAAATTATTTACTATCATCTCTGCAACTGTTGTTGCTTCCTGGTCTTGGATGGGATATACCTCAGGCCACTTTGTGAAATAATCCATTACCAGTAATAAATAGCGATTTCCGTCATCAGTTCTAGGAAACGGACCCATTACATCAATGGCTATTCTTTCAAAAGGGGCACCAACATTATACGTCTGCAGCTTACCCCGACTCCTAGTCTTAGGGCCTTTCTTTGCTGCACGGGCCTCACATTGCCTACACCATCTTTCAAAGTCTGCCCTACTTTTCAGCCAATGAAATCGTTCCCTGGCTTTCGCTAATGTCTTATTAACACCGAAGTGTCCTCCAGTGGCACTCGAATGCACATCTTTCGTCACTAGTTCCACTCGGGAGCGAGGAAGGATTATCTGCCAACGGATCATCCGTCCAGTGGGATTCTCCCGTCTTCTGTATAATACTCCGTCTTTCATTTCTAAGGAGTCCCACTGTGCCCAGTAACTTTTGGTAGTTGGACTATACCTCGAGATTTCCTCCCAATTAGATCTTACATCAGATTTTTCAATCAATTCCATTATTGGTTTTATATCTTCATCGTCTAGTTGGGCCTTTCTAATTTCAATTGGACTCCAGATGTTAGGAATATCACTGTTTGCTTGTGTCGATGTTATTTGTCTTATGGACATTACCTCTTTAGTTCCAAATTTCAACTCTGCATTATAGCAATGCATACAGTTGTCATTACATGGACGTCTGGAAAGGGTATCTGCATTCTTATGCATTTGGTATCTGCATTCTTATGCATTTGGTATCTGCATTCTTATGCATTTGGTATCTGCATTCTTATGCATTTGGTATCTGCATTCCTATGCATTTGGTATCTGCATTCTTACGCATTTGGTATCTGCATTCTTATGCATTTGATATCTGCATTCTTATGCATTTGGTATCTGCATTCTTATGCATTTGGTATCTGCATTCTTATGCATTTTACCACTTCGATGTTCGATGGAGAAATTGTATTCTTGTAACCGCTGTATCCACCTAGCGATTTGTCCTTCAGGGTTTTTGAAGTTTAGTAACCACCTGAGTGCAGCATGATCAGTACGTATAAGAAATTTCTGGCCATAGAGATAATGATGAAATTGTTCTATTGCTTTTACTATTGCTAACAGTTCTTTTCTTGTTACACAATAATTTCGTTCTGGTTTGGATAGAGTTTTGTTAAAGTATGCAATAATTTTTCTTGTCCGTCTTGTTGTTATGAAAGTACAACACCAACTCCTGTGTTACTTGCGTCAGTATCTATTATGAACTATTTTCCAGTTTGTGGGTACGCTAGCACTGGTGCTTGGAAAGAGCCTGCTTCAACTGTTGGAAAGTTCAATTCAGATCAAATTTTTACTGCATTGTATTTAATAGATCTCTGCCCAATTGACAATCGACAGATGGGTGTACTCAGATCCCCTCTATGACGTGTTTCATAATTATGAAAATCAGAAAGACTCTGAAAATAGCCTTTAAATCTATCCAATTTAATCTCATTGTAATCGAATACACAAAACTTCCTGATATCAGTTTGTAATTATTATAGACATTAAGAATTTTAACCTCAGAAAATAAATGTGCCAGAGGATCATATTATTTTTTACCAACAATATATCTAACAATTCTTAAGACGATATATAGCATTCAGATTATAGTCATAAGTATTTCCCCAGACTAAAATTCCGTATGTTATATAAGAATATAATGAAAGAGTAGTATAAATTTTTTGAAATTTGTTTGTTAACCACATCGAAACATTTCTCATCGATATTTTTGTTTTTATTTTTATAAATCATGTATTTGGATTTCTTGACATTTATTAATAAATTGTTATGTCTGCACCATTCAGATATAATATTTAGAGAGTAGTTAACACTGCTAATCAGGCTTGCAGAATCTTGGTTGAAATCGATAATACTTGTATCATCAGCAAATAATAACATCTTTGAATTAATGTGCAACTTTGCTGAATCATTAATGTAAAGTAGGAAAAGGATCGGACCAAGAATCGAACCTTGAGGCACACCTCTGTAAATAAAATGTTCATCTGATATACTAGCATTTACTTCTACAAGAGCTTTCCTCTGAAATAAGTAGCTTCTTAACCAGTTGTTTATTTTACCTCTGTGGCCATAAAATTCAATTTTCTTTAACAAAATTTCGTGGTTAATACTGTCAAACGCTTTCGTAAAATCAAGATATACAATACAGCTTATCCAATGTGACCTGCATCCAAATGATTGACAATATTGCTCATATAAATCTGCAATGGCTGTCTGAATAAATTTTTTATTTTGAAAACCATATTGTTTTTGTGTTATAATTTTCATATTATCTAGGAATTTAGTAATACGTGTACAAATTAGTTTTTCAAAGATTTTCGAGAAGATTGGCAAAATTGAAATAGGTCTGTAGTTTTCTATGTTTTCTTTATTACCTGATTTATGTATGGGAAGAATTCTGGCAATTTTCAGTTTATCCGGGAATACTTCATTTATTACTGAGTTGGGTTGGGTTGTTTTACCTCTGAGCGGCACTTTTTTGCACACAATGGGCTAAATGGCCAGGTCACATGGACCCCGAAAGCTCAGAGAAAGTTGGGAGAGGGTCCCACTGGAACAGCTGTTGGGAGACAGATGGTAGCCTCCCGTCAAGGCCATCCAGCGTGTTCTTTAACGTGCAAGGGTATCGCTCTCCCGCACACGGGGCCACGGCTTAACGTCCCATCCGATGGACGGCGGCCTTTCCAAGCCCATCGGTATCCTCTACTGACCGTGGGCAGGGCGGGGAATTTTGCGGAGATAAATCTCAACGCTGACCCAGCTGGGACTCGAACCTGGGAACTACGGATTAGGAGCCTGGTGCTACCGACTGGGCCACCCCCGCCCCTCTTTATTATTGATAAATTAAATATATAGTACAGAGGTTCTTTTATTGTATGTATAACATTTTTAATTACATTAATATTTATGTCATCTATACCTGGTGACTTATCAGCTCCTAGATCATTCCCTATGTTACTGATCTCTTGAGTAACAATTGGCATGACATAAAATGTCTGCTCTATGCACTCAATTTGATATTTATAATTGCCACGAAATTTTTCAGTTTGTTTCAGTATCAATTCAATAACGGTATCATGAAAATAGCTATTGAAAGCATTGGATTTCGCCTAGTCATCAGTAATAACTGATTCATCAGAAGAAATGTCTCCTGTTATTGACTTACATTTATTTCTACCCAAAATATCGTTGAGATATTTCATATTTCTGTTTAGAATTTTTGCTAGAATCAAATCTACTCTCCATAATAGGCGTTCTTTGTTTGTCTGATTTGGGCACTAACGAAATTACGAAATTCTTTATATGTAGAACTGTCATCCTCTCAATGGGTATCATTTGCTTTTTTGTATAAATTATCTCTTTTAGTTATTAATTTTTTCAGATTTTTCGTCATCCAAAGAACATAGTTATTTGGCCTTTGGAACTTCTTAATACCCACCGGCAAATATTTATCATAATGATTTATAAAATTATTTATGAAATAATTATATACTTCATTTACGTCGCTGATTAAGTAAAGGAATTGCCAATCAATACGATTAAATTTACAGTACTGTGCAAATAACTTGGGACAAGCGAGGGAACGCTATGTCCCTTCCGCTGGAAGTCTAAATTTGTTCGTAACCTTCTGTTGCATATCTAAACTTGGGCTTGCAGCTTCCGGGCCACAGAGGCTTCACCCCATTGAAGGAATGATGGACAGCAAAAAGTACATAGGCGTTCTGGAGGCGAAAATGGTCCCAACACTGCAGAAGCTGTTTCCTAACGGCGATGGGGTATTTCAACAGGATCTGGCTCCATGCCACAATTCTAAGCTTGCTAAGAGCTTCTTTACCCAACAGCATTTGAAGGTATTGGAGTGGCCAGGAAATTCATCCGATCTAAACCCCATTGAAAATATGTGGGCCATTATTAAAGCGCGCATATCTAAGATGGATTGAACGACGAAAACCAAAATGATAGAAAGTATCATGAAAGTGTGGTACCACGACCCTGAATTTAAGGAGATGTGTGGAAAGCTAGTGGCATCAATGGTTGAGAGGGTGCAAGAAGTAATTAAAGCTAAGGGGGGGGGGGGGTCATCATCATCATCATCATCTTCAAGCAGCCATGGCATACGGAGATCCAACCAGACCGCGCAGTTTAATTCTCCAAGCATATCTGTCCTGAGCTACATCTGCTGCATCTGACCACTGCACACCAATTCTAACAAGGTTCTGTTTGACATTGTCTGCCCACCGCATCCTATGTTTCCCCCTCTTCCTGAGGCCTTTAGGCACACTGTTCATAACCCTATTCATCATCATCATCATCATCCTCAAGCAGCCATGGACTACGGAGGTCCAACCAGACCGTGCAGTTGAATTCTCCAAGCAAGTCTATCCTGAGCTACATCTACTGCATCTGGCCACTGCACACCAATTCTAACAAGGTCCTGTTTGACATTGTCTGCCCACCGCATCCTAGGTCTCCCCCTCCTTCTGAGGCCTCTAGGCACACTGTTCATAACCCTATTCGCCAATCTATAATTATCCATAAGGGCAACATGGCCAAACCAACGGAGTCTCTCTCTGCACAATATGCTGCTTAAAGGATGCTCAAAAGCATCTAGTTTCCTGTTATCTTGTTTACACAGCGTCCAAGTTTCACTACCATAACTAACCCTAGAAAGAACCAAACTATTATACAGTCTAATTTTAGTCTTTAGGTGTATACGCCTATTTCTCCACACTCTCCATAGATTCTTAAAAGTCCCGGCAGCAATCCCTATTCGTCTGTTAATCTCATGCCGCACATTACCAGCATCTGTTACATAGCTCCCAAGGTAATTAAATTGTGACACCTACTCACGACTGCAACCATTACTATTAAACAAATAAATATTTTAGTTGTGTCTTTGTTACTGCATTTTCCTATTGTCCCAACTAATTTGCACAGTACTGTATATTGCAATTGCAAAATATTATCATTTTTTCCCCTATATCTGTAACTGCTACTAGGTAGTACTCGAAAATTTGTCCTTTGGACCAGAAAATAAGTGGGGAAATGATCTGTAATTTTTGACATCGGAACCCTATTATGGCAATTTGCATTCGAAATTCCATAATCAATTAGTGTAGAACTTTGATTTCCAACTAATAGATTACGCTACAATGATGTTCTTTGTTTCAATTTCCGCCAGTGTATTTATATTTTACATTTGAAATTTATAGATTTGAAATTATATGGGTTGAGTTGTTTTACGTTGAGAAGCACGTTTTATCCCACAGTGGGAGAAATTGACAGGTCACAAGACCAGCTTGAGCTGAAGGGTCGGAGTTGGCTCAGTCGGTAGCGCGCCAGGCTCGTAATCTACAGTTTCCAGGTTCGAGTCCCAGCTGAGTCAGCGTTGAGATTTCTCTCCGCAAAATTCCCCGCCCTGCCCACGGTAAGTAGGGGACACCGATGGGCTTGGAAAGGCCGCCGTCCGTCGAATGGGATGTTAAACCGTTGCCACGTGTGCGGGAGAGACATATCCTGTGCACGTTAAAGAACACACTGAATGGCCTTGACGAGAGGTTACCATCTGTCTCCCAACAGCTGTTCCAGTGGGTCCCCTCCCCCAACCTTCTCTGAGCCTTCGGGGTCCTTGTGACCTGGTCATTTAGCCCATGGTGTGCAAAAAAAGTGCCACTTAGGGAGTAAAACAACAACCGACGAGCTGAAAGGTTGGGGGAAGAGTTGGGTTGCATTGTTTTACCTCTGAGTGGCACTTTTTTGCACACCATGGGCTAAATGGTCAGGTCACAAGGACCCTAAAAGCTAAGAGAAGGTTGGGGGAGGGGACCCACTGGAACAGCTGTTGAGAGACAGATGGTAGTCTCCCGTCAAGGCCATCCAGCGTGTTCTTTAACGTGCACAGCGTATGGCTCTCCCGTACACAGAGCCACGGCTTAACGTCCCATCCGACGGACGGCACGCTTTCCAAGCCCATCTGTGTCCCCTACTGACCGTGGGCAGGGCTAGGAGTTTTGCGGAAATAAGCTCAACGCTGACGCAGCTGGGACTCGAACCTGGGAACTGCAGATTACGAGCCTGGCGGAACATTTTGATCATGGGACTTGATTCTACCACCATTTGCAAAAATGAGTTGTCCTTTATCCCAGTGAATAGTGGGACAAAGGAAAACATTCTAAGTAATCTAAACTGCACAAGAATTTTTCAATTATATGTTAAGTGTGGTAGATATTAATGAAATATGATTCACATACTTCAGATACTCAATTAGTTTTAATTTCCAACGCTAGAGGGCGTTACATGTGAAAAATGCGAAACTTTTAGCGCATATTGCAAGTAATTTATGGCAAATTTATATAGTAGAGCTGTGGTTTGCAAATGGTTAGCGGCGAAGTGCGGATGATATTTCATATAAAGCAATATTTATAAACCATTGTATTGCTACTTTCTGCCACTGGGGCGGGGGTGGCTCAGTCGGTAGCGCGCCAGGCTCGTAATATGTAGTTCCCAGGTTCGAGTCCCAGCTGGGTCAGCGTTGAGTTTTATCTCGGCAAAATTCCCCGCCCTGCCCACGGTCAGTAGGGGACACCGATGGGTTTGGTAAAGGCCGCCGTCCGTCGGATGGGACGTTAAGCCATAGCTCCGTGTGCGAGAGAGCCATACCCTGTGCACGTTAAAGAACACGCTGGATGGCCTTGACGGGAGGCTACCATCTGTCTCCCCACAGCTGTTCAAGTGGGTCCCCTCCCCCAACCTTCTCTGAGCCTTCGGGGTGCATGTGACCTGGCCATTTAGCCCATGGTGTGCAAAAAAGTGCCGCTCAGAGGTAAAACAATCCAACTTTAAAGAACTCGCTCGATGGCCTTGACGTGAGGCTACCATCTGTCTCCCAACAGCTGGTCCAGTGGGTCCCCTCCCCCAACCTTCTCTGAGGGGTGCATGTGACCTGGCCATTAGCCCATGGTGTGCAAAAAAGTGCCGCTCAGAGGTAAAACAACCCAACGTTAAAGAACACACTGGATGTCCTTGACGGGAGGCTACCATCTGACTCCCAACAGCTGTTCCAGTGGGTCCCCTCCCCCAACCTTCTCTGAGCCTTCGGGGTCCATGTGACCTGGCCATTTAGCCCATGGTGGGCAAAAAAGTGCCGCTCAGAGGTTAAACAACCCAACCCTTTCTGCCACTAATTCTTCATTTACGTCCTTCTGTTTATTTAAAAGTTTTTCCATATTAAATCTTAATGTTAATTATGAATTTATTGTTACAAATTAAATGAACGAGCACTGAGCGTGAGTCCAAATAAAAATTGGTCAATGAAAATTATAATACAATGCAATTTATTACAAAAGCACGGATGAAATTATTTATAAAGAAACTAAGTCAAACGGCACGAAAATCTATAATAATACAAAGATAAACTATCAGAAGAATCCATTATCTCAATTCTATTCACATCCAATTCAGGAAACAAGACTAAAATCTTTCAATGAACGATAGAATCGTGTTGGTAAATAAGTATTCAATGTAACGAGAATATCCTTACCAATTCCTAAACAAACTAAATAACTATACACAAAATGACTTCCTTCTTAGGTTTCACAAAATGACTTCCTTCTTAAAACTGCTGCTAAGTGTACTGGTTTCTCAGAACCAGTTCTTTTCAGACGGTGATCACTACGCAAATGACGACGAATTTTTCTTTTCCTTTTCCAGCTTACCAACACGATCCATACCAATAAACTAATCAACCTCTCGCGCACTCACCGTATAAAATATTTCTTCCCTTTTATGCACCCAACGTGTACAGTCGCTCAAAAAAGTATCCGAACACTATGAATGATTACAGAATTCAGATAAAATATCTGGAGCGTGTACAGCAACTGTACACGCTCCAGTTACCGTTCACAGCAAACTGGAGTGTGTGCAGTTACTGCACACGCTCCAGTTTGCTGTGAACGGTTACAGCACACGCTCAATATTTCTGTGAGTGGGCTCACATGATCCAGGTTTTTGTGAGTTCACACGATCCAATGTGCTGTGAACATTAACCGCAACCGATCCAGTTTGCTGTGAACGGTAACTGCACACGCTCAATATTTCTGTGAGTGGGCTCACATGATCCAGGTTTTTGTGAGCTCAAACGATCCAATGTGCTGTGAACATTAACCGCAACCGCTCCAGTTTGCTGTGAACGGTAACTGCACACGCTCAATATTTCTGTGAGTGGGCTCACATGATCCAGGTTTTTGTGAGCTCACACGATCCAATGTGCTGTGAACATTAACCGCAACCGCTCCAGTTTGCTGTGAACGGTAACTGCACACGCTCAATATTTCTGTGAGTGAGCCCACACGATCCTGGTCTTTGTGAGCTCACACGATCCAATGTGCTGTGAACATTAACCGCAACCGATCCAGTTTGCTGTGAACGGTAACTGCACACGCTCAATATTTCTGTGAGTGGGCTCACATGATCCAGGTTTTTGTGAGCTCAAACGATCCAATGTGCTGTGAACATTAACCGCAACCGCTCCAGTTTGCTGTGAACGGTAACTGCACACGCTCAATATTCATTGCATTATATATTCATACGCATTATATATATTCAAAAAAGTATCCGAACACTATGGTTGATTACAGAATTCAGAAAAAAATATCTGGCAACGATTTTTTTTTTAGAAATTAGTGATCTGGCAACCTTTGTGTCAGGTGAGACGAAGGTTGCCAGATCACTAATTTCTAAAACAAATCGTTGCCAGATATATTTTTCTGATTTTTACAATCAACCATAGTGTTCGGATATTTTTTTGAGTTACTGTACTGATTATTATTCATTAACATACAATTCTGTGATTTGGAATAATGGAAATTAATTTACTTTTCATAAATAGATTTTTTGCCTTTAAGCACTTCCAATCATATTTCCAGTAATTTGCTTTTTGTAATCCCTAGAAACTGACCCTGACGGCAATCTTACATCTGAAATGATTCTTATCCTAAATATTTTTTTTTTCCTACTTTTGCAATAAAAAAAAAATTAGTATAATTTTATCCATCCTTTCTCTTTTTTAGGAATCTGAACAGAACAACTCCCTGTATCTAAAAAGAAGAAAATTTAGGGATTTTATTCTGCATCAATCTCAAGAAAAAAGTGATTTGGCAGAACTGTTAACAAACGATCATGCCATCGCATCTTCCTCTTCTCTTCCTCGTTCTGCTCGTTCCGCTGACGTCATCTCAAGATCTCGAGTACAGCGAATTGGAAGAGCGAGGCATGGCTTGTCCCCCGCGCGACACCTGCCGATCGAGGAGCAAAAAACGCGATTTTCTCTCGACGAATTGCGAATGCGATTCCCAATGCATCGAGTACGACGACTGCTGCATCGACGCCAGGTACAGACAAGGCACTAAACGACGCGACTTGAAGGTCACCTGTCTCAAGACAAGATTCGGAAGAGGAGTGTATGTGATTGACAAATGTCCCTCTGAATGGAAAGGATCGGGAGCAGTGAAGAGGAACTGCGAAGAGTACAGCCAAGATCTGCGAGATCCTCTTCTCGAAGCTCCTGCAGCAGACACCGCAAACAATCTCACGTATCGGAATCATTATTGCGCCGAATGCAACGAACCGAAGGGGGAACTCGTCTCGTGGAGCATGCAGATGAAATGCACTTCTCTGAGGAGGCTGAACGATACGCTTCGTAACATCACCGAGGATTTCGTCATAGAGCACTTACAATACTCGGAGCAAGAGAAAAAATGGGGCGTGCTGCACGCGACCGGTGGAGACCCAGTCTTTCACTCCTGTGACGTCACTTTCCTACCTCCACCTTACGTGGAGAATCACGTGAGATTGTGTAGACCCGACATCATCTCCGGGTGCCATTCCGATTGGTTTGGAGCCTCGGTGGTCCGCAAGTGCCAAGCATACACGGCGGTTGTTTACATCGGGGAAAAGAGTTATAAGAATCCGCATTGTGCCGTTTGCAATTTTGCCGATTCCGAGACTCTGGGATGCTCGTTGGTCGATTTCCCAGAAGCCAATGCGAGATCTTTCGTCGTTCTATTTGACCTGAATGGAAAAACCAGGGAGGACAAGAACAAGTGTCCCGAAGGGGAAAAGTACGATTCCATTTTTAAGAAATGTCGAAAGTTATGGAATCCGTGAAAGTTACGATTGTTAATTAATTACTATGGCAGCGATGATCGTTAACATCTTGAAAATGTCAAGTTTTTTTTTTTAATAAAAACTGTTCAAAATGGACCAAAAAAAAAATGCGAATTGCAATTTTATGTTAAAACTAAACTGTGAAAATAATAAACTGTAAAAATGGCAGTGTTACAAGGTCATCTGAGCAAATGGGATGGGATTATTTATTCGCCAGAACAGTTGAATTACAAAATTTAAAGACAATTTGAAACGTTATTTCAACGGCATCGTTACTACACGTCTTAGGTTTTTGTTAATTCGCAATTGCTAAAAAATGTCAACCCAGAATAACTGTGATCTGCACAATTTTTTTTACCCTTGTATTTGCTATTCTTTCGCTGTAAACATTATAAAACCCTTGAAGTATCATTTGCTTGTCTATTTTAAAAAAGAATTTTGTTTCTTATAGTTTCAAAAAGTTTGTTTTAAACAGAATACAATCTCACATGATAAAATCCCGAAAAATTTTTCTCAGCATTAATAAAAAGATTCTATTTTGAAAGGAATCCTCTGGGAGGCACTTTTTTTAAGCTTGGGTTGTTTTACCTCTGAGCGGCACTTTTTTGCACCACTGAAAATGAGCTAAATGGCCAGGTCACAAGGACCCGGAAGGCTCAGAGAAGGCTAGGGGAGGGGACCCACTGGAACAACTGTTGGGAGACATATGGTAGCCTCCCGTCAAGGTCATCCAGCGTGTCCTTTAAGGTTGGGTTGTTTTACCTCTGAGCGGCACTTTTTTGCACACAATGAACTAAATGGCCAGGTCACAAGGACTACGAAGGCCCAGAGAAGGTTGGGGTAGGGGACCCACTGGAACAGCTGTTGGGAGACAGATGGTAGCCTCCCGTCAAGGCCATCAAGCGTGTTCTTTACCGTTGGATTATTTTAACTCTGAGCGGCACTTTTTGGCACATCATGCCCTAAATGGCCAGATCACAAGGACCCCGAAATCTCAGAGAAGTCTCGGGGAGGGGACCCACTGGAACAGCTGTTGGGAGACAGATGGTAGCCTCCCGTCAAGGTCATCCTGCGTGTTCTTTAAGGTTGGGTTGTTTTACCTCTGAGCGGCACTTTTTTGCACACCATGGGCTAAATGGCCAGGTCACAAGGACCCCGAAGGCTCAGAGAAGGTTGGGGGAGGGGACCCACTGGAACAGCTGTTGGGAGACAGATGGTAGCCTCCCGTCATGGCCATCCAGCGAGTTCTTTAAGGTGCACAAGGTATAGCTCTCCCCCACACCGAGTCACGTCACCACACCGAGTCTCCCCCACACCGAGTCTCATCCGACGGACGGCGGCCTTTGCAAGCCCATCGGTGTCCCCTGCTGACCGTGGGCAGGGCGGGGAGTTTTGAGGAGATAATTTTTTTTTAAGCACAGTAGTCTAAATTGCCAGACCACAAATACTTTAAATTCGCATGGGGAGGGAGAACCTCTTTACGATTGCTAGGAGGTGTATGGAAGCCTTTTGTCGAAGCCATCCAGCGTGTTCCTTTAACATGCTGGATGCGTGGCTTAATATCAACATCCGACGGAGAGGGGTCTATTTAAAGCCCATTGGTATCCCCCTTTCTGCACGTGGACAGAACGGAAGCCAAAAAATAATTCTGAAAGATATTCCACGAAAAAATTGATCATTTTATGTTCAAAATGTCCCAAAGTAATCAGAGGAAGCAAAAAATAAAAAATTACTTAAATTGGGGGTTCTCAACGTGGGGAACGCGGTAAATATTTTGGGGTACGCCGTGACACCTCGAAAGTCATTAGATATATGTATATATACCGTATATTTCCGCAGATAAGACGATGGTTGAATCATAAAAAAGGCCCCCAAAATCCGGGTCGTCTTATAGGACAGATACAAAAAAAAATTAGATTGAAATTTATATAAATTGAAACCATTATTACTACAACTATTCGAAAAATCTATCATATTATTTAAATACGCTGGCAAGCAGCTGCTTGAGGGGGTATTTATTTATTTATTTATATGATAATACATTACATTGTAATAGTAAATAATACATTACATTTTAATAGTAAAACAATACTAAAACAAAATAAATATTAAAAGTTATGTTTATTGAGCTACTGAGGATAAAACGGACAAACCGTAATTATTTACTAGTACAGAGTAGGGTATGTCCACAAAATAGAATAGCCCATACAACGCTTTTGTGAATAGTCAAGGTCATTACCCGAATGCCCGAATCAGTGCGAATGTTTGCGAATAGGACATAATTCCGTATACGCTATACAGTATTATTATCCAGATGATGATCGCCGATCTAAACTAAATTCATAGTCCGTTGATAGTTTGGGGTCGTCTTATAAGATAGATATTTGCTAAAACTATAAAACTTTGACGAAAATTTATACCTCGTCTTATCTGAAGGTCGTCTTATCTGCGGAAATATACGGTATATGTTTTATTCCCATTGTTACACTACATAGTTTTATCTGTCTATACACAAGGGGTACGCCAGTTACATACACATTTCCAGGGGGTACGTGAAGCATAAAAGGTTGAGAACCACTGATATATATGTTTTATTTTATTCCCATTGTTATAACTATAGTTTTATCTATCTATACAAGGGGTACGCCAGTTACATACACATTTCCAGGGGTTACGTGAAGCATAAAAGGTTGAGAACAACCGATATATATATGTTACATTTTATTCCCATTGTTATACTATAACTATAGTTTAATCTATCTATACAAGGGGTACGCCAGTTACATACACATTTCCAGGGGGTACGTGAAACATAAAAGGTTGAGAACCACTGATATAACAATGGGAATGAAACATATATAACTATAGTTTTATCTATTTTTACAAGGGGTACGCCAGTTACCTGCACATTTCCAGGGGGTACGTGAAGCAAAAAAGATTTAGAACTACCGACTTAAATTATCTATATATCGGGATTTCAGATATATTGAATTACAAAACAGAATTTCCCAACACTGATTCAGCGAAGAGTATAAATTGGAGAAAAATAATTATTTCTATTTTACCGAAATGAGGAGTCAAAAGATTAATATTTAAATCATGGATTCCCAAAAGTTCTATAGAGTCAATTTCAGATAAAAGGTAACGGTTATATAAGGTTGCGCTTGGGAATTCAAGGTATTAAGGGTGTATAAAAGACATAAAAATTGTTTTCATAATTTTTATTTTAGGTAATAATAAAATAATAAATACCCCCTCAAGCAGCTGCTTGCCACAGAGGTCTGACAGGAGCCTGTCAGTTTATATGCCACAGTAGGAGATCTGAGAGGATGGCAGGACCTCAGCAGAAAAACGACACACACATCCATGCCTAATTCCGGGGCTCGAACCCGGGTCCCTTAGATTCCGGGGCTCGAACCCGGGTCCCTTAGATCAGTAGCCAAGCGTGCTAACCACTCGGCCACGGGACGGCTATTTTAGGTAAGCAAAAATAAATTATAAGAGTAAATTGTCAAATATTCTAAGAACTGTATAGTTTAAGATCAGCGAATGATTGGTTAAAACTTTTTACTTCACTTAGATATCCATGTTACGCTAGTAAAGCAGAAACTCCTTCAAAAATGTGGGGCGGGGGTGGCTCAGTCGGTAGCGCGTCAGGCTCGTAATCTGTACTTCCCAGGTTAGAGTCCCAGCTGGGTCAGTGTTGAGATTATCTTCGCAAAATTCCCCGCCCTGCCCACGGTAGTAGAGGACACCGATGGGCTTGGGAAGGCCGTCGTCCGTCGGATGTGATGTTAAGCCATGGCCCCGTGTGCGGGAGAGTCATACCCTGTGCACGTTAAAGAACACGCTGGATGGCCTTGACGGGAGGCTACCATCTGTCTCCTAACAGCTGTTCCAGTTGGTCCCCTCCCCCAACCTTCTCTGAGCCTTCGGGGTTCAAGTTACCTGGCCATTTAGCCCATGGTGTGTAAAAAAGTGCCGCTCAGAGGTAAAACAACCCAAACAACAACCCAACCTTCAAAAATGTCTGATTTAAGACTATTTGCGAAATGTTCCATTTTGTATAAATCTCATTGCGAAAAACGAACTAGATGTCTCTGTAGACATTTTTTTCTTAGAAAAAAATGTATTTTTTTGCATTGGATAGGTATTGATGAAATATCACGACTTCCAATTTCTGAATCTCCCAATAATTTAAATTACACTCACCGCGGAAAAGTTGAAAAATACAAACTTTGAAACGAATATTTCAAACGAAGTATTTATGTTGGAAATTTTGGGAATGGAATATGAAATTCGTGAAATTTGCGTCAATCAGGTTGGGGTGAAAACAGTTTTAAGACAATTTTTAATTGGATAGATTAAAAGAAATATTCCCTCAAGCAGCTGAATTCCACAGGGGTCCGACAGGAGCCCGCTAGTCTAATAAGCCACAGGGGTCCGACAGGAGCCCGCTAGTGAAATAAGCCACAGGGGTTCGACAGGAGCCCGCTAGTCTATAAGCCACAGTGGTCCGACAGGAGCCCGCTAGTGTAATAAGCCACAGGGGTTAGACAGGAGCCCGCTAGTGTAATAAGCCACAGGGGTTAGACAGGAGCCCGCTAGTCCAATAAGCCAGAGAGGTCCGACAAGAGCCTCTTAGTCTAATAAGCCACAGGGGTCCGACAGGAGCCCGCTAGTCTAAAAAGCCACAGGGTCCGACAGGAGCCCGCTAGTCTAATAAGCCACAGGGGTCCGACAGGAGCCCGCTAGTGAAATAAGCCACAGGGGTCCGACAGGAGCCCGCTAGTCTAATAAGCCACAGGGGTTCGACAGGAGCCCGCTAGTCCAATAAGCCAGAGAGGTCCGACAAGAGCCTCTTAGTCTAATAAGCCAGAGAGGTCCGACAGGAGCCCGCTAGTGTAATAAGCCACAGAGAAGATTTGTGAGGATGGTGGGACCTCAGCAGAAAGCACAAAAACACTAATGAAATACGATTCGCATATTTCAAATCATTAGGTAGTTTTAATTTACATCGTTAGAGGGCGCTAAATATGGAATAGACGAAACTTGACTAAAATTGCACGTGAACTGTTTATAGGAGAAATTTCTGTGGTAGAGTTTTGAGAGATATTTCACCGACTTTTGTCAGAGGGGTGCGAAAAAAAAAACTTTTTTCATTTTATGGAAAAACTAATAAATTACTATTTACCCCGGCCTCCCCCTATCATCCATTAATTCGAATTAAAACCTTTAAAGAGTGCAAAAGTAGGCAAATAAAAACTTCATTTTCTTTGAAAACGCGATTCCCATATGCCAAGGAGGCAATGTGTGTTGCTTAATGCAGAAAAACTCAACAAAAGCTTAAAAATTCCGAATTTATTATTTACAATATTTTTCTACAAAAACAAAAAAGTTAAAATTCTAAGAGTCAAATAATCGATTTATTTTTGTGTTTTTTTTACGATCCTAAAAAAAAAATCTCATTTTCCCTTCACACATTTTCCTTTGTTCATCACATAACCGGGAAGGGCGCAGACGAGGCTCCTGCACTTCTTGAAGAAGGGATCGTACCTCTGTGTCGCGGGGCAGTTGTTGTTCACCCCTACAGTGTTGCCACCGCTGGTGTTCACATCGAGGAGCAGAGTGAACGAGAGCGGCGGTCTCTTCCGAGCCGTGATCCTCGGCGAGCACTTGTGACCACTGAGGTCGACGAAATTGCAGAGTGCGCAGTGAGGGTTCAGATAGGTCGCATCGACGAAGTAGACGGCGGCCATGTAGGAGCGGCACTTGCGCCACGTCGAGTCTCGGCGCCACTTCGGATCGCACGAGGACACGAGATTCGGACGACACGCCCTCACCTGACCCTTCAGGTGGGCGGGCAGTTCGAAGATGAGTTCGCACGGGTGGAACACCAGATTCGTTCTCTCCGGACTCCACAGCAGCACTCCCCACTTGCTCCACTTCTGCGAGTAGATCAGATTCCTGATGACGAAGTCCTCGCTGATGCTCCTCTTCGTCTCGTTGAGGACCGCCAGGCTCTCGCAGCCGACGTTCACGGTCCACGAGTGCAGTCGCTCGAAGGCTTCGTTGCACTCGGCGCAGTAGCGATTGCGATAAGTGACCCTCCCCTCCGCATCCGTGACGGGAGCCTCCATCAGAGGATCGGTGAGATCTGTCGGGTACTCCTCGCACTTTCTCTTGACGATCGGATCAGATCCCCGCCAGTCCCGCTTGCACTTGTCGACGACGTAGACGCCTTCCTCGTGCGCCGTCTCGAAGCACGAGACGCTCGGCCTGCTGATCCGTCGGAATCGACGCCTGTACGCGGAATCGACACAGCAGTCGCGGTACTCGGCGCACGAGCTATCGCACTCGCAGTTCGTCGAGTAGAAGTTCCGACTGGGGGATTCCAAGGAGCACGTGTCTCGCGGGGAGCACGACGCATCCAGGAGTTCCAGGTCGTCGTGGCTGAGGTCATCTGCTGCCGCTAGGTGCAGGGTTAGGATCAGGGAAACGAAGGTTAAGTTCATGGCACTGAAAATGACTTTGACCTCCGCTGATGATATCAAGAGGATACTTTTTCTTCAGATAATTGCAAACTGCGAATCTTTTTCTCTCGAAGAAAAACTGTTTCTTCACTGTTAGCAACTGAAAGAGAAAAAAAAATGACTAAAAAATTCAGATTTGTGTCTTTTATATTAATTCGACGATTTTTTAACATTGCCGTTTCAAAACAGAATTTCGATGTCTGTGAGAATCTCCAAAGCTCTATAACTCCTAAAATAGTTATTTAATTGAAAAACGTGATTGAATATATTTAATATAAAATCTAGATCATGATTTTCAACAGTATTCCTTCGGTAAAGAGTTATGGAAACTAGAATATTTCTCAATTGTAATGTCTCACAAGATTTGGATTGGTTTGTTTTACCTCTGAGAGACACTTTTTTGACATACCATGGGCTAAATGGCCAGGTCACATGGACCCCGATGGCTCAGAGAATGTTGGGGAGGGGACCCACTGGAACAGCTGTTGGGAGACAGATGGTAGCCTCCCGTCAAGGCCATCCAGCGTGTTCTTTAACGTGCACAGGGTATGGCTCTCCCATACACGAGGACCACGGTTTAACGTCCGATTCGACGGACGGCGGCGTTTACAAGCCCATCGGTGTCTCCTACTGACTGTGGGCAGGGCGCGGAATTTTGCAGAGATAAATCTCGACGCTGACCCAGTTGGGACTCGAACCTGGGAATTGTAGATTACGAACCTGGCGGGCTACCAACTGAGCCCCCCACAAGACTTGGAAATTTTAATTAATTCTGATGTATTATTTCAGATCTTTAATGAAAATTTCAAATCAGAAGTTTGTACAAATGATTATTTCAATAGTAGATTTTATGATTTGTAAAAAAACAATTTATTTTTAAATATTACAACTTCCATAAATCTCTCAATATTGAACGTATAATGTTGAAAATAGATTTAAATAGATTTGAATACGATATTTATCTTCAGTCACATTTTTCCATTAAAAATAGCTATTTTAGAAGTTAAAGATCTTCGAAATTAAATTCCTATTAAAACAGCATGAAATTTTTTACTACTTTGGTAATGCATGTATACAAATTTTCTTTCACTCAAAATACAGAAAAAAAATTTCCTTCAGTTCTTTGCATTTCTACAGAAATTCTGTAAGGTAAATTTTATTTCTTTAATGCAATTTTTTTAGCTGTCATTCAAAAAAAACATTCTTTTATTGGGTTGTTTTACCTCTGAGTAGAATTTGTTTTGCACACAGTGGGCTAAGAGATCAGGTCACAAGGACCCCGAGGGTTCAGGAAGGGGACGTACTGAAACAGCTGTTTGGAAGACAGATGATAGCCTCCCGTCAAGGCCATCCAGCGTGTTCTTTACTGTTGGGTTTACCTCTGAGCGGCACTTTTTTGCACACCATGGACTAAATGGCCAGGTCACAAGCACCCCGAAAGCTCAGAGAAGGTTGGGGGAGGGGACCCACTGGAAAAGCTGTTGGGAGACAGATGGTAGCCTCCCGTCAAGGCCATCCAGCGTGTTCTTTAACGTTGGGTTGTTTTACCTCTGAGCGGCACTTTTTTTGCACACCATGGGCTAAATGGGCAGGTCACAAGGACCCCGAAGTCTCAGAGAAAGTTGGAGACGGGACCTACTGGAACAGCTCTTGGGAGACAGATGATAGCCTCCCGTCAAGGCCATCCAGCGTGTTCTTTAATGTTTACAGTCACTCAAAAAATATCCGAACATTATGATTGATTACAGAATTCAGAAAAAAATATCTGGCAACGATTTGTTTGAGAAATTAGTGATCTGGCAACCTTCGTGTAATCCTTGCCAGATATATTTTTCTGAATTCTGAAATCATCCATAGTGTTCGGATATTTTTTGAGCGACTGTACATCGTTGATCAACATAAACTTATTTGATAATTGGTTGTCCATTTAGGGTTGGGTTGTTTTACCTCTGAGCGGCACTTTTTTGCACACCATGAGCTAAATGGCCAGGTCACATGGACCCCGAAGGCTCAGAGAAGGTTAGGGGAGGGGACCCACTGGAACAGCTGTTGGGAGACAGATGGTAGCCTCCCGTCAAGGCCATCCAGCTTGTTCTTTAACGTGCACAGGGTATGGCTCTCTTCCACACACGGGGCCACGGCTTAACCTCCCATCCGACGGACGGCGGCCTTTCCAAGCCCATCGGTGTCCCCTACTGACCGTGGGCAGGGCGGGGAATTTTGCGGAGATAAATCTCAACGCTGACCCAGTTGGGACTCGAACCTGGGAATTACAGATTACGAGCCTGGCACGCTACCGACTGAGCCACCCCCGCCCCAGTGGGATTCGAACTCAAACCTTTCAGAAGCATGCCAGAAATATATATAAACATTCTTGCAATTGCAGGAATGCTTATGTCACTTTTTTGAATGATCGGCTTCTGTTTGTCTAGCGGTTTTGACACCTGACATGCTCCTGGAGGAATGGACTCGAAGCACACTCGGGGAAACAAATTTTTTACGACTAATTATTTGAAGTATTTTTATCAATTTGTTTTCAGAAACAAACCATGCAAGAAGACCTGTAAATGGGAGTGCAAGGATAATCGATAGCTGTGAGAGGCTTCCACGCATTGATGCAAGGATAACCGATAGCTGCGAGAGGCTTCCACGCATTGGTGCAAGGATAACCGATAGCTGCGAGAGGCTTCCACGCATTGATGCAATGATAACCGATAGCTGCGAGAGGCTTCCACGCATTGATGCAAGGATAACCGATGGCTGCGAGAGGCTTCCACGCATTGATGCAAGGATAATCGATGGCTGCGAGAGGCTTCCATGGATTGATGCCAGGATAATCGATAGCTGCGAAAGGCTTCCATGCATTGATGCAAGGATAACCGATAGCTGCGAGAGGCTTCCATGCATTGCTGAAAGGATAACCGATAGCTGCGAGAGGCTTCCATGCATTGCTGAAAGGATAATCGATAGCTGCGAGAGGCTTCCATGCATTGATGCAAGGATAATCGATAGCTGCGAGAGGCTTCCATGCATTGATGCAAGAGGTGTAATGGAGAGCGATAAAATGGTTAAGAATATCTACCATAAACCAAATGATGTTCGCCTATGGTTCAAAACTTCTGCGCTATTGTTTAAAAACTTGTTTACACCCAAACGTAAGAAAATTCACAGAGTACATAACTTAAAATAACTTTAATATATGAAACATCATTCTCGACGCTAATGTACATTATATACAAGTTTTCAGCGGTTTTGTCAGTCAAACGTACAGAGAAACGAGATTCCTTGAGTCATAAATGATTTCTTCATGGTGGTACGCATTTCCCATATCTGACCACGTATTCTGGAATGGCGCACATCATAGGACGACACTTTTTAAAGTAAGGGTCGTACGCTTGATCCCTTGGGCAACTGTTGGTCACTCCGACAGTATTTCCGTCGTTGCCATTAATATCCAACAGGAGCGAGAACGACATGGGCGGCCTCTTTCTCGAAACCACATTTCCTGGATGTTCTACCGGCCCTTCGCACTTTCGATTTTCGAGGCTGACGAAATTGCACAGGACGCAGTGAGGATTCCTGTAAGCCTTTTCGTTCACGTAAACGACGGCCATGTAAGACTCGCAGTGACGTTGCACCGCGTCACGTGCCCACCCGCGATGGCATTTGGAGACGACGTTGGGTGTGCACCACCTCGTCTTATTTAGCAGGCGATTCGGAAGTTCGTATCCGATGTTGCATTCGTAAAAAACCATTTTTTTCATATTTTTGTTCCATAGGTTGATGCCCCATTTCTTGTTCGCCGACTGCACGAGATTGTCCGTGACGTAGTCCTGGGTGATGTTTCCGTGGGTTGCGTGGTATTGGCGGAGAGACTCGCAGACGATATTACCGTTCCAGTGATGAAAAGGGCCTCTGGCGCCATTGCAGTGTGCGCAGTAACTGTTGCGATAAGTGACGTCAGTTTCCGAATCTGTTAGGGGAGCTTCGGCAAAGGGATCCTCGACGACGACGTTGTTTCTTCTCTCGCATTTCGTCTTGACGTCTCGGGATCCTCTCCACCCAAGAGGACACTTGTTGAAAACGTAAATGCCGTCTTTACACTTAACGCTTAAGTTCAGACTCGGGTGGTGCTTCCTGTAAGGAGCATCGATGCAGCAGTCTTTATATTCCACGCACAAGTGGTCGCATGCGCAGTTCGAAGAGGCAATGGCGGCTCTGTTTCTTTTTCCCAGTGCGCATGTGTCGTAGGGGGAACAAGAGGCCTTCAGGTCTTCCAACATTCGGTAGCCGAGTTCTTCTGCCAGTGTCAGTGAGAAAGATAGGACCAATATGGCCGACACTAATGAGACACCCATCTTGTAAACTGACGCCAAAGTTTTAAGCACTTAAATATTGAAGTTCTGATTCTGTTGCTTTGTCGATTCAAAATGTCACTGTTGGTTGTTTTGCGTTGAATTCTGTCTTCGGAAGCAGTTCAAGATCTGTAAAATAAGGAAAAAAGTTTGTTTTTAAGACCAAACTTAAACATTTAAATGCATGTTATTGTAATTAGAGCATTCCCATTGACATAAGAGCTTTTAAGTTTGATTCCCATATTAACTCCTAAAATATTCATTTAATGAAAAAATGTGACTGAAGATAAATTAAAGATCATAATCAAATCTATCTAAATCTATATTTTAAACAATATTCGTTCAGCAGTTAAAGTATTATGGAAACTAGCAATATTTAGCAATGAATTGTTTTATAAAAAATCATAATTATGTAATATTGAATAATCCTTACGAAAACTTCTTAAAATATGTTTATTTTAATAGGTTTAAATGAATTTCTGATACATTACTTTTGAGAAATAATTCTAGTTTCCATAACGGTTTGTGGGCGGGGGTGGCGCAGTCGGTAGCGCGCAAGGCTCGTAATCTGTAGTTCTCCAGGTTCGAGTCAAGCTGGGTTGTTGGGTTGTTTTACCTCTGAGCGGCGCTTTTTTGCACACTATGGGCTAAATGGCCAGGTCACATGGACCCCGAAGGCTCAGAGAAGGTTGGGGGAGGGGACCCACTGGAACAGCTGTTGGGAGACAGATGGTAGTCTCCCGTCAAGGCCATCCAGCGTGTTCTTTAACGTGCACAGGGTATGACTCTCCCGCACACGGGGCCACGGCTTAACGTCCCATCCGACGGACGGCGGCCTTTCCAAGCCCATCGGTGTCCCCTACTGACCGTGGGCAGGGCGGGGAATTTTGCGGAGATAAATCTCAACGCTGACCCAGCTGGGACTCGAACCTGAGAACTACAGATTACGAGCCTGGCGCGCTACCGACTGAGCCACCCCCGCCCCTCGAGTCAAGCTGGGTCAGCGTTGAGATTTATCTCCGCAAAATTCCCCGCCCTGCCCACGGACAGTAGGGGACACCGATGGACTTGGAAAGGCCGCCGTCCGTCGGATGGGACGTTAAGCCCCGTGTGCGGGAGAGCTATACCCTGTGCACGTTAAAGAACACGCTGGATAGCCTTGACGGGAGGCTACCATCTGTCTCCCACCAGCTGTTCCAGTGGGTCCCCTCCCCCAACCTTCTCTGAGACTTCGGGGTCCATGTGACCTGGCCATTTAGCCCATGGTGTGCAAAAAAGTGCCGCTCAGAGAGAACACATGCGTTCTATTCGAGTTCAATTCAAGCATTCAAGTTCTATTCGAGCAATTTATGGTTAATGCAAATTCTGTTCAAACGCTTTTGGTTAATACAAGTTCTATTCGAGCAATTTATGGTTAATGCAAATTCTGTTCAAACGCTTTTGGTTAATACAAGTTCTATTCGAGGAATTTATGGTTAATGCAAATTCTGTTCAAACGCTTTTGGTTAATACAAGTTCTATTCGAGCAATTTATGGTTAATGCAAATTCTGTTCAAACGCTTTTGGTTAATACAAGTTCTATTCGAGGAATTTATGGTTAACGCAGATTCTGTTCAAACGCTTTTGGTTAATACAAGTTCCATTCGAGGAATTTATGGTTAATGCAAATTCTGTTCAAACGCTTTTGGTTAATACAAGTTCTATTTGAGCAATTTATGGTTAATGCAAATTCTGTTCAAACGCTTTTGGTTAATACAAGTTCTATTCGAGCAATTTATGGTTAAAGCAAATTCTGTTCAAACGCTTTTGGTTAATACAAGTTCTATTCGAGGAATTTATGGTTAATGCAAATTCTGTTCAAACGCTTTTGGTTAATACAAGTTCTATTCGAGCAATTTATGGTTAATGCAAATTCTGTTCAAATGCTTTTGGTTAATACAAGTTCTATTCGAGCAATTTATGGTTAATGCAAATTCTGTTCAAATGCTTTTGGTTAATACAAGTTCTATTCGAGGAATTTATGGTTAATGCAGATTCTGTTCAAACGCTTTTGGTTAATACAAGTTCTATTCGAGCAATTTGTGGTTAATGCAGATTCTGTTCAAACGCTTTGCTGACTGCTGCTTTTTTGGTCAACCCTAAGCACTAAGAGTACGAAAAGGAACTGTTTGACCAGACGCCACGTTTCTTCATCCTTTTGCATCGGTTGTGACGCCGCTGCGCCAGACAAAGCACGTGCCATGAGAAGGTGCAAATTGTTTTCTTGATGTTTCATCTGAAACATCATCCTCTCTTCGCAATTCAGCAACAAAAGCGGATCGAAAAAGAGGCCTAACAAGTTTCCTCTTCCAAGAGCAAAGATGGGCAGCCAACAGATAATGGCCGTGACCTTGCATCAAGCTCTATTACAGGAGTCAAGGTGATAGCTGAATGTCGACTCTTGGCATTGTCAAATGGTAATTCGGACCTCCTCAAAATCTGTCATAAGAGATGGATTATTTTTAGATAAAAAAAACGGAATATCCGGTATACTTAGTGACTAAATATCTGCAGAGTTTCAACAAGGGATGCAAATGACTTAGGCTATGAAGGTCTTAACAACACTTAAGATCAAACGGAATGAAGTTATGTATGAACAGAGTTTCAAAAACTCATTTATATGAGATATCAAACATCAAAGAGTTGGGTTGTGTTGTTTTACCTCTGAGCGGCACTTTTTTGCACACCATGGGCTAAATGGCCAGGTCACATGGACCCCGAAGGCTCAGAGAAGGTTGGGTGAGGGGACCCACTGGAACGCTGTTGGGAGACAGATGGGAGCCACCCGTCAAGGCCATCCAGCGTGTTCTTTAACGTGCACAGGGTATGGCTCTCCCGCACACGGGGTAACGGCTTAACGTCCCATCCGGCGGACGGCGGCCTTTCCAAGCCCATCGGTGTCCCCTACTGACCGTGGGCAGGGCGGGGAATTTTGCGGAGATAAATCACAACGCTGCCCTAGCTGGGACTCGAACCTGGGAACTACAGATTACGAGCCTGGCGCGCTACCGACTGAGCCACCCCCGCCCCAAACATCAAAGAAGTAATCTGGGGAAGGCTATCATGTCGGATGGTTTCTGGAACTTTCATACTCTTGATTAAAGTAGCTGCCCAACTTTTCTCTCAAGTTTAATAGTCCAACAAAGGATATTGGGTAGTTTTACCTCTCAGCTGCGCTTCTTTTGCACACAATGGGCTAAATGGCCAGATCACAAGGACCCCGAAGGCTCAGAGAAAGTTGGGGGAGGGGACCCACTGGGACAGCTGTTGGGAGACAGATGGTAGCCTCCCGTTAAGGCCATCCAGCGTGTTCTTTAACGTTGGATTGTTTTACCTCTGAGCGGAACTTTTTTGCACACCATGGGCTAAATGGCCAGTCACATGGACCCCGAAGGCTCAGAGAAAGTTGGAGGGGACCTACTGGAACAGCTGTTGGGAGACAAATGGTAGCCTCCCGTTAAAGCCACCCCGCGTGTCCTTTAACGTGCACAGGGTAGGCTCTCCCGCACACAGGACCACAGCTTAACGTTCCATCCGATGGACGGCGGTTTTTCCAAGCCCATCGAGAGAACAGAGTTCACAGTTTGCCAAAGATAAAATCTTTCATAGTTCATTTTAGTGAGCAATTATCAATATATTCTACTCCACAGCTAAAAAGAATTTCCGTGTTAGTAAAAAACTTCATTCGAAGCTGCATAATTTTTAAGCTTTTTGTAGAGAATTTCCTCTTATTCTAAACAAAAATCTAAATCTTTAATTATTTTAATACAAAGCGAATGCTGCTAAAAGCCTTGATGTGTATCAGAAAAAAGTTGCCAGTTAATAATTTTTGTGATTTATGCAGTTTAAAAAAAATTCAGTATGCCGTCCAATGGCCGAGTGGTTAGCACGCTTGGCTACTGACCTCAGGGACCTGGTTTCGAGGCATAGTTGTCTGTTATTTTTCTGCTGAGGTCCTGCCATCCTCACAGACTTTCTACTATGGCATATAAACTGACAGTCTCCTGTCAGACCTCTGTGGCAAGCAGCTGCTTGAGTTGGGTTGTTTTACCTCTGAGCGGCACTTTTTTGCACACCATGGGCTAAATGGCCAGGTCACATGGACCCCGAAGGCTCAGAGAAGGTTGGGGGAGGGGACCCACTGGAACAGCTGTTGGGAGACAGATGGTAGCCTCCCTTCAAGGCCATCCAGCGTGTTCTTTAACGTTGGATTTTTTTACCTCTGAGCGGAATTATTTTTGCACACCATGGGCTAAATGGCCTAGTTACATGGACCCGGAAGGCTCAGAGAAGGTTCGGTGAGGGGACCCAAGGGAAAAGCTGTTAGGAGACAGATGATAGCCTCCCGTCAAGGCCACCCAGCGTGTTTTGACGTGCGCAAGGTACGGCTCTCCAGTACACGGAACCCGAATTTAAACATCCCATCCGACGGCGGCGGCCTTTCCAAGCCCATCGGTGTCCCCTACTGACCGTGGGCAGAGCGGAAAATTTTGCGGAGATAAATCTCAACGCTGACCCAACTGGGACTCGAACCTGGGAACTACAGATTACGAGCCTGGCGCGATACCGACTGAGCCACCCCTGCCCCTATTTAAACACTAATACTTTATATTTCGTATTCTAATAATTCTTTCAAATTCCTTAGATTCAATGAATTTTTAAAGTGGTTAAAAGTTCGTTAAACATTCCAATTTCCGTAGAATTAGACTTGAAAGGGTATAATTAAGTCCTCGTTGATCTTTTCATTCTTAAATGCATAAATACTACGAGAATATTTGTGTCCATGATCCACTAACGAATATATTTTGGCGTTCTTGTTTACAATATAATCTGGGTTATCTTTAAAAAGTAAATTATCCTTGCCAACTGAAAGGACGCAGATAACCTTTTAGGCTTCGCCCAAATAGTCCTCCTTTCAGATACGACACGAACATTTTACACAAGGATTTGGGTTAGTTTTACATCTGAGCGGCTCTTTTTTGCACACCATGGGCTAAATGGTCAGGTCACAAGGACCCCGAAGGCTCAGAGAAGGTTGGGGGAGGAGACCCACTGGAACAGCTGTTGGGAGACAGATGGTAGCCTCCCGTCAAGGCCATGCAACGTGTTCTTTAACGTGCACAGGGTATGGCTCTCCCTTACACGGTGCCACGGCTTAACGTCCCATCCGACGGAAAATAACTAAATAACTATACACAAAATGACATTTTCCTAAGGTTTTAGACTTCAAGTTCTCTAAAACTGCGGGGCGGGGGTTGCTCAGTCGGTAGCACGCCAGGCTCGTAATCTGTAGTTCCCAGGTTCGAGTCCCAGTTGGGTCAGCGTTGAGGTTTATCTCCGAAAAACTCTACGCCCTTCCCACGGTCTGTAGGGGACATCGATGGGCTTGGAAAGGCCGCCTTCCGCCTGATGGGACGTTAAGCCGTGTCCCCGTGTGCGGGAAAGCCATACGCGTTGAAGAACACGCTGGATGGCCTTGACGGAGGCTACCATCTGTCTCTCAACAGCTATCCAGTGGATCCCCTCCCCCAACCTTCTGATCCCTCGGGGTCCTTGTGACCTGGCCCTTTAGCCCATGGTGTACGAAAAAGTGCCACTCAGAGGTAAAACAACACAACGTTAAAGAACACGTTCAATGACCTTGACGGGAGGCTACCATCTGTCTCCCAACAGCTGTTCCAGTGGGTCCCCTCCCCCAACCTTCTCTGAGCCTTTGGGGCCCATGTGACCTGACAATTTAGCCCATGGTGTATGGAAAAGTGCCGCTCAGAGGTAAAGAAATCCAACGTTAAGGAACAGGCTGGATGGTCTTGACGGGAGGCTACCATCTGTCTCCCAACAGCTGTTCCAGTGGGTCCCCTCCCCCAACCTTCTCTGAGCATTCGGGATCCTTGTGACCTGGCCATTTAGCCCATGGTGTGCAAAAAAGTGCCGCTCAGAGGTAAAACAACCCAACGTTAAAGAACACGCTGGATGGCCTTGACGGGAGTCTACCATCTGTATCCCAACAGCTGTTCCAGTGGGTCCCAACCTTCTCTGAGCCTTCGGGGTCCTTGTGACCTGGCCATTTAGCGCATGGTGTGCAAAAAAGTGCCGCTCAGAGGTAAAACAACCCAACTAGTTAATTTTGAACTCGCTCTCAGTATCCTTTTAATCTGTAACAATGTAATTGAGTGATCCGTGTAATAGGGACTTAATGTCCAAATATTTTGAAGCGATCAAGTAATATTTCTTTATAGTTCATATTTCATTCCACCATTTAGAGAAAATGTTTCAGAAAAGAGTCAGACGTTCAGGAGGAATATCAGTATAGACGCCATTTTTCATGTCAGCTTGCATCCTATTAACGCTGTTATTGGTAACATCATCACCTGACGTCATCGGTCTGCTGTTGCTGCCATTAACGATCACCCGAGTCTCTTGACAACAGGTTTCCAAGGGCAACCGACTCCCAAAGAAACGTATCCAGGTAAGTGTTTTGTGGTACTGACAGTTGAGAGACACTGAAATCAAGGAAACGTTCTATCGCGTAAGTTAAAAGAACTGTTTATAAACAAGAATGGAGAAACCAGTTTTTTTTAAACGAAATTCAGATTAAATTGCTTCGCTTAAATCTCCTCTTTTCAAATTGTCTCCTTGGAAATAAGCCCAAAAGAAATTTGGTCTTACGCATATCAAGTTTGGTTGTTTTACCTCTGATCGGCACTTTTTTGCACACCATGGGCTAAATGGTCAGGTCACATGGACCCTGCCCAGATGAAACCTGCCCAGCTATCAAAAAACCTCCCCTCCCATTTAATAGGGATTGATATATTATGGACACATGCTTGATATATTATGGATATACACAGTTTCAGGTTTTTAGTTGTTTTACCTCTGAGCGGCACTTTTTTTCCGCACAATGGGCTAAATGGCCAGGTCACATGGACCGCGAAGAAGAGAAGGTTGGGGGAGGGTATTTTTGAGTCTTATTTAGGTGAGAAAAAAATCTACCTTTGATAGAAAAATTGAGTTTCAAGCAATTTAAAATCTAGTTTCGTTCAAAACTAACAATTTTCGAAAACTAACAGAATCGGTTAGTGCGCTATGCTATTAATTAAAGGTACCTGTGTTGGAGCCCCGGCTAAGACGTTTAGGCTGTTTTTCTGGTGAGGTTCCCCCATCATCTCAGTGTGATGTATTAAACTAGCAGGCTCCTGTCAGACCTTTGTGGCAAGCAGCTGCTTAACGGGATTTTTTTTTTTAATTCTCGAGCAAAAACTTATTCCAAAAAAAAAGGACGTTCCAAAAAGTATCTCAATAAACGCAGTTCCTATTATAAAAGTTTTTAATAAGTTTAGAAAAAGCGCTCACCTTCAATAGAGCTCCCCATTTCTGATCCAGAGGAATCACCTTTCTGCGAATGGCATTAGAGAAACTGAAATAATGCATTGGCCAATCCGCTTTGTTTACCTACATCTATATCCTTTTCTACACATTCGTTGGAATGGATGACCTCGTTTCTATTAACGGATGCAGAAGATTCCTCTTCTGGAAGGAAGTGCCTGCCTCATCCCCCTGCACCTGGAGTGACCAATTTCCGGCTCCCCCCCACAACTTCCCAAGTAAACAAGAGTTTTTCGGGAGGTAAACACTCACCCGTTTCTTTGTATCGGATCGTGATCATAAAAAGAACTCCTGGACATGTCGATGGACGAGTGAATCATCTTGATAAATTCACCTAGCAACGAAATCACAATAAACTAGACTTCATTTCCATACTCTGGTGAGAATTATATTTTTCGTTGTGGATAATATTAGTAACTGGGCAGAAGGAATAATTTCTATTGTTGACGTCAAAACATTTTTTATACTAATCGAAGAAAGAGTAACATCTGATCGTTCGCCTTATTTTTAATCATATCTGTAATGTTACCTTCAGCTTTTTAGGTTGTTTTACCTCTGAGCTGCACTTTTTTGCACACCATGGGCTCAATGGCCAAGTCACAAGGACCCCGAAGGCTCAGAGAAGGTTGGGGGAGGAGACCCACTGGAACAGCTGTTGGGAGACAGGTGGTAGCCACCCGTCACGGCTATCCAGCGTGTTCTTTAACGTTGGATTGTTTTACCTCTGAGCGGCACTTGGGCTAAATGACCAGGTCACATGGACCCCAAAGGCTCAGAGAAGGTTGGGGGAGGGGACCCACTGGGACAACTGTTGTTGGATTGTTTTACCTCTGAGCGGCACTTTTTTGCTCACAATGATCTAAATGGCCAGGTCACATGGACCCCGAAAGCTCAGAGAAGGTTGGGGGAGAGGACCCACTGGAACAGCTGTTGGGAGACATATGGTAGCCTCCCGTCAAGGTCATCCAGCGTGTTCTTTAACGTGCATATGGTATGGCTTTCCCATCACACGGGCCAAGGCTTAACGTCCCATCCGACGAACGGCGGTCTTTCCAAGCCCATCGGTGTCCCCTACTGACCATGGGCAGGGCGGGGAATTTTGCGGTGATAAATCTCAACGCTGACCCTGCTGGGACTAGGATCCCCGAGAATCTGATTTGTGCGTAAGGAATTCTGCGAGTCGATTCTACTCGGTACAGCATAAAGTTAGTTTCTTATTACTACTACGAAAATTTTTGTAAAATACTTTGCAATGACTTAAAAAGATATTTAAAAGTAAAAATTTTTAAATTTAGGTATTTGGAGTTAAAATGTTTTTCACCTGTTTCTGCTTGCACATTACAGTAAAAATGAAACTTAAATTTTAGCTCAATCTTTTCGATCAAGATGTACAAAATCGTTTCTCGAAGGGATTTTGGATTGTTTTACCTCTGAGCGGTACTTTTTTGCACACCATGGGCTAAATGGCCAGGTCACAAGGACCCCGAAGGTTCAGAGAAGGTTGAGGGAGGGGACCCACTGGAACAGCTGTTGGAAGACAGATGGTAGCCCCCCGTCAAGGCCATCCAGCGTGTTTTTTAACGTTGGATTGTTTTACCTCTGAGCGGCACTTTTTTGCCCATCATGGGCTAAATGGCCAGGGTTGGGTTGTTTTACCTATGAGCGGCACTTTTTTGCACACCATGGGCTAAATGGCCAGGTCACATGGACCCCGAAGGCTCAGAGAAGATTGGGGGAGGGGACCCACTGGAACAGCTGTTGGGAGACAGATGGTAGCCTCCCGTCAAGGCCACCCAGGGTGTTCTTTAACGTGCACAGGGTATGGCTCTCCCGTACACGGGGCCACGGCTAAACGTCCCATCCGACGGACGGCGGCCTTTCCAAGCCCATCGGTGTCCCCTACTGACCGTGGGCAGGGCGGGGAATTTTGCGGAGATAAATCTCAACGCTGATCCAGCTGGGACTGAATAGCGCATAAGCGGTATCGTAATCACTAGTTCAGAGTCCCAAATGCGGGCGTTGCGATTTCTTCCACCCTGCCTTTGGGGTCAGAAAGGTGACACCAATTGAATTGGAAAGTCAGCCTCATAGGGAATTAATTAAGCCAGTATCTTGTGCAGCACAACAGTCCTTGATTCACGATAAAAAAAATCGTGCTAATTCGTTCAGAAATCTTTGAAATGATAAATTCTTAAAATCTTGCTATGAGATTGGTTGGGTTGTTTTTCCTCTGAGCGGCACTTTTTTGCACAACATGGGCGAAATGGCCAGGTCACATGGACCCCGAATGCTCAGAGAAGGTTGGGAGAGGGGACACACTGGAACAGCTGTTTGGAGACAGATGGTAGCCTCCCGTCAAGGTCATACAGCGTGTTCTTTAGCGTTGGGTTGTTTTACCTCTGAGCGGCACTTTTTTGCACACCATGGGCTAAATGGTCAGGTCACAAGGACCCCGAAGGCTCAGAGAAGGTTGGGGGGAGGGGACCCACTGGAACAGCTGTTGAGAGACAGATCAGACGGTAGCCTACCGTCAAGGCCATCCAGCGTGTTCTTTAACGTGCAGAGGGTATGGCTCTCCCGCACAGGGGACCACGGCTTAACGTCCCATCCAACGGACGGCGGCCTTTCCAAGCTTATCGGTGTCCCCTACTGACCGTGGGCAGGGGCGAGGAATTATGCGGAGATAAATCTCAACGCTGACCCAGCTGGGACTCGAACCTGGGAACTACAGATTACGAGCCTGGCGCGCTACCGACTGAGCCACCCCCGCCCCCTTGCTATGAGAAAAATCCCACTACATTTTAAGACATTAAGCACAAAATCTTACCTTTGTTTCTTTTACATCTCTAGAAAGTCAGAACAATAAATGCAGACGTATTCCAGCTCTTATCCGTCTTACTTCTTAACTCCCTGCTCGTGCCTTCAGCTCGTGGATTATATAGAGCTGAAGTGTGAAGCCGCGTGCAGAATGCAGAACCAATCGCAAAACCTGCTCCGCTTGGAGGCTGGAATGAGATGACGCACGAGGAGACGCCAAATCACGGGCCTGCCGCTCGCGGGGCATTCGTAAAGCGGAAGGTTCCGCAGAAGACGTCTCGTTGGAACTGACGGCCTTCGCTATCGATGACGACTTCCGGTGCCCCTTCTGATGACCATTTCCGGTGCCTCTTCTGATGACCACGTGACTCATTCGGTTAATCGGAGGATCAGAAATTCTTTTGGTTTGTGGCCTCTGGTATTCGTCATCGTATCCTCTTTTGTAATTGTGTCTTATTACGAAACAATGAAAAAAGTCTCACTCTGGAGGAGAGAAGAATCCGCACATCGCCTCTGGCGAATACAGCTATCTCGTCTTCAAGGAGAAGGAAGGTCTTTGTTTATTGACTTTTTGCACTCCTTAAAAGTTTTATTTCCAACTAAACAACCATTGGTACAGTCGCTCAAAAAAGTATCCGAACACTATGGTTGATTACAGAATTCAGGAAAAATATCTAGCAACGCTATTTTTTAGAAATTAGTGACCGGGCAACTTTCCTGTCACGTGATTACAGAATTCAGGAAAAATATCTGGAGCGTGTACAGCAACTGTACACGCTCCAGTTTGATGTGAATGGTAACTGGAGCGTGTACAGTTGCTGTACACGCTCCAGATATTTTTCCTGAATTCTGTAATCACGTGACAGGAAGGTTGCCAGGTCACTAATTCCTAAAAAAAATCGTTCCCAGATATTTTTTCTGAATTCTGTAATCAACCATGGTGTTCGGATACTTTTCTTGAGCGACTGTAGGTGGTCATATTATTTTGATACTAGATCGTGTGGGCTCACTCACGGTAATATTGAGCGTGTGCAGTTACCGTTCACAGCAAACTGGAGCGTGTGCAGTAACTGCACACGCTCTAGTTTGCTGTGTACGGTAACTGGAGCGTGTACAGTTGCTGTACACGCTCCAGATATTTTTCCTGAATTCTGTAATCACGTGACACGAAGGTTTCCAGATCACTAATTTCTAAAAAAATCATTGCCAGATATTTTTTTCTGAATTCTGCAATCAACCATAGTGTTCGGATATTTTTTTGGAGCGACTAAATAAAATGAAAAGTTATTTCTGTTTTTATTCCTTAAAATAAAAAAAAAGTTGCAGATTAATGTTGTCCGTTGACACTACCCACCCAAATTCCTATAATACACAGATCACTTGCGACATTTGTTAAAAGTTTCGCCTTTTACATATATAGTAATTCCGTATACGCTATACAGTATTATTATCCAGATGATGATCGCCGATCAAAACTAAATTCATAGTCCGTTGATAGTATGGGGTCGTCTTATAGGACAGATATATGCTAAAACTATAAAACTTTGACGAAAATTTATACCTCGTCTCATCTGAAGGTCATCTTATCTGCGGAAATATACGGTTGTGTTGTTTTACCTCTGAGCGGCACTTTTTTGCACACCATGGGCTAAATGGCCAGGTCACAAGGACCCTGAAGGCTCAGAGAAGGTTGGGGGAGGGGATCCACTGGAACAGCTGTTGGGAGACAGATGGTAGCCTCCCGTCAAGGCCATCCAGCGTGTTCTTTAACGTGCACAGAGTATGGCTCTCCTGCACACGGAGCTACGGCTTAACGTCTCATGCGACGGACGGCGGGCCTTTCCAAGCCCATCGGTGTCCCCTAGTGACCAGGCGCAGGGCGGGGAGTTTTTGCGGTGATAAATCTCAAAGCTGATCCAACTGGGAATCGAATCTGAGAACTGTAGTTTACGAGCCTGGCGCGCTACCGAATGAGCCACCCCCGCCCCCATATACATATAATTATAAGTTTATAAAATAAAAAATGTGTTTAAATGAATAAAAATCAAAGAAAGATTTAATTAATGATTTTGATATGATTTGCTTGAAAATAACTTATTATTTGTACAGGGTTTTCACGTCTGAAACCAATCTCCTATTTTTTTTTATATGCATTGTATTTTTTTTTTTACACGTTTTTTTTTTTGCACTGTTTTTTCGGAAACCTATCTACCGTGTAAAAACAGAATTCGGTGTGTTTCTATTTGAATTTCTCTGCACTGGAAATCGTTTAAGTTTGCCTCTCCTTAATAACCAATGATTGCAGAACTTCACTAAATCATTTTACAGCTTATTTGTAAGAAAAATAAACTCTACAGGATCAGAATTTTATATTCAGGATAGTTTCATATAAAGCAAAATGGCAGTTTGTCCTGTGCAATTAGTGTGTGGATTCGCATGGCAGTTCACTTAATATCAGATTCGTCTTGTGACGTCACGTTTTCTGCATTCGGGCCCGCTCTCTTGAAGGCCTCGACCGGGCTCGTAATCTGTCAGTTCCCAGGTTCGAGTCCCAGCTGGGTCAGCGTTGAGATTTATCTCCGCAAAACTCCCCGCCCTGCCCACAGTCAGTAGGGAACACCGATGGTCTTGGAAAGGCCGCCGTCCGTTGGATCGGACGTTAAGCCGTGGCACCGTGTGCGGGTAAGCCATACCCTGTGCACGTTAAAGACAACGCTGGATGGCCTTGACGGGAGGCTACCATCTGTCTCTCAACAGCTGTTCCAGTGGGTCACCTCCCCTAACCTTCTCTGAGCCTTCGGGGTCCTTGTGACCTGGACATTTATCTCATTGTGTGCAAAAAGGTGCCTCTCAAAGATAAAATAACCCAACATAAGGAAACTGTTTTTTCAGCTAGCTATTTTTATTATCTTACCTTCAAAAGTGGAGGTGTTGAATTTGATTGGACAGACAGAGGTTGAAGTTCGGAGAGAATTAGATGGAGAAAGAACTGAGAGGCAGGAGAAGTAGGAGGGAGGGTCATCTGCTGCCATCCCCCCCTCCTTGGAGTATCACGTGAACACTGGAAGCACCTGTCTGAGATTCCTATTCATTCCTTTATAGGTTTGTCTTTTGGAAAGAGCGAGTCTAACGTTGTTGGTTTCGAGATTGCATTTTTACTTGTGGAATTTGTTTTCCAGCATCAGAAACCGTCTGATGATGTTCAACTCTGGCAGGATGATCACGGAGAGGATCATGGTTCCCGAATTAATCCACAGTATCATCCATGGAAAAAAAAAAGCTAATTGGTGAGTGACAGATAGCACTCTCCATTTAAAGGTAAGTTTTCATCCCGAAGGGCTAAAAAAGACCGCCGTGGTCACGTGAGCAGAATAACCAGAACCTCTAAACTTTAGAAACACGCTGAAGCTGTCTGTATCCTAAGAGGTTGTTCCTTCCTCGAACAATCTCAGTCCGGGGTCCTTGTGACCTGGCCATTTAGCATATTCTGTGCACAAAAGAGCAACTATTAGATAAAATCCGTGCATCTAATCGTCGATCTAAATTTAGCGAGAATCCATACTGAATTTATAACTCCACTTAGAATTTATCCACTAGAAACAGTTAACAACACATTCTAATTGTTATATATGTCACCGGCAAAGTTTGAAATCCGGCATTCTATAGAATGCCTAGGCATTGTAGATAATGCCTAAAACTAGCCGGCAATGTATGAAACGATTCATATTTCTCACATTTCCTAGGCATTCTACAGAATGCCAAAAGGCAAATCGGCAAAGTATAAAATACTCCCGGCAGTGATGTTTAATGTCGCAATGCGAGTCACGTGACTCTCGACGCTCGCCTCAGAGAGCCAGAGCACTCAGTCCAATTCGAATTGACCAGTAAATGTTCCCCTGGGTCCCCTATAGGCTCACCCTGATTGCCAGATCCGTCAGTCCCTAGTTTCGGTAAAAAAGAGCGCCGGAGTTGGTCACTTTGGACACCAAAAAGACACCCTTCCATTCGGAAAAGCGCCCCCTAGCGTTGTAAGAGTGTAAAAGAGGGTTGCCTCAATAAGGATCCCAAAGTTTGAGAACCCTAGCTTCCATAGAGAGTTAAGGTCAAAAAACAGATTAAAAAAAAAGTCATCAAAAAACGACATATCACAAGCATCTCGGAACTCCACTGAAATAGATTTGACAAGTAGTAAAGTGAAATACGAGTATCCTAACTCGAATTGCAAACTTCGAATATTCAACACTTTACTGATTCGTTCTCACTTGGCTTTACCTCATTTGGGGCGTTTTTTATAATGCGGACGACAGATTCATTACAGGTTATGATGTTAATATTTCTGGCGGCAGTTCAGCAATGGTATTTTTCTCTTTTTGTAGAAAAATCCCGTATCTTATATTTTGTACTTCTTACATTTTCACATGCATCTTTTCAATAAAAGCCTTTTTCATACTTTGCCGAAATAGTATTTGTCATGGTATTCTATAAAATGCCTAGGGAAAGTATGTAATAATTCTCATATTTCATACATTGCCTAAAAAAGCCGGGTATTCTATAGAATGCTGGCTTTTCATACATTGCCGGTAACATATACAAGGAAACCTCTTTGTTACACAATTTCGAGGTTTTCTTTTTTTTTCAAGGCTTGCACAACAATGAAAAGGAAAAAAAAACACGGACGGATATCTTTTACGACACAGTCGCATTAAAGGGGGGAATTCTTGTCGGAATATTCCCGCGAAAGTGAATGCTTTTCGCAGATCGTCAGAAGCGCCAATTTGTAAGGAGAAGTATTCCTTATTTGGAAACAGGAAATGTACGCGACTTCTTAAGAATTTGCTCACGAGACAATGGACTGCTGTATTATAGCCAAAAGGAAACCAGAACAATTAATTCAGGGGTGGATTTTGAATTCTTAAATTTTGAATGTCAGGAGTTGCGTCATTTCGTCCTTCAAAGCCAGGGGTCATGGGGTTAAACATTCTATCGTGAGCAGGATAAATTGCAAGCTTTTACTCGAGTTCTTGCTGAGCCGGTCAAGGTCATTCAACATGTCATTTATAACATACACTGGGTTGTTTTACCTCTGAGAGGCACTTTTTTGCACGCCATGGGCTAAATGGCCAGGTCACATGGACCCCAAAGTCTCAGAGAAGGTTGGGGGAGGGGACCCACTGGAACAGCTGTTGGGAGACAGATGGTAGCCTCCCGTCAAGGTCATCCAGCGTGTTCTTTAACGTTGGGTTGTTTTACCTCTGAGCGGCACTTTTTTGCACGCCATGGGATAAATGGCCAGGTCACAAGGACCCCGAAGGCTCAGAAGGTTGGGGGAGGGGACCCACTGGAACAGCTGTTGGAAGCCAGATGGTAGCCTCCCGTCAAGGTCATCCAGCGTGTTCTTTAACGTTGGGTTGTTTTACCTCTGAGAGGAACTTTTTTGCACACCATGGGCTAAATGGTAAGGTCTCAAGGACCCCGAAGTCTCGGAGAAGGTTGGGAGAGAGGACCGACTGGACCTGGCCATGCCCTGTGCACGTTAAAGAACACGCTGGATGGCCTTGACGGGAGGCTACCATCTGTCTCCCAACAGCTGTTCCAATGGGCCCCTCCCGCAACCTTCTGAGCCTTCGGGGTCCATGTGACCTGGCCATTTAGCCCATGGTGTGCAAAAAAGTGCCGCTCAGAGGTAAAACAACCCAAAGGTCGAGTGTTGAGAAGGGAATGCATTGACCAGCTGTTAGGAAATAGATCGGAACCTCCCATCAAGGTAATCCATGTCGTTCTTTAAACTACACAGGATATGACTCTGTACATGGGGCCGGATCTAGGGAGCGAGGGGGGGGGGGGGTGTCAACTGGGTCATGCCCCCATTGTGTAGCAAGGCAATCGGAATAAAAAAATATTAAGCGAGTACATATTTCAAGGATTTCTTAGAAATTTTTAACACCTAAAACGTGGGGAAATATGCTGCCGTAGAAATCCACTCTGCACAATTTGTCCTTTTATATTGCTCGACTGCATCACTTTCTGCCACCTCCCCCCCCCCCCCCCCTTATTTTTTCGAGATCAGGCCAGCACGGGACTATGTCTTAACATCCCATCCGCAGAGGTGGATTTACAGAAAAGAGGACGCTTAGGGCCCCTTGCAACAGTGGGTCCCAAAATCGTTCTCTGAAATTTTAACTACACACCACTGGGTCCCTAAATGTCGTTCCGCTTAGTTTCCAAGGACTTCTAAATCTGCTACTGCCGATCTGGGGAATGGGTTGGGTTGTTTTACCTCTGAGCAGCACTTTTTTGCACACCATGGGCTAAATGGCCAGGTCACAAGGACCCCGAAGGCTCAGAGAAGGTTGGGGGAGGGGTCCCACTGGAACAGCTGTTGGGAAACAGATTGTAGCCTCCCGTCAAGGCCATCCATTGTGTTCTTTAATGTTGGATTGTTTTGCCTCTGAGTGGAAGTTTTTGTGCACACCATGGCCTAAATCACCAGGTCACAAGGACCCCGAAGGCTCAGAGAAGGTTGGGGGAGGGAACCCACTGGAACAGCTGTTGGGAGACAGATGGTAGCCTCCCGTCAAGGCCATCCAGCGTGTACTTTAACGTGCACAGGGTATGTCTCTCCCGTACACGGGGCCACGAATTAAACATCCCATCCGACGGACGGCGGCCTTTCCAAGCCCATCGGTGTCCCCTACTGACCGTGGGCATGGCGGGGAAGTTTTGCGGAGATAAATCTCAACGCTGACCCAGCTGGTATTCGAACCTGGAACTACAGATTACGAACCTGGCGCGCTACCGACTGAGCCACCCCCGCCCATATGGCTACTAGGACTTTTAAAATTCGTTTTCGGAGGATAAATTGCATGAATTTTCGTTGTAAGTAAATTACATCGCAATCTTACCTGCTAATCACTAAAAATTTATAAAATTAAAATATGAACATTGATTTCAAAAGTCAAATTCTGCAAGAGACATTTCAAAGAAGGGAAGTTTGAATAAATTTCGGGGATCAAAAATAAGTAACATTTCCTCCACACAATTTTTAATAGTTTGAAGAATGATTACATGGAATATCTACTTAACTGCAATACATATATATGCAACAATGTCATTAGTTTCAAAAAATACATTTCAACTTACTTTTTCAATGGATGCAACTGTTGCTAAGGCAACCAGAAGAGGAACCACTTGCGAAGAATGTTGGACACTTGAGCGATTTAAAAAAAAAAACTTGGAAAAATGCTGGAAAGAAAAACTTACGAATTTAGAGCAAAATTACAATCTTAACAGAATAAATGTTTTTTTTTTTCTTTCTACAATGCGAAAGTGTCGAAACGGGTAATCTTTTAAAAACCTTCTGAACGTCTGGTAAAACAATATATATCGCCTAAAAAACACGACCTGAAAAAAGTTCTGAAAATAAGCACTATCGATTAAATAATGAAAATTAGTACCCAAGTCATCTCAGAAAATAAACTTTATTACTTACAAAAAGCCGAAATATTCTTTGTGGTAGTTTAAGTGTGCAATAGCGGATGTCAATTACAGTAGCTGCAGTTTACATAAACAATGTGCAATGTTATTGCAGATCATACCTATAAATCTTCGGGAGAGATAAACGACCGCCAACACGCGAAGCAATTTCAACTACCACGAGCAATAACAGAAAAACAAGTTATGGAGTGCATTAATGCAACATAAAAACGCACAATGAATCAATGAACACGTCATAACAGTGGAACGACTAAACAGGAAACTCCAAACACAACCTCTCACAAAAGTTGCACTTCCTGTACATATTCAATGAGCAGAGTTGTTTTACCTCTGACCGGTACTTTTTTGCACACCATGGGCTAAATGGCCAGGTCACATGGACCCCGAAGGCTCAGAGAAGGTTGGGAGAGGGAACCCACTGGAACAGCTGTTGGGAGACAGATGATAGCCTCCCGTCAAGGCCACCCAGCGTGTTCTTTAACGTGCACAGGGTATGGCTCTCCCGCACAAGGGACCGCGTCTTAACGTCCCATCGACGGACGGCGGCCTTTACATGACCATCGGTGTCCCCTACTGACCGTGGGCAGGGCGGGGAATTTTGCGAAGTTAACGCTGACCCAGCTAGGACTCGAACTTGGGAACTGCAATTACGAGCCTATCGCGCTACAGACACTAAATGGCTGGTCATAATGATCCTGAAGGTTCAGAGAAGGTTGGGGGAAGAGGACCCATTGGAAAGCTATTAGGAGATTGATGGTAGCCTCCATCAAGGCAGTCCAGCATGTTCTTTAACAAACGCCAGGCTCGTAATCTGTAGTACCCAGGTTCGAGTCCCAGTTGGGTCGGCGTCCAGATTTATCTCCGCAAAACTCCCTGCCCACGGTCAGTAGGGGAACACCGATGGGCTTGGAAAGGCCGCCGTCCGTCGGATGGAACGTTAAGCCGTAGTCACGTGTGCGGGAGAGCCATACCCTGTGCACGTTAAAGAACACACTAGATGGCCTTGACGGGAAGCTACCATCTGTCTCCTAACAGCTGTTCCAGTGGGTCCCCTCCCCCAACCTTCTCTGAGCCTTCGGGGTCCTTGTGAACTGGCCATTTTGCCCATGGTGTGAAAAAAAGTGCCGCTCAGAGGTAAAACAACCCAAAAAAACTAACAAGCGCATGCGCCGGGGCTTTATGTCCAATCGTATGGACGGCTGCCTTTTTTTCGACCGTTTAGAGGAGGGGGGGGGGCGATCACAATGCCATTATAGTTCGGACTCTAATCTGTGGACTGCAGATTGTGATTTTGTTTGTGGTACCTCCTCTGCGAAATCGTCGCCCATCTGCACAGAAATTTAATTCTTTGATGAGATTTCATCGGAAGTACGCTTCAATTTTCATGTTCATATTGTTCAAACGAGAAATAAATATTTTACTCACATCTCTTTCAAGAAATTAGTTTCCTAAAAACCGGTAGAACTCGTTGTAAAATACCGAAATGAAAATCTCGGACACATTCGATGTCGAAAGAGCTAAATTCCACGCTTTGAAACTTTGCCAATATGCTAATAAATCACCTCTTTGACAACGTTCCCTTTCAAGTAAACACTTTTATTATTATTTAAATCTTCTGAGAAATGAAAAAATAAAATGCTTACTTGCACAGCCTCGAAGGATTCAAGCTAACTCATCCACGCGACTTAGGAAGAAAATGGCTGACCTCTGCGACTCTGTAACACGTCACAGTCAACGAACAAAATCCGTGCAAATCGAATACATACGAAATCAGTATCTTATATACGTCATGATTTACTTCAGCATTTCATTTTCACGTAGATCATATCCAGTTGCCTTATTGAGCACTAAATTTTTTTAAAACAAAGGCTAAATTAACACTCATTAAAAATGCTACACTTTTGCACATTAATTTTAAACAAAAACTGTTAAAAAAGTAATTTCCAGTGGTGGTATGGTGGTTGATAAAGCGGCCATGATTGTATTCTTGAGCCACTTTGTCACTTTTATTTTTAAAGTTTTTAAGTTTCATTTTTTTATAGAAAATCATTAAATCGTATTCAAGCGTCTCGGGAGTTATGTCGCAGAACTGGTAACGTGCAACACGAGATTAATTGGAGATACGATGTTGCTGATGGGACCTTTAAGAATCTGTTGAGATTGGAAATAAAATGTAGATGTATAAATTTAAAGACTAAAATTAGACTTTGTAATACTTTACTCCTGTCTGTTATGGTAGTGAATCTTGGGGTGGGTTGTTTTACCTCTGAGCGGCACTTTTTTGCACACCATGGGCTAAATGGCCAGGTCACATGGACCCCGAAGGCTCAGAGAAGGTTGGGGGAGGGGACCCACTGGAACAGCTGTTAGGAGACAGATGGTAGCCTCCCGTCAAGGCCATCCAGCTGTCTGTTCTTTAACGTTGGATTGTTTTACCTCTGAGCGGCACTTTTTTGCACACCATGGGCTAAATGGCCAGGTCACATGGACCCCGAAGGCTCAGAGAAGGTTGGGGGAGGGGACCCACTGTAACAGCTGTTGGGAGACAGATGGTAGCCTCCCGTCAAGGCCATCCAGCGTGTTCTTTAACGTTGGAATGTTTTACCTCTGAGCGGCACGTTTTTGCACGCCATGGGCTAAATGGCCAGGTCACAAGGACCCCGAAGGCTTAGAGAAGGTTGGGGGAGTGAACCCACTGGAACAGCTGTTGGGAGACAGATGGTAGCCTCCCGTCAAGGCCATCCAGCGTGTTCTTTAACGTTGGATTGTTTTACCTCTGAGCGGCACTTTTTTGCACACCATGGGCTAAATGGCCAGGTCGCAAGGACTCCGAAGGCTCAGAGAAGGTTGGGGAGGGGACCCACTGGAACACCTGTTGGGAGACAGATGGTAGCCTCCCGTCAAGGCCAACCAGCGTTTTTTTTAACGTTGGATAGTTTTACCTCTAAGCGGCACTTTTTTTGCACATCATGGGCTAAATGGCCAGGTCACATGGACCCCGAAGGCTCAGAGAAGGTTGGGGGAGGGGACCCACTGGAACAGCTGTTAGGAGACAGATGATAGCCTCCCGTCAATTCCATCCAGCGTGTTCTTTAACATGCACAGGGTATGGCTCTCCCACACACGGTGCCACGGCTTAACGTCCCATCCGACGGACGGCGGCCTTTCCAAGCCCATCGGTGTCCCCTACTGATCGTGGGCTGGGCGGGGAATTTTGCGGAGATAAATCTCAACGGTGACCCAGCTGGAGTGAATCTTGGACCCTTTTTAAACAGAGTAACTGGAAGCTTGCTTCTTTTGATTCTATATGCCTGATCAGCATTTTTTGGTATTTGGTTGTTCCACTTTTTAAGTAATGTTGAGGTTAGGCAATGGATTGTTTTTGATTATTTTTCATATGAACGGCAATTTTTTGCACACAACGGGCTAAATGATCATGTCACTAAGGCTACAAGAGCTCAGAAAATGTTTGGAGGAGGGGAACCCTCTAGATAGCTATTGAGAGACAGATGGAATCCTCCCATCAAGGCCATCTAGACTGCCCTTTAACGTGCCCATAGCACTCTGGTACAGTCGCTCAAAAAAATATCCGAACACTATGGTTGATTACAGAATTCAGAAAAAATATCTGGCAAAGATTTTTTTTAGAAATTAGTGATCTGGCAACCTTCGTGTCACAAGGTTGCCAGATCACTAATTTCTAAAAAAAAATCGTTGCCAGATATTTTTTCTGAATTCTGTAATCAACCATAATGTTCGGATAATTTTTTGAGCGACTGTACACTGTTCCACGACTTAACATCTAATCCAACGAAAGGAAAGCCTTTCCAATCCCATTAGTATCCCCTTTCTGACCGAGGGGGGGGGGGGAATTAGCAGGCATAAATCTCAATGCTACCCCACCCCATTGAAAATATCCGGTTTAATCATCTTACGAGCGGAATCATCTCCAATACGTCATTGATTTCAGTTTTCCAAATCAATTGCGGACCGTAATCGATATCCCAATTAAACAAGATGAATAAAAGATAAGATTTTTTCTCATCTTTCCGCCTTTCCTAGCGAAAAGAGGGACGGATATAACGTCAGAGGACACACACTTCCAGATGAGGGTAAATCACCTTTGGTTGTAAGGCGTGTGTGAGATGATGTTTTCATATATATCTCATTCATTGCCATTACTTACACTGAGAGAGGCGGAGGTGACTCAGTGGGTAGCGCGCCAGGCTTGTAATCTGTAGTTCCCAGGTTCGAGTCCCAGCTGGGTCAGCGTTAAGATTCATCTCCGCAAAATTTTCCACCCTGCCCACGGTCAGTAAGGGACACCGATGGGCTTGGAAAGGCCGCCGTCCGTCGGATGGGACATTAAGCCGTGGACCCGTGTATGGGAGAGACATACTCTGTGAATATTAAAGAACACGCTGGATGGCCTTGACGGGAGGCTACCATCTGTCTCCCAACAGCTGTTCCAGTGGGTCTCCTCCCCGAACCTTTTCTGAGTCTTCGGGGTCCTTGTGATGTGGCCATTTAGCCCATGGTGTGCAAAAAAGTGCCGCTCAGAGATAAAACAATCCAATGTTAACGAACACGCTGGATGGCTTTGACGGGAGGCTACCATCTGTCTCCCAACAGCTGTTCCAGTGGGTCTCCTCCCCCAACCTTCTCTGAGCCTTCGGGGTCCTTGTGACCTGGCCATTTAGCCCATGGTTTGCAAAAAAGTGCCGCTCAGAAGTAAAACAATCCAACGTTAAAGAACATGCTGGATGGCCTTGACGGGAGGCTACCATCTGTCTCTCAACAGCTGTTCCAGTGGGTCTCCTCCCCCAACCTTCTCTGAGCCTTCGGGGTCCTTGTGACCTGGCCATTTAGCCCATGGTGTGCAAAAAAGTGCCGCTCAGAGGTAAAACAATCCAGCGTTAAAGAACACGCTGGATGGCCTTGACGGGAGGCTACCATCTGTCTCCCAACAGCTGTTCCAGTGGGTCTCCTCCCCCAACCTTCTCTGAGCCTTCGGGGTCCTTGTGACCTGGCCATTTAGCCCATGGTGTGCAAAAAAGTGCCGCTCAGAGGTAAAACAATCCAGCGTTAAAGAACACGCTGGATGGCCTTGACGGGAGGCTACCATCTGTCTCCCAACAGCTGTTCCAGTGGGTCTCCTCCCCCAACCTTCTCTGAGCCTTCGCGGTCCTTGTGACCTGGCCATTTAGCCCATTGTGTGCAAAAAAGTGCCGCTCAGAGGTAAAACAATCCAACGTTAAAGAACACGCTGGATGGCCTTGACGGGAGGCTACCATCTGTCTCCCAACAGCTGTTCCAGTGGGTCTCCTCCCCCAACCTTCTCTGAGCATTCGGGATTCTTGTGACTTGGCCATTTCTTCGTGTGAATATGGAATCACAATGAAATGAAATCTGGCAACCTTCGTGTGACACGAAGATTGCCAGATCACTGATTTCTAAAAAAAACGTTGCCAGATATTTTTCCTGAATTCTTCAATCAACCATAATGTTCGGATAGTTTTTTGAACGACTGTACACTAAGCAGAATTTTTGAAAATATTATCTTTATTAAACGCTACGTTTTTGGCAGTACAACTACGTCTGTCTGCCTCTAATCATCATTTATGAATCAGTGCCCCCCCCCCCCCCCACATATCATCATCATCATCATTTCTGGCAATGTAAGATTTAGTTTGACTTCACTATAGTAGCAGACGTATTTATTGTTGGAGCCTTTCCAATTTATTTATTTATTTATTCAACGTTACAGATATTTGAGAGGTCCTTATACAGGCTTTCCCATTATACATTTTTTAAAAATAATTAACTATAATACTTTTTTAGTTAATTTCCATTTTACTCTTTTTGTTTTTCTCTATTTACTTATTTCATTATTTATTTTTCAGATTCTGTTCCATAAATCTGTAGAGATTAGAAATTCAAATAAAATTTTTTAAATTTTAATTTTAGAATCAAAATCTTTCTGGTTCAAAATTAAATCAGTTCTAATCTCCTGAAACCCATGTTCCTCTAGTGATTTAAAGAATTGTGTTTTCAGTCGAAAAATCATTTCCATTCGCAATTGGTGAACTTGGTGACTCACTGCCAATCACGACGACATCATGAATGAGGAAATTGTCGTTTCTATGAGAAAGGTGAGCAAAGGTTGGCGCCAACATAGATTAGGTGATGAGTAAAGTGCGATGCTGAATATTTATGAGAATGGTGGTAATCACCGCAGATTTCTTTAGATGCGCCATTTTTCTGTCGGTAGATGAGTCACCTGTTAACTTCTTATAATTAATTAAATAGAAGAATGAAATCTGGAAAAATTGGGATGATGTTTTCTAAGAGAATCAAGCTTTTACTTTTCTGACTTTAGCATCCTCTTCTAACTGTGGAGGGGCGGGGGTGGCTCAGTCGGTAGCGCGTCAGCCTCGTAATCTGTAGTTCCCAGGTTCGAGTCCCAGCTGGGTCAGCGTTGAGATTTATCTCCACAAAATTCCCCACCCTACCCACGGTCAGTAAGGGACACCGATGGGCTTGGAAAGACCGCCGTCCGTCGAATGGGACGTTAAGCCGTGGCCCCGTGTGCGGGAGAGCCATACCCTGTGCACGTTAAAGAACACGCTGGATGGCCTTGACAGGAGGCTACCATCTGTCTCCCAACAGCTGTTCCAGTGGGTCCCCTCCCACAACCTTCTCTGAGCCTTCGGGGTCCATGTGACCTGGCCATTTAGCCCATGGTGTGCAAAAAAGTGCCGCTCAGAGGTAAAACAACCCAACGTTAAAGAACACCCTGGATGGCCTTGACTTGAGGCTACCATCTGTCTCCCAACAGCTGTTCCAGTGGATCCCCTCCCCCAACCTTCTCTGAGCCTTCGGGGTCCATGGGACCTTGCCATTTAGCCCATTGTGTGCAAAAAAGTGCCGCTCAGAGGTAAAACAACCCAACCCACCTAGGTATTTAGACCATTGTGTGCAAAAAAGTGCCTCTCAGAAGTAAAGCAACTCAGCCTAAGGGAAATGTTGATTATTTCCAATACGAAATAAAAGTTATCGACAGAACATATTAAATACGTTACCCATCATTGATATGAAGTTGTTTACTTCCTTCTGGAACAATTCACATTTTCCGGAAGCACCAACATATTTGCATGCATTACGCCATCAAAGGAAGTTTTCCTGTCATTTCCTCCGCTCTCAGGATACTCATTGACTTACTTACTTCCGGTATTTTCGTCAGTTTCCCAATTAGGAATTCTCAGTAAAATCTTTTGCGAAATTTTTTTATTGCAAATATCATCATCATCATCCTCAAGCAGCCATGATGCTACGGAGGTCCAACCAGACCGTGCAATCTAGTTCTCCAAGCAAATCTGTCCTGAGCTACATCTACTGCATCTGGACACTGCACACCAATTCTAACAAGGTCCTGTTTGACATTGTCTGCCCACCGCATCCTAGGTCTCCCCTTCTTTCTGAGGCCTTTAGGCACACTGTTCATAACCCTATTCGCCAATCTATAATTATTCATACGGGCAACATGGCCAAACCAACGGAGTCTCTCTCTGCACAATATGCTGCTTAAAGGAGGTTGCAAACTCCTTTGCCTAATCTCATCATTAGTTACAAAGTTGAACCACCTAATGCCCAAGATACTGCGTAAGCATCTGGAATCAAAAGCATTTAGTTTCCTGTTATCTTGTTTACAAAGTGTCCAAGTTTCACTACCATAACTAACCCTAGAAAGAACCAAACTATTATACAGTCTAATTTTAGTCTTTAGGTGTATACGCCTATTTCTCCACAATCTCCATAGATTCTTAAAAGTCCCGGCAGCAATCCCTATTCGTCTGTTAATCTCATGCCGCACATCACCATTATCTGTTACATAGCTCCCAAGGTAATTAAACTGTGACACCAGCTCAAGACTGCAACCATTCAGATTAACTGAATCACCAATGCGTGACCAATTTTCATCACTTTAGTTTTCTCTCTGTTTATAATTAAACCTACTCTACTACCAGTCTCATCAACAGCTCGAATGAAAGAGTTCATCTCGTCAACATCATTTGCCAAAAGGGCTAAATCATCAGCATAATCTAAATCGGAAATTTTCGTATCTCCAGACCATTTAAGGCCAAAATCTTTCCCTTGCAGTGAATTTCGTGTAAAATAATCAATAACCAAACTAAAAAAGAAACGAGACATAATGCCCCCTTGTCGAACACCAGAAGTAATGCTAAACCAATTGCTATAAGACTTACCAACTCTCAGAGACGATTAGGGGCGAGGGTGGCTCAATCGGTAGCGCGCCAAGCTCTTAACCTGTAGTTCCCGATTCGAGTCCCAGATGGGTCAGCATTGAGATTTATTTCCACAAAATTCCCCGCCCTGCCCACGGTCAGTAGTGGGACACCGATGGGCTTGGGAAGGCCACCGTCCGTCGGATGGGACGTTAAGCCGTGGATCAGTGTGAGAGAGAGCCATACCCTATGCACGTTAAAGAACACGCTGGATGGCCTTGACGGGAGACTACCATCTGTCTCCCAACAGCTGTTCCAGTGGGTCCCCTCCCCCAACCTTCTCTGAACCTTCGGGTTCCTTGTGACCTGGCCATTTAGCCCATGGTGTGCCAAAAAAAATGCCGTTCAGAGGTAAAACAACTCCACAAAACCCATTATGTTAACTAACTTCTCAGGTATACCATATGATTTCACAATCAACCACAAATTATGACGATCAACAGAGTCGAAAGCCTTTTAGAACTCAACAAAGCTAGCAACCAAAGGTTTCTGAAACTCTAAACATTTCTTAAGAATCTGCCTAAGTGAAAATATCTGATCCACACATCCCCTACCACTTCTGAATCCACATTGCTCATCACGCAATTGACTGTCAACCAGATTCTTAATTCTATTAAGCACAATCATGGAAAGAACTTTACCTGGAACAGAGAGTAGGCTGATACCCCTATAGTTATCACAAGAACTGCGATCACCTTTTTTGAAAATAGGGATAATAATAGCTCTGGTTAAATCCTTAGGAAACATGCCTTTATCATAAAAGACATTCAAAACTTCCGTCATCCATGTGGTACCGAAACATTCCCAGCTGTAAGCATTTCATCTACCCCTGGGAATTTATGAATTTTAAGTTTAGAAATAACCAAAATAACTTCAGAATGTGTTATAGGGCCAACATTAAAGCCACCAATGCATCTATCATCATTGCAAACAATGGGAATAGAACTAACCACATTGTTTAGAACATCACTGAAATGCTCAGTCCACCTAGCCATGAAAAAATCCTCACCTTGTATAACCTTACCTTGTTTATAAGATAATTTTTATTCAATCCCTGTATACCTGTCCGTTTTCTACCACATAAAACATTAACTATCTGGTACAGCTCTCTGCTGTTGTGCTGCTAACTGCTTCCTCAGCTTTGTCAGCCAAACCATCAAGCCAAAGATTCTTATCAGCAGCTAACTGATCCTTTACACGTTTATTAAGTTCTCTGCAATGCTTTCTATTAGGACTAGTAGGGTATTGATTAAGGACATTCCTGCAGTTCTTTCTTTCCGAAATAAGCTCAAGTGCCTTATCACTCAAATAATTATGTCTCTTCTGCTCCTTTTTTCCTAAAAGAGTACTGTTAGTGTCCAAAAATGCCTGTTTAAAATGATCCCATTCTTCCTCAACTTCAGTAGTAAGCAAACCATGACTGTCATAATGACTAAGTAACCTATCATGGTAAGCTTTGGCTGTAACTGGATCTTCCAGAGCTTCAGTATTAAAAGTAAATTTTTTAACCCTAGCACAACACTTTTTAAGGTTTAAGTTGCAACACACTTTTAACAAGGTAATGGTCAGATCCAATTTCAGCTCCCCTATATGCCCTGGTATTCCTAACAGAATTAGCCCATTTGCTGTTAATTAATATGTAATCAATCATATTCTTATGCAGCCCATCAGGTGAAACCCATGTGTACTTATGTATGTCGCGGTGTTTGTAATAAGTGTTAGTTATTCTGAATCCATTGAGTTTACTTACCTGTAGGAGACGTTGCCCATTGCCATTGCAGCTACCAATACCAAAAGGGCCTATTACTCCTCCCCAAAGGTCAGAGTCAGTACCAACTTTGGCATTGAAGTCACCAAGAACAAGGGTAATATCTCCTTTCTTGACAGAATTCAAAATATCCTAAAGTTGTTCATAAAACCTATTCTTCTCATCCTCATCGGCATCCTCAGTGGGGGCATAACAGCAGAAAACATTCAAGTCTTTAAGGCTTGTCTAAAAGTTAGGTGTGAGAAACCTTTCATTAATGCACTCACATCCTAGAAGAGCATCACTAGTGTGTTGATCTACGCCTTGGAGATGCCTATTAACTTCCTATTTTATACATTGAAAAAAATATGAAATGCAAATGAACGCAGAAATTACATTTAATATTTCTGTAAGCCTAAGAAAATAATTTAATGTCTACAGACAGAAGACAAAGCGAAAATAAAAGCTTTTTTTTTTTTGGAAAACAAGGAAAAAAGAGATTCCCTTAGAATATGTTTTTTAATTTTCGATATCATTTTATATTTCATATATTTCAATTCGCTTATAAACAAAATTTATACGGCCACGGTGTTCCGGTTTATTTGCAACTCGATATAACCCCCCTATTTTTATTTTACTCCCTCCCACATTTCATTGGATTCACTTGGCTCTCCTTTTATTTTATAGATCCGGGGACTGCTGCAAAAAAATGATACTACATCTACACATTCAATATTTGACGTCACCCATTATGCATACGTCATTTTCATCTAATCCAGCAGATCTATTAAATCCTCTACTTTTTTTTCTTGAAAAGCATCTACATTGTGTGAAATTACGTACTGTTTGGAGGCGGGGGTAGCTCAGTCGGTAGCGCGCCAGGCTCGTAATCTGCAGTTCCCAGGTTCGACACTCAGCTGGGTCAGCGTTGAGATTTATCTCCGCAAAATTCCCCGCCCTGCCCACGGTCAGTAGGGGACACCGATGGGCTTGGGAAGGCCGCCGTCCGTCGGATGGGACGTTAAGCCGTGGCCCCGTGTGTGGGAGAGCTGCCCATACCCTGGATGACCTTGACGGGAGGCTACCATCTGTCTCCCAACAGCTGTTCCAGTGGATCCCCTCCCCCAACCTTCTCTGAGCCTTAGGGGTCCTTGTGACCTGGCCATTTAGCCCACGGTGTGCAAAAAAGTGCCGCTCAGAGGTAAAACAATCCAACGTACTGTTTGTGGTTGAAAATTATTTCAAAGTATAGAATAGAATTGATCCAGAAAATTTAAAATTTCCTGAAGATAAGCCCCCGGCTTCGTAGGATCATATTCATTATGTATGTATTATACTGTTACGAAAGTTGAATGTGCAACAATAAAAGCATGATGTCATTTTGATCCTCGTGTTGTGCCTCAACGTGAGAATTACGTCACTAGTCTATTGGAACAGAGAGACTTGAAATAATAAAGATGTTTAGAAATATTGGAAAGTTTTCGGTAGTAGCAGAAAGTGTACATTTCTATTCCTTTCAGGGAGTTAGGGTTAAGTTAATCTAAGTGAAGGTTATTCCGGAGGACTGGCAATCCAACTGAAGAGGCAATCTCTTAGTTTAGCAAGCGGCTGGTTGGCTTTGATTTCTTCATAGGAAGAGTACATCGGCTGAAACATGGTGATTATAGGTATAAGACGAAGTTTATTTCCATTAGTGAAAAGAAGACAACATGAAAAGCAAATAGAGTTTAGTGACAACATAGTGTATAAAATGATTTGACAATTATCTTAAACATTGGTAACTTATAGATATTTCAACAGAGATATCTTCGTTGCTTGTCAAAGGTTTAATTAATAATCCAGTTGTGCTTTGGGCTGTTTTACCTCTGAGCGGCACTTTTTTGCACACCATGGGCTAAGTGGCCAGGTCACAAGGGCCTCCCGTCAAAGCCATCCAGCGTGTTCTTTAACGTTGGGTTGTTTTACCTCTGAGCGAAACTTTTTTGCACACCATGGGCTAAGTGGCCAGGTCACAAGGGCCTCCCGTCAAAGCCATCCAGCGTGTTCTTAAACGTTGGGTTGTTTTACCTCTGAGCGGCACTTTTTTGCACACCATGGGCTAAGTGGCCAGGTCACAAGGGCCTCCCGTCAAAGCCATCCAGCGTGTTCTTAAACGTTGGGTTGTTTTACCTTTGAGCGGCACTTTTTTGCACACCATGGGCTAAGTGGCCAGGTCACAAGGGCCTCCCGTCAAAGCCATCCAGCGTGTTCTTTAACGTTGGGTTGTTTTACCTTTGAGCGGCACTTTTTTGCACACCATGGGCTAAGTGGCCAGGTCACAAGGGCCTCCCGTCAAAGCCATCCAGCGTGTTCTTTAACGTTGGGTTGTTTTACCTTTGAGCGGCACTTTTTTGCACACCATGGGCTAAGTGGCCAGGTCACAAGGGCCTCCCGTCAAAGCCATCCAGCGTGTTCTTTAACGTTGGGTTGTTTTACCTTTGAGCGGCACTTTTTTGCACACCATGGGCTAAGTGGCCAGGTCACAAGGGCCTCCCGTCAAAGCCATCCAGCGTGTTCTTTAACGTTGGGTTGTTTTACCTTTGAGCGGCACTTTTTTGCACACCATGGGCTAAGTGGCCAGGTCACAAGGGCCTCCCGTCAAAGCCATCCAGCGTGTTCTTTAACGTTGGGTTGTTTTACCTTTGAGCGGCACTTTTTTGCACACCATGGGCTAAGTGGCCAGGTCACAAGGGCCTCCCGTCAAAGCCATCCAGCGTGTTCTTTAACGTTGGGTTGTTTTACCTTTGAGCGGCACTTTTTTGCACACCATGGGCTAAGTGGCCAGGTCACAAGGGCCTCCCGTCAAAGCCATCCAGCGTGTTCTTTAACGTTGGGTTGTTTTACCTTTGAGCGGCACTTTTTTGCACACCATGGGCTAAGTGGCCAGGTCACAAGGGCCTCCCGTCAAAGCCATCCAGCGTGTTCTTTAACGTTGGGTTGTTTTACCTTTGAGCGGCACTTTTTTGCACACCATGGGCTAAGTGGCCAGGTCACAAGGGCCTCCCGACAAAGCCATCCAGCGTGTTCTTTAACGTTGGGCTGTTTTACCTCTGAGCGGCACTTTTTTGCACACCATGGGCTAAGTGGCCAGGTCACAAGGGCCTCCCGTCAAAGCCATCCAGCGCGTTCTTTAACGTTGGGTTGTTTTACCTTTGAGCGGCACTTTTTTGCACACCATGGGCTAAGTGGCCAGGACACAAGGGCCTCCCGTCAAAGCCATCCAGCGTGTTCTTAAACGTTGGGTTGTTTTACCTTTGAGCGGCACTTTTTTGCACACCATGGGCTAAGTGGCCAGGTCACAAGGGCCTCCCGTCAAAGCCATCCAGCGTGTTCTTTAACGTTGGGTTGTTTTACCTCTGAGCGAAACTTTTTTGCACACCATGGGCTAAGTGGCCAGGTCACAAGGGCCTCCCGTCAAAGCCATCCAGCGTGTTCTTTAACGTTGGGCTGTTTTACCTCTGAGCGGCACTTTTTTGCACACCATGGGCTAAGTGGCCAGGTCACAAGGGCCTCCCGTCAAAGCCATCCAGCGCGTTCTTTAACGTTGGGTTGTTTTACCTTTGAGCGGCACTTTTTTGCACACCATGGGCTAAGTGGCCAGGACACAAGGGCCTCCCGTCAAAGCCATCCAGTGTGTTCTTAAACGTTGGGTTGTTTTACCTCTGAGCGGCACTTTTTTGCACACAATGGACTAGATGGCCAGGTCACAAAGACCCCGAAGTTTCACTGAAGGCTGGGGGAAGGGACCCACTGGAACAGTTGTTGGGAGACAGATGATAGCTTCCCGTCAAGGCCATCCAGCGTGTTCTTTAACGTTGGGTTGTTTTACCTCTGAGCGGCACTTTTTTGCACACAATGGGCTAAATGGCCAGGTCACAAGGACCGCGAAGTTTCACTGAAGGCTGAGGGAAGGGACCCACTGGAACAGTTGTTGGGAGACAGATGGTATAGCCTCCCGTCAAGGTCATCCAGCGTGTTCTTTAACGTTCACAGGGTATGGCTCTCCCGCACATGGGGTCAAGGCTTAACATCCCATTAGACGGACGGCGGCCTTTGACCAAACCCATCGGTGTCCCCTACTGATCGTGGGCAGGGCGAGGAGTTTTGCGGAAACAAATCTCAATGCACACCCAGCTGGGACTCGAACCTGGGAACTACGGATTACGAGCCTGGCGTGCTACCGATTGAGTCACCCCCGCCGCAATTTGTGCTGTAAGTAGATATTGAAATAATTTTAATACAAATATTTGAAGAATAAAGAGATGTAAAACATCTACTTTTAATATAGTTTGGTTTCACACTGATGTTGGAAAGGATTTCTGTCAGTTGAATTTGTTTTATATATGTGGTCTTATTCATTTGTATAAATTAGTTTTTATAATTTTTTGTTGATAAGCATTCTTTTTAACGCACTCTCAATTTTCTATTTAAAATTCATAACAATATCATTGCTTTAAATATGATACATAATCAAAAAACCCGAAGCATGTTTCGGTTGTTAAAATAGATCTGGAATGGGTTCTCCCCTATCCTTAACAATATGTTTTATTCATTTACACTGGACTACATAAAAGATGCACCTCGTGACTTCGGCCTTGAGTCAGTGAAAGCCATTCCCTGAAAATGATCGCTTCAGGCCAAATTTCGTCATAGGAAAGTCAACGTGCAAAAAAACCCAATGCAACACTCGATTAAATTCTGATCCCATCTCATCACAAATGCGAAGAAAGAGATCGTGGGATGATGGGAAGGATTGTTTTTCCGTTCCGTGATGTTGGTGTAAGTTTTCATTCCGAAAAATGTTTACCTAAAGTTTCACTTAAGCAGCAAGTTCTATGTTATTCTCATAAAGTGCGTCTTTTCAGTTTCACAATAATTATTCTCTTTCCAATTATTAAAATTTAATTTTCGATACTAACAATAACGTCAAAGAGAATCTTTGACGTAATAAAGAAAAGAATATTTTAAAGATTCTTTTTAGAAGAAATACTGCTGAATTGGTGTGATTTAGTTCTCAACAGCGTTTGAATGATAATTATGATCAATTTTTTATGCCTCATATGCATGGGCGTCAGCAGAAAATTTTCCAGGGGGCGGGGGCGGGAGCACAGCTTGGAGACAAATAATTACATCAATAAATTTTTATTTAATTATTTAATTTTTTAGGTTTTTTTTCACAAGTAGATTATAGAATACAGCATTGCATAAATACAAAAACACCTACATAATGTATATAAATTAATTACGTTTAAATTGTTACGTAATAATTTATTCATTTTCCTGCAGATAAGCTATTTAGCTTTGTGGGTCAAAGTGTAAATGTATTTGTATTCTTTACTTTTATGAATAAAAATTATATTCTAAACAAAAAAAAAATTATAATTTGTGGAATTTTTTACTCGATCCCAGGGGGGAGTGATCCATTTGCCCCCCCCCCCTCTTTGGGCACCCATGCTCATATGTGTAGAAAGCAATTTCGCATAATGATTCGGTGTAACCAGTTACGAGAAATGATTTCACCTCACCATTTAAATGCTAATCTATTAGAAGAAGAAGAAACACATTCCGCCTTAAAAAATAACACCAAAATATTAAATTTATGAAATATTTATTTAAATTTCTTCATTCTGAAATCTAGTAATTATTTCGTCAACTGTTTCAAAGAAAACTTTAACTTAAATTTTTTACGAAAGCAATTTAATCAGAGCTCTTTACAAAAAATCACACACTTCTTTGAAAAATACAGTTGGCAGCATTTTCATAATATTTGTACTAATCAAATGAAAATTTCAGATATGCATAGAGTTCACAGAACGCCAACAAGTCCGTTATTACTATAAAAAGTGCAGAAAATTTTTAATAAAATATTCCATTAGATCAGTGTCTCGCAAACTGTGTGCCGCGAGAGATTTTCAAATTGACACTAGATATTCCAAAGATTTCATTTTGATTTGACTTGTGTTATCGACGTGCTTTAATAAAAAAACTTTCAGATTTTATCAACTGGGATCTTGTAAGTATTTATCAAGCTTTTTCCAAATTTTGGTATTAATTTTTGGTTATTATAATTACTGAAATTAGATCTAAGAAGCGTGGACGGCTTCAGATGATTGATGAAGAGATGCGAGTGTGTTTATCTAACTTTGAGCCAAGAATAGTGCAAATTTCTTCGCAGAAGCAAGTTCATACATCCCACTGAAATACGTTCATATCCTAATTTTAAATAAAATGCATTTAACGAAACTTCAATTTTCCTCTTTTTACGAAACCATCAAAAATACTTTTTTAGGTGTGCCGCGGAAAAAAAGAAATTAGATTCAGTGTGCCGCGGAAAATAAAATTTAGATTCAGTGTGCCCCGGAAAAAAAAAATTAGATTCAGTGTGCCGCGGAAAAAAAAATTAGATTCAGTGTGCCGCGGAAAAAAAAAATTAGATTCAGTGTGCCGCGGAAAAAAAAAATTAGATTCAGTGTGCCGCAGAGTCAAAAAGTTTGCGAGACACTGCATTAGATAGATCTAACACATTTACCATTCTTCACAATTTGTCCCTTTCTGCAATACACAAATTGGCGGCATTCTTTTTTGAAGGGATCGTACCATTCGTTCTCTTTACAACCAGAGGTATTGCCAAATGTATTTCCTTTAATAAGATGACCAAAGTGGACGTTAAAAATATTTGGCCTCGGATCTGTATCGGGACGACACCAGTAATCATCTCTCTTCTGATGGTTGCAGACAGCGCAGTAAATATTCCTGTAACTTTCTTCCCGATTCCAGAAAACAGGATTTAAGTAAGACTCGCATTTCCTCTTGATGGTCAGATCTCTCCAACTGGGAGGACATGATGAGATCAATCCTGGAACGCATTCTCTGACACTTTCCTTGCTTACATCAATAGGACGATGGTAAATGATTTGGCATTCATAAAATGTGGATCTTCCTGAAAGAGATTCTTTCTTATACACACCCCACCGTTGTCTGATGTTATTGAATTTCAGATTGTTCTGCAAATCTCCCGAAGTGATAACAGCATTATCACAGTGTGCTTTAATCTGCCACGAGATGATATCATCCATGTCCTCATTACAAACGGCGCAGTAATAATTCTTGTAGGTCTTTTCTGTTGCTCTGCTGGTTACTGGAACTTGTCCCTGAGGATCTTTTATAACACTAGAAGATAAAGTTTCACATTTCTGAATCACTTTGCGATCTCCATCCCATCCATTTTGACATTTACCAGTCACGAAGAAATGTCTGTTCTCTCCCGGAACAAAACTGCATTGCCATTCTGGGATGTTGTCAGGAGGTCTTGTCAGCTTGTAAGGCGAATCGTAGCAGCAATCGTTGTAGACGACAGCGCATGCGCTATCGCAATGGCACATCCTGATTAAGGAGACTCTTTCTCGCGAAGGACACGAGTTCTCGCACTCGCTCTCCCCTTCGAAAGCGGCGCACGTGGTCAGAAGGAGAAATGAGAAAGCTTGAGACACCGATAATTTCGTCATTTTGTTAAAATGATATTAGTGATGCACTCCAAAAAAATAATAGATTTTTAATATGCCCTGCGAGACAACTGCTGAAAACGTTCCTCTTAGTATATCTTTAAGTTACTTTGAATACAGCTTTTCCTTTATTCCATGCAGAGTCACATTTTGGAGTAAATATTTCAGGAGCTGTTGACAGTTTTCGGCTGATCAAGTTGGGTGTCGTTTGGTCTTGAATCTGCAAAAGACAAAGAGAACATTCATTGTGCACTCATCATCACGCGATACAACAAACGCAATGATATCACGTGATTGTGTTAAATTCCAAAACACAGTCGTTGAAACTTGATAAATGTGATTATCGAATCAAACTCGATTCGCTGTTGTGATGTGTCGGAGAGTTCGCATTTCCTGAAGCAGAACAGGAAACAATTAAAGCCTCGATTAGAATCCGCGCTCTCTAACTGAAGACGATAGCAACTGGGCCACTCAGACGGCGCATGACAGACCCCATAGAGGAGAGAACGGGTATACCCACTTTACCTACAGTCGCTCAAAAAAATACCGAACACTATGGTTGATTACAGAATTCAGAAACGTATGACGTGACACGAAGTTTGCCAGATCACTAATTTCTAAAAAGCAAACTTAAGTGATTGCGGTTAATGTTCACAGCACATTGGATCGTGTGAGCTCACAAAAACCTGGATCGTGTGGGCCCACTCACAAAAATATTGAGCGTGTGCAGTTACCGTGCACAGCAAACTGGAACGTGTGCAGTTACTGCACACGCTCCAGTTTGCTGTGAACGGTAACTGGAGCGTGTACAGTTGCTGTAAACCCTCCAGATATTTTTCCTGAATTCTGTAATCACGTGACACGAAGGTTGCCAGACCACTAATTTTTAAAAAAAATCGTTGCCAGATACTTTTTCTGAATTCTGTAATCAACCATACTGTTCGGATATTTTTTTGAATGACTGTACCTAATAATGTACACGAGGTTGCCAGATCACTGATTTTTAAAAAAAAATCATTGTCTGATATTTTTCTGAATTCTGTAATCAACCATAGGGTTCGTATATTTTTCTGAGCGACTGTATAGATGTTTGCGTTGCCTCTCTGCTGAGTTCCCGCCATCCCCACAGACCTTCTCTATGACGTATTAAACTAACAGGCTCTGTTGTTGAATAACTGAATATCTGGAATAATTCAGTAAGTTGAATATTTGGAATCAAATACTCAGTACTGAATATTTGGAAACTGTATTTGAGATAACTGAACATTTTGGTTAACTGAATATTATGAATAACTGAGGGGGGACACGGAGAAAAAATAAATCATATTTGGAGTGCAGGTCGCGATTCATATATTAAAAAAGTAAATCGCGCCCAAAACAGTGACTGAATTTCCGTTCCAATATAACATTTTCGCCTCCATTTTAGAGGTCTTTAAAAAATTTATTTCAAAATGATAGAAGCCTATACTTATTAGCATTCTCAAAAGGGGGCTTAGCAATTTTGACCCCCCACAAGATTCAGCAGTGTTAATGTGTTACAAGTGAGTCAATACCCCCCATCCAACTCTTTGCGATGTACAATGATCACCTTTTTTCAGTAGGAATTTCAATGAGACTTTACCCTGTGTGACATCCCTCGAGAGCTCTGAATCACATTTTTCAGTAAGAATTTCAATGAGACTTTACCCTATGTGACCTCCTCTCGACAGCTTTGAATCACCTTTTTTCAGCAGGAATTTCAATGAGACTTTGCCCTGTGTGACCTCCTCTCGACAGCTCTGAATCACCTTTTTCCAGTAGGAATTTCAATGAGACTTTACCCTGTGTGACCTCCTCTCGACAGCTCTGAATTACCTTTTCTCAGTAGGAATTTCAATGACACATTACCCTGTGTGACCTCCTCTCGATAGCTCTGAATCACCTTTTTTCAGCAGGAATTCCAATGAGACTTTACCCTGTGTGACCTCCTCTCGACAGCTCTGAATCACCTTTTTTCAGCAGGAATTTCAATGAGACTTTACCCTGTGTGACCTCCTCTCCAGCTCTGAATCACCTTTTCTCAGTAGGAATTTCAATGACACATTACTTTGTGTGACCTCCTCTCGATAGCTCTGAATCACCTTTTTCCAGTAGGAATTTCAATGAGACTTTAACCTGTGTGACCTCCTCTCGACAGCTCTGAATCACCTTTTTTCAGCAGGAATTTCAATGAGACTTTACCCTGTGTGACCTCCTCTCGACAGCTCTGAATCACCTTTTTCCAGTAGGAATTTCAATGAGACTTTACCCTGCGTGACCTCCTCTCGATAGCTCTGAATCACCTTTTATCAGTTGGTTGGTTGGTTGGTTGTTTGGAGTTTTATGGCGCATGAGCTACTAAGGCTATAATGCGCCAGACAAGGTAAAAATATGCTAAAAAACAAATACTCCTCAACCAAAATTAAAAAACAAATGCTCGAAAGGGTAAAAATTAAAACCAACAAGATATATATATAACAGAAATAAAAAGTGAGGTGTAAAACAACAAATGTGTAGATAAATAAATACAGTACAGACAAAGGATAAAACTAGCCCAGGTGTAAATGACCTAGGCAGACGGTGAATAAATTACAAATGATTAAAATTATAATCTGGTAAAATATCCTGTAAACTGTAAAAAGGCAAAAATTGGAGATAAAATGGCACTATCAGATAAAAGATGTCCGAGTGTAAGTGGCTCGGACGTAAAATTGTGAAAATTAAAATACAAACGACGTTCTAGGTTAAAACATGGACATTCAATTAAAATATGTTTGATTGTTAAAATGGTGTCACAAAACTCGCACTTAGGCACGTCGTCCGCCCGTAAAAGAAACGAATGAGTAAGAAACGAGTGACCTAAGCGGAGCCGAGCAAGTACAACTTCCTCCTTGCGATTCCTGCGGTAACAAGACTGCCATGGTTTGATGATAGGTTTGATCTCGAAGAGCTTGTTGGTAAGCTGTTCCGACCAAGATCTCTGCCACTGTGCCCGGAGCTCGGTGGAAAAACCTTTTATCAGTAGGAATTACAATGAGACATTACCCTGTGAGACCTCCTCTCGACAGCCTCCTCTCCGCACCTCCTCTCGACACCTCTGAATCACCTTTTCTCAGTAGGAATTTCAACTAGACTTTACCCTATGTCACCTCCTCTCGATACCTCCTGTCTACAGCCTCTTCGCACGTCCTCTCGACAGCTCTGAATCACCTTTTTTTCAGCAGGAATTTCAATGAGACTTTACCCTGCGTGACCTCCTCTCGATAGCTCTGAATCACCTTTTCTCAGTAGGAATTACAATGAGACATTACCCTGTGTGACCTCCTCTCGACAGCCTCCTCTCCGCAACTCCTCTCGACAGCTCTGAATCACCTTTTTCCAGTAGGAATTTCAATGAGACATTACCATGTGTGACCTCCTCTCGACAGCCTCGTCTCCGCACCTCCTCTCGACAGCTCTGAATCATATTTTTCCAGTAGGAATTTCAATGAGACTTTACCCTGTGTGACCTCCACTCGACAGCGCTGAATCACCATTTTTAGTAGGACTTTGAATGAGACATTACCCTGTGTGACCTCCTCTCGACAGCCTCCTCTCCGCACCTCCTCTCGACAGCTCTGAATCACCTTTTTCCGGTAGGAATTTCAATGAGACATTACCCTGTGTGACCTCCTCTCGACAGCCTCCCCTCCGCACCTCCTCTCGACAGCTCTGAATCACCTTTTACCGGTAGGAATTTCAATGAGACATTACCCTGTGTGCCCTCCTCTCGACAGCCTCCTCTCAACACGTCTGAATCACCTTTTCTCAGTAGGAATTTCAACTAGACTTTACCCTGTGTCACCTCCTCTCGATACCTCCTGTCTACAGCCTCCTCTCCACACCTCCTCTCGACAGCTCTGAATCACCTTTTTTTCAGCAGGAATTTCAATGAGACTTTTTACCCTGTGTGACTCCTCTCGACAGCCTCCTCTCCGCACCTCCTCTCGACACCTCTGAATCACCTTTTCTCAGTAGGAATTTCAACTAGACTTTACCCTGTGTCACCTCCACTCGATACCTCCTGTCTACAGCCTCCTCTCCTCACCTCCTCTCGACAGCTCTGAATCACCTTTTTTCAGTAAGAATTTCAATGAGACTTTACTTCGGTCTCAATAATTGTAAGCTCAATAATACGAAGCTTCGAGGAGTCACCTTTAATTTTATACACGTGCCTCGTTGCTTTTTTATTCAAACTTCTTAAAAGAAGGACCTCCTCTCTCTTTGTCACAAAGCGACGCCATTGTCACTGAGAAACGTCATTTAGTTGTCAGTCGGTAGTGATGTTGACCTCGATCAGCGTGCCCTTCGTTCCGTTACCGGCAACTTCTCGCTGACATCTACGGAGCCGAACATCGGGTTGGGTTGTTTTACCTCTGAGCGGCACTTTTTTGCACACCATGGGCTAAATGGAAAGGTCTCAAGGACCCCCAAGGCTCAGAGAAGGATGGGGGAGGGAACCCATTGGAACAGCTGTTGGGAGACAGATGGTAGCCTGCTGTCAAGGCCATCCAGCGTGTTCTTTAACGTTGGGTTGTTTTACCTCTGAGCTGCACTTTTTTGCACACCATGGGCTAAATGGCCAGGTCACAAGGACCCCGAAGGCTCAGAGAAGGTTGGGGGAGGGAACCCACTGGAACAACTGTTGGGAGACAGATGGTAGCCTCCTGTCAAGGCCATCCAGCGTGTTCTTTAACGTTGGGTTGTTTTACCTCTGAGCGGCACTTTTTTGCACACCATGGGCTAAATGGCCAGGTCACAAGGACCCCGAAGGCTCAGAGAAGGATGGGGGAGGGAACCCACTGGAACAGCTGTTGGGAGACAGATGGTAGCCTGCTGTCAAGGCCATCCAGCGTGTTCTTTAACGTTGGGTTGTTTTACCTCTGAGCTGCAATTTTTTGCACACCATGGGCTAAATGGCCCGGTCACAAGGACCCCGAACGTCAGAGAACGTCAGAACGTAAGACGTTCAGAGAAGATTGGGGGAGGGAACCCACTGGAACAACTGTTGGAAGACAGATGGTAGCCTCCCGTCAAGGCTATCCAGCGTGTTCTTTAACGTGCACAGGGTATGGCTCTCCCGCACACGGGGCCACGGCTTAACGTCCCATCCAACGGACGGCGGCCTTTCCAAGCCCATCGGTGTCCCCTACTCACCGTGGGCAGGGCGGGAAATTTTGCGGAGAAATTCTCTCGAACATCGGAATAACCCACCCAGTATGAAGCTTTGAGGAACTAGCGAGATTTTTTCGAATCATTTACAATTGTTTTCTCCAGAGTAGCCTTTTTAATCTATCGAAATGAAGTGCATTAAATGTAAAAATGATCTTCCGCTCGGATCTGTCAGCTATAACGGCGTGTGCGAGGGGAAACTACATTTAATTTACTCAGGCATTTCTGAGTCGAACTAGCGCAGAAAGACTCAGGGGAGACGAATGAAGTGGAGATGTTTTAATTGCAAAGCGATCAAGTCAACATCTAACAAAGATTTAAACGTTAATGGAGAACAAACTGAGCTCACAGTAGGACACATGTCAAAGTCACATGTGAAGCTCAGTGAGGCAAATGAGTGTGGATCAGACACTTCGGGGGGCGGGGGTGGCTCAGTCGGTAGCGCGTCAGGCTCGTAATCTGTAGTTCCCAGGTTCGAGTCCCAGCTGGGTCAGCGTTGAGATTTATCTCCGCAAAATTCCCCGCCCTGCCCACAGTCAGTAGGCGACACCGATGGGCTTGAAAAGGCCGCCGTCCGTTGGATGGGACGTTAAGCCGTGGTCCCGTGTGCGGGAGAGCCATACCCTGTGCACGTTAAAGAACACGCTGGATGGCCTTGACGGGAGGCTACCATCTGTCTCCCAACAGCTATTCCAGTGGGTCCCCTCTACCAACCTTCTCTGAGCCTTCGGGGTCCATGTGACCTGGCCATTTAGCCCCTTGTGTCCAAAAAAGTGCCGCTCAGAGGTAAAACAACCCAACCCAGACACTTCGGATGAAAGAAGTGATGATTTGAAGGCATTGTTAAAGGAAATAAATATAAAAATTCAGGTTGTTAAGGAAATGAAAGATGAAATTGTGGACCTAAGACCGTAAGACGTTCTGAGGGTTGGGTTGGGTTGTTTTACCTCTGAGCGGCACTTTTTTGCACACAAGGGGCTAAATGGCCAGGTCACATGGACCCCGAAGGCTCAGAGAAGGTTGGGGGAGGGGACCCACTGGAACAGCTGTTGGGAGACAGATGGTAGCCTCCCGTCAAGGCCACCCAGCGTGTTTTTTAACGTGCACAGGGTATGGCTCTCCCTCACACGGGGCCACGGCTTAACGTCCCATCCGACGGACGGCGGCCTTTCCAAGCCCATCGGTGTTCCCTACTGACCGTGGGCAGGGCGGGGAATTTTGCGGAGATAAATCTCGACGCTGATCCAGCTGGGAACTCGAACCTGGGAACTACAGATTATGAGCCTGGCGCGCTACCGACTGAGCCACCTCCGCCCCGACGTTCTGAGGAGATTTTCTTTGAAAGATATGATACATTATTAGAAAGTTTACAAATATATGAAAAACAGCAAACTGAGATAGAACACAAACTAGAAATTACTGATAAACCTTGTACAGATAACGTGACTAGAAATATCAGTATTGAAATCTCCAATGAGTATTATATTCTTCAGACTAACGACTCAGATCAGTATGGTCGTTAGATCAGTCTAAACGACTCAGATCAGTATGGACGTAACAAAAATCTCGAAATTCATGGGATCCCCGTAGGAAGATGGAAATGAGCTGCTTCTGTTAATGACCACCATCGCGAAAAAGCTTGAAATAAGTAACTTTAACCAGAGCAAATAGAAGCCATCCACAGACTGTCCGTGAGAAATAAAAATAAAATTCCGCCAATCATTGCGCAATTTTTATCGAGACCAACAAGAGATTATTGGTTATCGCGGAGAAGAAGAAGTATGCTGGCCTCAGAAGTAGCCTCTAATGCTGACGATACTCCAGTTTACCTGAATGAAAATCTTACGTCTGCAAATAAAGATCATTTCTGGAGGGCAAAATGGGGAGGGGGTGGCTCAATCGGTAGCGCGCCAGGCTCGTAATCTGTAGTTCACAGGTTCGAGTAACAGCTGGGTCAGCGTTGAGATTTATCTCCGCAAAATTCCCCGCCCTGCCCACGGTCAGTAGGGTACACCGATGGGCTTGGAAAGGCCGCCGTCCGTCGGATGGGACGTTAAGCCGTGGCTCCGTGTGCGGGAGAGCCATACCCTGTGCACGTTAAAGAACACGCTGGATGGCCTTGACGGGAGGCTACCATCTGTCTCCCAACAGCTGTTCCAGTGGGTCCCCACCCCCAACCTTCTCTGAGCCTTCGGGGTCCTTATGACCTGGCCATTTAGCCCATTGTGTGCAAAAAAGTGCCGCTCAGAGGTAAAACAACCCAACGTTAAAGAACACGCTGGATGTCCTTGACGGGAGGCTACCATCTGTCTCCCAACAGCTGTTCCAGTGGGTCCCCACCCCCAACCTTCTCTGAGCCTTCGGGGTCCTTGTGACCTGGCCATTTAGCCCATGGTGTGCAAAAAAGTGCCGCTCAGAGGTAAAACAACCCAACGTTAAAGAACACGCTGGATGGCCTTGACGGGAGGCTACCATCTGTCTCCCAACAGCTGTTCCAGTGGGTCCCCTCCCCCAACCTTCTCTGAGCCTTCGGGGTCCATGTGACCTGGCCATTTAGCCCATGGTGTGCAAAAAAGTGCCGCTCAGAGGTAAAACAACCCAACCATAGCAACTTAGACAGGCTTTGAAATTTCTGTCTGAAATTGCTGCTTCACATCGGCCATGGCTAACGAATTGTAATCTCCACAACGGCCTTCTTCGACGATGCAAACGATCTTGGTGCCGACTGGAATAACCAGAATCATTATGAACTGAACACTAATGCTAAAGTTAAAAACTGGTTCCAAGAAGGTAAAAACGTAATGTATGATACAATAGAACTGTTATCAGTTATACATGTTAATGTGAGAAGTTTAAAAAAAACTGGGATCTTTTATATTGCTATTTAATTAATATCTTAGATATTCTAGATGTAATAGTATTAACGGAAACGAATGTTAATGAATATGAAAAATCCTTATATAATGTAAGTAATTTTAACCAGATTTCTCTAAATAGTACCGGTAAGAAAACAAGAGGTACAATCGCTCAAAAAAGTATCCGAACGCTATGGTTGACTACAGAATTCAGAAAAAATATCTGGCAACGATTTTGTTTATAAATTAGTGATCTGGCAACCTTCGTGTCACGCGAACGCTATGGTTGACTACAGAATTTATAAAAAAATATCTGGCAACGATTTTGTTTAGAAATTAGTGATCTGGCAACCTTCGTGTCACGTGACACGAAGGTTGCCAGATCACTAATTTCTAAAAAAAAACGTTGGCAGATATTTTTTCTGAATTCTGTAGTCAACCATAGCGTTCGGATACTTTTTTGAGCGACTGTATTATTGTTTTCTGTAGAGAAACCTTGGTAATTGAGAATGTTAGCGTACGTATCTCAACAGCAGAATCTATGCACTTAAGAATTATCAAACATAAAACAATATATATCTTGGTGTCTGTTTATCGATCTCCGGGCACCGATATTAATGAATTTCTTTCTTCTCTGACTAGATGGAGGGGGGGGAGAGCTCATAAATATAAGAATGTAATACTCATTGGAGATTTCAATACTGATATTTCTAGTCATAGAAAGAATGGAGTTCAAAAATATCTTAACGCTCTTTCTGAGTTTGGCTTTGTCCCTACAATAAGAGGATTTACTAAAAGAGAGTTGGGAAGCTCCAATACTAACTCGTGCATTGATCACATTAATGTAAAATTAGATAAATAATATAATAAATATAAATAAATACCCCCTCAAGCAGCTGCTTGCCACAGAGGTCTGACAGGAGCCTGTCAGTTTATATGCCAAAGTAGAAGGTCTGAGAGGATGGCAGGACCTCAGCAGAAAAACGACACACACATCCATGCGTTACCCGGGGCTCGAACCCAGGTCCCTAAGATCAGTAGCCATGCGCGCTAACCACTCGGCCACGGGACGGCAAAAAAAAAAAATTAGATAGAAATTTTAATTATAAATCCTTAATCCCACGAATCAAAGTTGCAGACCACTATTTTATTTCGTTATTGCTATGCTCGAATAAATCAGTGTGCGAATATACAACAGGTGATGAAAAATATTGGAAATATGATCATAAAAATATTATTAATTCAATAATTAGGACAAATTGGAATACTGAGCAAGTCACCACGTCTGCTGATGAAATGTACAATAGTTTTAAAAATAAATACAACATGGGTTGGGTTGTTTTACCTCTGAGCGGCACTTTTTTGAACACCATGGGCTAAATGGCCAGGTCACATGGACCCCGAAGGCTCAGAGAAGGTTGGGGGAGGGGTCCCACTGGAACAGCTGTTGGGAGATAGATGGTAGCCACCCGTCAAGGCCATCCAGCGTGTTCTTTAACGTTGGGTTGTTTTACCTCTGAGCAGCACTTTTTTGCACACCATGGGCTAAATGGCCAGGTCACATGAACCCCGAAGGCTCAGAGAAGGTTGGGGGAGGGGACCCACTGGAACAGTTGTTGGGAGACAGATGGTAGCCTCCCGTCAAGGCCATCCAGCGTGTTCTTTAACGTACACAGGGTATGGTTCTCCCGCACACGGGGCCACGGCTTAACGTCCCATCCGACGGACGACGGCCTTTACCAAGCCCATCGGTGTCCCCTACTGACCGTGGGCAAGGCGGGGAATTTTGCGGAGATAAATCTCAACGCGGCCCCAGCTGGGACTCGAACCTGGGAACTACAGATTACGAGCCTGGCGCGCTACCGACTGAGTCACCCCCGCCCCAATACAACATGATTCTGGATGAAAATATCTCAACAAACCAACACAACTTCAAATTTTGGGAAAACAGGAAAGAATTGATCACTCCCGAAATCATGAATATGATTGAACAAAGAGATGCAGCATGGGTTATTTATAGAAACAACAGAAACGACAATGCTAACAAAAAACTTTTTCAACAACTACGAAATTCAGTAACTGATTTTATAAGAAAAGAAAAATCTAAATTTTTACAAAAAAAAAAACGCTTCAAATCCATTACTGGAAATACAAAACAATCCTGGGATATGATTAGTACTTTATTAGATGGAAAGAACAAAAAGCCAGTAGATAATATAATAATTAATCATATGCCCAAAAATCTGACAAATTCTCAAATTACTACGAATTTTAATAATTATTTTGCAGACATGGTTGGTAAATTACGGGGGAGCAATCCAACCCAAAATGACAATTATAAGCCGGCGCTTAATATCTCATTGAGCTCATTCATTTACATACCACCTATTTCGGACATTCAGTTAAAAAAAAATAATTACCTCTCTGGATGAACGAAAATCATGTGGCGTCGATAACATCCACGCCAAACATATAAAGGCATGCATAAATCAATTAACAGAAGATCTTGCTAAACTAATTAACTTAAGTATTACTTCTGGAAATATACCTTCCACTTTGAAAATTGCAATACTGAGACCTATCTATAAATGTGACGTTAAAAGTAATTATACGAATTATAGTCCCATTTCTATCTTGTCCACCGTAAACAAAATTTTAGAGAGATACATCGATGACACTCTCCGTAGCTTTCTCTTGAAACACATTATTTCTAATAGTCAATATGGCTTCCAGAAGGAAAAAAGTGCCACAACTCTACTGTCCAATTCTGCAGAATGTGTTAATAAAGTCTTGAACCATGGAGAACAAGTTTACTGCTCTCTTTCTCGACTTTAGTAAAGCATTCGACACATTGGATCACAATATACTTCTTTCAAAACTTGAAATCTATGGAATTAGAAGGACAGCTCTTATGTGGTTCAAAAATTACCTAAGTAACAGAACTATTATAACCAAAAATGGAAAAGCATTAAGTAGCGAAAGAAAATTAAATGTTGGAGTTCCACAAGGATCTATACTTGGACCCTTGTTGTTCCTCCTGCATATTAATGATATGACTAATTTAAAATTAAGAATAAAATTGTTTCTTTATGCTGATGATACTGTTATTTTAAACAGCAATCGCGACGTGGACGCGGCTATAAGAGAATTACAGGATGACTATAATTGCTTGGCGAGATGGCTGAATATTAATTTAACACATATAAATAACGATAAAACTAAATGGATGATCTTCCACTCACCAGGTACTTTGAAAACATCAAACCACGTAATTAAGACGCACAATATAAATTGTATATATAAATCCGAAACTTATAAAAGTATTTGTGATTGTCATAGTATTGAATTGGTGGATAATTTTAAGTACCTGGGTTTATATTTGGATTCAACCTTTCGATGAAACACTCACGTCTTGAAGCTATGTGAAAGTCTCAGATATCGCGCCGCTAAAATTTACAAATTGCAATTCATAGTCGATACCGACGTTTGCTTTATGGTCTACAAGGCAATTTGTGAATATTTAATTAGGTATGGAATTACAATATATGGAACAACTGGCATCACTTACCTAAAAAAAATTGAAAAATTGCAATCATCTATAGCAAAAAATATAATTCCATACAAGCTTAGAGATAATTTTTGAAACGCAAGTGAAAGATTTTCTTTCCTAAATATTCTATCAGTCCAAAATCTCTATAGATATGGCATTATTCTGGACAACTTTTTCAATGACACATATAAAGTACAAATTATACATGATAAGAATACCAGACTTCAGACCAATAATTATTTTCAAATCCCGAATTTTGTTAATAATTACGGTAAAAATCTTAAAGAGTATAAAGAGGATCTTTAAGTTACCGAGAGAAATCACATATCGAACTAATTTTAGTGAGTTAAGTTAAAGGTTAAAAACTATTTAAAGAATGTCTGTTAATCTGTAATCTTGAGAAAACCTGTCTCTATATGACTTTTGTGTTCTTTTTTAATATGTTCATTTATGCATGAAAACTAATGCTCATCAATATTTCCTGCAGATAAGCTATTAGCTTTGCGGGTCAAATGTATCAAATCTCTACATCTGGATTTTGTGAGATGACGATGATGATGAATAAATATATAATTATATTAAAAAAACTTTACCCTGTGTGACATCCTCTCGACAGCTCTGAATCACCTTTTTTAGCAGGAATTTCAATGAGACATTACCCTGTGTGACATCCTCTCGACAGCCTGATCTCCGCACCTCCTCTCGACACCTCTGAATCACCTTTTTTCAGTAGGAATTTCAATGAGACTTTACCCTATGTGACCTCCTCTCGAGAGCTCTGAATCACCTTTTCAGCAGGAATTTCAATGAGACATTACCCTGTGTGACATCCTCTCGACAGCCTGCTCTCCGCACCTCCTCTCGACACCTCTGAATCACCTTTTTTCAGTAGGAATTTCAATGAGACTTTACCCTATGTGACCTCCTCTCGACAGCTCTGAATCACCTTTTTCAGCAGGAATTTCAATGAGACATTACCCTGTGTGACATCCTCTCGACAGCCTGCTCTCCGCACCTCCTCTCGACACCTCTGAATCACCTTTTTTCAGTAGGAATTTCAATGAGACTTTACCCTATGTGACCTCCTCTCGAGAGCTCTGAATCACCTTTTTTAGCAGGAATTTCAATGAGACATTACCTTGTGTGACATCCTCTCGACAGCCTGCTCTCTGCACCTCCTCTCGACACCTCTGAATCACCTTTTTTCAGTAGGAATTTCAATGAGACTTTACCCTATGTGACCTCCTCTCGACACCTCTGAATCACCTTTTTTCAGTAGGAATTTCAATGAGACTTTACCCTATGTGACCTCCTCTCGACAGCCTGCTCTCCGCACCTCCTCTCGACACCTTTGAATCACCTTTTTTCAGTAGGAATTTCAATGAGACTTTACCATATGTGACCTCCTCTCGAGAGCTCTGAATCACCTTTTTTAGCAGGAATTTCAATGAGACATTACCCTGTGTGACATCCTCTCGACAGCCTGCTCTCCGCACCTCCTCTCGACACCTCTGAATCACCTTTTTTCAGTAGGAATTTCAATGAGACTTTACCCTATGTGACCTCCTCTCGACACCTCTGAATCACCTTTTTTCAGTAGGAATTTCAATGAGACTTTACCCTATGTGACCTCCTCTCGACAGCCTGCTCTCCGCACCTCCTCTCGACACCTCTGAATCACCTTTTTTCAGTAGGAATTTCAATGAGACTTTACCCTATGTGACCTCCTCTCGAGAGCTCTGAATCACCTTTTTTAGCAGGAATTTCAATGAGACATTACCCTGTGTGACATCCTCTCGACAGCCTGCTCTCCGCACCTCCTCTCGACACCTCTGAATCACCTTTTTTCAGTAGGAATTTCAATGAGACTTTACCCTATGTGACCTCCTCTCGAGAGCTCTGAATCACCTTTTTTTAGCAGGAATTTCAATGAGACATTACCCTGTGTGACATCCTCTCGACAGCCTGCTCTCCGCACCTCCTCTCGACACCTCTGAATCACCTTTTTTCAGTAGGAATTTCAATGAGACTTTACCCTATGTGACCTCCTCTCGAGAGCTCTGAATCACCTTTTTTAGCAGGAATTTCAATGAGACATTACCCTGTGTGACATCCTCTCGACAGCCTGCTCTCCGCACCTCCTTTCGACACCTCTGAATCACCTTTTTTCAGTAGGAATTTCAATGAGACTTTACCCTATGTGACCTCTTCTCGACAGCCTGCTCTCCGCACCTCCTCTCGACACCTCTGAATCACCTTTTTTCAGTAGGAATTTCAATGAGACTTTACCCTATGTGACCTCCTCTCGAGAGCTCTGAATCACCTTTTTTAGCAGGAATTTCAATGAGACATTACCCTGTGTGACATCCTCTCGACAGCCTGCTCTCCGCACCTCCTCTCGACACCTCTGAATCACCCTTTTCCAATAGGAATTTCAATGAGACTTTACCCTATGTGACCTCCTCTCGAGAGCTCTGAATCACCCTTTTCCAATAGGAATTTCAATGAGACTACCCTGTGTGACATCCTCTCGACAGCTCTGAATCACCTTTTTTAGCAGGAATTTCAGTGAGACATTACCCTGTGTGACCTCCTATCGACAGCTCTGAATCACTTTTTCTCAGTAGGAATTTCAATGACACATTACCCTGTGTGACCTCCTCTCGATAGCTCTGAATCACCTTTTTTCAGTAAGAATTTCAATGAGACTTTACCCTGTGTGACCTCCTCTCGACAGTTCTGAATCAACTTTTTTCAGTAAGAATTTCAATGAGACTTTACCCTGTGTGACCTCCTCTCGACAGCTCTGAATCACCTTTTTTCAGCAGGAATTTCAATGAGACTTTACCCTGTGTGAATGAATATCTTCCATTACCCTCTTCTCCATTTTCCAGTGACACCATTTTTTTCATGTCTTCCGTTTACCAGATGTAACATTTATTGTTAACCACATCTTCTCTTTCATTTTTAAACAATTTTAATCCGATATTAAGAATTTTTCTGTTTTTTTTTTTCTGAAAAAAAATATTTTAAAATCTCACAGCATCGAGTCTGAGAACTTCGTCTTTTCAATTGCAAAATTAACCTTTACTACTTCCAAAATGTAAATTGCAGAGAAGAAAAATTAAACATTTTGACATTAAACGTGAAACAAGTTCATCAAATGTGAAGCTATCACTTAGATCAAACTTCTGCTTTGGCAATTTTTCATAAAAGAGTCGTTCAAATGTAAAGTGGACAATCCCTATAAAAATGGACAACCTCTACATCTGCGAAATGGACTGAATGATGTTATCATCATCCTCAAGCAGCCGTGGGCTCCGTAGGTCCAACCAGACCGTGCAAGTTTATGCCCACGAATACTGGTACACTTAGAAACAAGTCATCAACAGAGAATCAGTGGCAAGTATCTGTTTCAAAGTTATAGAAATTGTGTGCATTTCACACAAACCCATATGGAAATATCCAAAGTTGAACATCGCAAGGTATGTAGGGGCGGGGGTGGCTCAGTCGGAAGCGCACCAGGCTCGTAATCTATAGTTCCCAGGTTCGAGTCCCAGCTGGGTCAGCGTTGAGATTTACATTCGCAAAACTCCCCGCCCTGCCCACGGTCAGTAGGTGACACCAATGCGCTTGAAGAGGCCGCCGTCCGTCGGATGGGACGATAAGCCGTGGCCCCGTATGTGGGAGAGCCACACCCTGTGCACGTTAAAGAACACGCTGGATGGCTTTGACTACCATCTGTCTCCCAACAACCGTTCCAGTGGGTCCCCTCCCCCAACCTTCTCTGAGCCTTCGAGGTCCTTGTGACCTGGCCATTTAGCCCATAGTGTGCAAAAAAGTGCCGCTCAGAGGTAAAACAATCCAACGTTAAAGAACACTCTGGATGACCTTGACGGGAGGCTACCATCTGTCTCCCAACAGCTGTTCCAGTGGGTCCCCTCCCCCAACCTTCTCTGAGCCTTCGTGGGTCCTTGTGACCTGGCCATTTAGCCCAAAGTGTGCAAAAAAGTGCCGCTCAGAGGTAAAACAATCCAACGTTAAAGAACACGCTGGATGGCCTTGACGGGAGGCTACCATCTGTCTCCCAACAGCTGTTCCAGTGGGTCCCCTCCACCAACCTTCTCTGAGCCTTCGGGGTCCTTGTGACCTGGCCATTTAACCCATGGTGTGCAAAAAAGTGCCGCTCAGAGGTAAAACAACCCAACACAACGCAGGGTATGCTGAAGCTTCAATTTGACTATCTGGGTGCTCTGTTTACCGAGTTTCTAGATCATGGTAATACCATCAAATTACAAAGATATTGCGATAGTATGGGCATTTGAAAGATGGACAAATAAACTCTAAGTGCCCAGGACCTTTTCACTAGGAAGGTTGTTCTGTTGCATGACAACCTCAACTCCCGTACTGCGCAACTTAAAACGTTGGAATAGGTTGGCATCCTCCCAATAAGAAATTTCTCATTGGGAGGATGCCTTTTTTTCCTTATTGGGAGGATGCCTGGGGCATCCTCCCAATAAGAAATTTCCACAATATTTGGACTTCTAAAAAAATGCCGTGAAGAAAATGAAGAAAGGCAGTGTATTGTCCCAGACATCTTCATGCAACAGCCAAAATTTTTATGTTGCTAATTTAATGTTGAGATAAATATTTCAACAGGCATCGAGAATTTGAATAGATCAATAAATGATTGACGTTTCATTTGACTTGTGCAATTTTTATTTGAATGATCTTGATTTTAAGGACAGATACGATGCACTTACTTGCAAACGAAATCCGGTTTCTTCTTAACCCTGACTCCCGAGACAGACGACGTTTAAGAACCAATCTGAATGGAAGCACGGGCCTCGATGTGACGACGATCGTGATCACAGTGGCAAAACCGTCATTCACATGACATAAAAAGTGGATCAGCCCGGGGCGAGGATAAATTAATTATTGCGATTCGTTTTCGTTATCAAGATGGGTGATCGAAGCTTACATGACTACTATGGGTCATCGAAGTCTACATGACTGGGTTGGGTTGTTTTACCTCTGAGCGGCACTTTCTTGCACACCATGGGCTAAATGATCAGGTCACAAGGACCCCGAAGGCTCAGAGAAGGTTGGGGGAGAGGACCCACTGGAACAGCTGTTGGGAGACAGATGGTAGCCTCCCGTCAAAGCCATCAAGCGTGTTCTTTAACTTTGGGTTGTTTTACCTCTGAGCGGCACTTTTTTGCACACCATGGGCTAAATGGCCAGGTCACAAGGACCCGAAGGCTCAGAGAAGGTTGGTGGAGGGGAGCCACTGGAACAGCTGTTAGGAGACAGATGGTAGCCTCCCGTCAAGGCCATCCAGCGTGTTCTTTAACGTTGGGTTGTTTTACCTCTGAGCGGCACTTTCTTGCACACCATGGGCTAAATGATCAGGTCACAAGGACCCCGAAGGCTCAGAGAAGGTTGGGGGAGGGGACCCACTGGAACAGCTGTTGGGGGACAGATGGTAGCCTCCCGTCAAGGCCATCAAGCGTGTTCTTTAACTTTGGGTTGTTTTACCTCTGAGCGGCACTTTTTTGCACACCATGGGCTAAATGATCAGGTCACAAGGACCCCGAAGGCTCAGAGAAGGTTGCGGGAGAGGACACACTGGAACAGCTGTTGGGAGACAGATGGTAGCCTCCCGTCAAGGCCATCAAGCGTGTTCTTTAACTTTGGGTTGTTTTACCTCTGAGCGGCACTTTCTTGCACACCATGGGCTAAATGGCCAGGTCACGAGGACCCGAAGGCTCAGAGAAGGTTGGTGGAGGGACCCACTGGAACAGCTGTTAGGAGACAGATGGTAGCCTCCCGTCAAGGCCATCCAGCGTGTTCTATAACGTTGGGTTGTTTTATCTCTGAGCGACACTTTCTTGCACACCATGGGCTAAACGATCAGGTCACAAGGACCCCGAAGGCTCAGAGAAGGTTGGGGAAGAGGACCCACTGGAACAGCTGTTGGGAGACAGATGGTAGCCTCCCGTCAAGGCCATCCAGCGTGTTCTTTAACGTTGGGTTATTTTACCTCTGAGTGGCACTTTTTTGCACACCGTGGGCTAAATGGCCAAGTCACAAGGACCCCGAAGGCTCAGAGAAGGTTAGGGGAGGGGACCCACTGGAACAGCTGTTGGGAGACAAATGGTAGTCTCCCGTCAAGGCCATCCAGCGTGATCTTTAACGTGCACAGGGTATGACTCTCCATCACACGGGACCACGGCTTAATGTCCCATCCGACGGACGGCGGCCTTTCCAAGTCCATCGATGTCCCCTACTGACCGTGGGGAGGGCGGGGAGTTTTGCGGAGATAAATCTTAACACTTGCCTAGCCAGGACTCAAACTAAGCCACCCTTGCCTGTAGGTCAAAAGAAATATGTGTTAAAAAAAAAACTTATGGAAATATCTTACAACAAATGCTTATACTTCACAACACTATAAAGACATGTTCAATTATCTGAACGTTCTATCCTTCACTAATTTAAAGAGAGGGAACCTTGGTACTCCAAAATCTCTTTAATGACACACTTGAAATAAATATACAACATGAAAGGAAGAAAAGACTGAATCCAAAAAATGCTATCAATTGCCATGTTTAATTAACAATTGCGGAAAATGTATTAATGGTTATAAAATTCCACATTTATTTAATCTCCTGCGAAATATTGGGGCGGGGGTGGCTCAGTCGGTAGCGCGCCAGGATCGTAATCTGTAGTTCCCAGGTTCAGCTGGGTCAGCGTTGAGATTTACCTCCGCAAAATTCCCCGCCCTGCCCACGGTCAGTAGGGAACACCGATGGGCTTGGAAATGCCGCCGTCCGTCGGATGGGACGTTAAGCCGTGGCCCCGTGTGCGGGAGAGCCATACCCTGTGCACGTTAAAGAACATGCTAGATGGCCTAGATAGGAGGTTATCATCTGTCTCCCAACAGCTGTTCCAGTGGGTCCCCTCCCCCAACCTTCTCTGAGCCTTCGGGGTCCATGTGACCTGGCCGTTTAGTCCACGGTGTGCAAAAATGTGCCTCTCAGAGGTAAAACAACCCAACGTTAAAGAACACGCTGGATGGCCTTGACGGGAGGTTATCATCTGTCTCCCAACAGCTGTTCCAGTGGGTCCCCTCCCCCAACCTTCTCTGAACCTTCGGGGTCCTTGTGACCTGGGCATTTAGCCCATGGTGTGCAAAAAAGTGCCGCTCAGAGGTAAAACAATCCAACGTTAAAGAACACACTGGATAGCCTTGACGGGAGGCTACCATCTCTCTCCCAACAGCTGCTCCATTGGGTCCCCAACCTTCTCTGAGCCTTCGGGATCCTTATGACCTGCGCATTGTGCGAAAAAAAGTGCCGCTCAGAGGTAAACCAAATCTGATCCGTTTTTTCGGGGGTAACCTGTTTTGGTGGCGACATAATACAGCCTTTCCGTTTCTGTTTCAAAGGCAGGTGTTGTTGTAGATCTGTGATTCCACAAAAATGATGTGTGCATAGCAACCTTATGTTTTATGGGTTGAAGAGTTGAAGGGTTGGGTTGGGTTGTTTTATCTCTCAGCGGCACTTTTTTTCACACCATGGGCTAAATGACCAGGTCACAAGGATCCCGAAGGCTCAGAGAAGGTTGGGGCAGGGGACCCACTGAAACAGCTATGGTTGACAGATTGTAGCCTCCCGTCAAGGCCAACCAGCGTGTTCTTTAACGTTGGATTGTTTTACCTCTGAGCGGCACTTGTTTGCACACAATGGGCTAAATGACCAGGTCACATGGACCCCGAAGGTTCAGAGAAGGTTGGGGGAGGGGACCCACTGGAACAGCTGTTGGGAGACAGATGGTAGCCTCCCGTTAAGGCCATCCAGCGAGTTCTCTAACGTTGGGTTGTTTTACCTCTGAACGGCACTTTTTTGTACACCATGGGCTAAATGGCCAGGTCACATGGACCCCGAAGGCTCAGAGAAGGTTGGGGGAGGGGACCCACTGGAACAGCTGTTGGGAGACAGATGGTAGCCTCCCGTCAAGGCCATCCAGTGTGTTCTTTAACGTGCACAGGGTATGGCTCTCCCGCACACGGGGCCACGGCTTAACGTCCAATCCGACGGACGGCGGCCTTTCCAAGCCCATCGGTGCCCCCTACTGACCGTGGGCAGGGCGGGGAATTTAGCGAAGATAAATCTCAACGCTGACCCAGCTGGGACTCGAACCTGGGAACTACAGATTACGAGCTTGGCGCGCTACCGACTGAGCCACCCCCGCCCCTCTAGTGTAGCAAGACGTGATATAAAAAGGAATGAAAATGAAAAATAAATTCGGTATCTTTATGCTTAAACTGCCATATAGTGTATTTAATAAATAAAAAAAATAAATAAATACCCCCCTCAAGCAGCTGCTTGCCATAGAGGTCTGACAGGAGCCTGTCAGTTTATATGCCATAGTAGAAGGTCTGAGAGGATGGCAGGATCTACCGTTATATAAATATAATGCAATGTATGTATTGAAAAACAGATGCAAATAACTGAAAAAAAAAAAAACTTAAATCAGTATGTATCATGCAGATAAGCTTTTAAGCTTTGCGGATCATCGGCAACAACTTAACGATTACATGTCAGTGTCAGATGTATACAGGAAAACTAATAATAATTATTTTTAAAAAAATTCTAATGCAATGAGCTTGACTATTTCTCCACCAGATGGCAGCACCTTCTCAGTTCTGAAAATAAACAAACTCTACGATTTTGAAGAGTATTTTGAAGGGAGGCTTTTCAAGAATGGTGTTTACCTTACACAACGGTAACTGCGACGTTTTGAAACAGAAAGACAAACAACAATCAATAATTATTAATAAACAAAAAATTCTTCCGAAATTATAGTCATCAGTAGACTTCCATTGGCTTTCAGAGTATTTAGGTTATTTTGACAGTTGGCTAAAAGATCAAGTCACAATGAGTGATTTTGAGTCGGGTAACGGAAGTTCATCGGTTAGACAGCTGTTAGAAGTTGGGTTGGGTTGTTTTACCTCTGAGCGGCACTTTTTTGCACACCATGGGCTAAATGGCCAGGTCACATGGACCCCGAAGGCTCAGAGAAGGTTGGGGGAGGGGACCCACTGGAACAGCTGTTGGGAGACAGATGGTAGCCTCCCGTCAAGACCATCCAGCGTGTTCTTTAACGTGCACAGGGTATGGCTCTCCCGCACACGGGGCCACAGCTTAACGTCCCATCCGACGGACGGCGGCCTTTCCAAGCACCATCGCTGTCCCCTACTGACCGTGGGCAGTGCGGGGAATTTTGCGGAGATAAATCTCAACGCTGACCAAGCTGGGACTCGAACCTGGGAACTGACAGATTACGAGCCTGGCGCGCTACCGCCTGAGCCACCCCCGCCCCGCTGTTAGAAGACATTAGGAAACCTCTTTCAAACTCATCCAACATCATCAATAAAGCATACGCCATATTACATAAAGATTCTCTTTCATTTTGCGATCAGAGCCGCAAACCTACTAGCTATCTGCAGGCTATAAGAGATCAAACGACACCATCCACCACCGAGACTCGAATCCAGACCCCAGCAGTTGCAGTGTCTCCTCGAACCTAAGAGAAAACGCTCCCTTAAAATGGCGGCAAAAATAAGCATGAAATTTATTGTCCCAGATCTGAAGAAATATCTCCTCAAGTTCCCATCTGCACGACCTAAGGAGTCTTCTCAAGCTCTCGTCTGAAGGTTCTAAGGAGCTTGGAGGAGACCTCCTGTGTGTGCAGTTATAGTGACTCTGTGACGGGAGCTTGTAGGAGACCTCCTTGTGTGGAGATCCCGTCTAAGGACTCTAAGATCTCCCCCAAGCTCATGTCTGAAGGTTCTAAAGAGATCTCTCATAAGATCTCCTTAGATCCTTCAGAAGGGATCTCCACACAAGGGTTTCCCACAAGCTCCCGTCAGAGAATCGCTACAAGTCCATACGATCTCCTACAAGCTCCTGGAGCTTCGTTGTCCGTCTGAAGGATCTAAGAAGATCTCCTACAAGCTCCCGTCTGAAGGACGGGAGCTTGTAGGAGATCTCCTTAGATTCTTCAGATGGGAGCTTGTGGGAGATCTCCTTAGATCCTTCAGACGGGAACTTGTAGGAGATCTCCTTAGCTCCTTCAGACGGGAGCTTGTGGGATATCTCCTTAGTCCTTCAGAAGGGAACTTGTAGGAGGTCTACTTAGATCCTTCATACGGGAGCGTGTGGGAGATCTCCTTAGTCCTTCAGACGGGAACTTGTAGGAGGTCTACTTAGATCCTTCATACGGGAGCGTGTGGGAGATCTATTTAGATCCTTAAGACGGGAGCTTGTGGGAGATCTTCTTAGATCCTTCAGACGGGAACTTGTAGGAGATCTACTTAGATCCTACAGACGGGAGCGTGTGGGAGATCTACTTAGATCCTTCAGACGGGAACTTGTGGGAGATCTTCTTGGATCCTTCAGACTGGAGCTTGTGGGAGATCTCCTTAGATCCTTCAGACGGGAGCTTGTGGGAGATCTCCTTAGATCCTTCAGACAGAAACTTGTGGGAGATCTCCTTAGATCCTTCAGATGGGAGCTTGTGGGAGATCTCCTTAGATCCTTCAGACGGGAGCTTGTGGGAGATCTCCTTAGATCCTTCAGACTGGAGCTTGTGGGAGATCTCCTTAGATCCTTCAGTCGGGAGCTTGTGGGAGATCTCCTTAGATCCTTCAGACGGGAGCTTGTGGGAGATCTCCTTAGATCCTTCAGACAGAAACTTGTGGGAGATCTCCTTAGATCCTTCAGATGGGAGCTTGTGGGAGATCTCCTTAGATCCTTCAGACGGGAGCTTGTGGGAGATCTCCTTAGATCCTTCAGACTGGAGCTTGTGGGAGATCTCCTTAGATCCTTCAGTCGGGAGCTTGTGGGAGATCTCCTTAGATCCTTCAGACGGGAGCTTATAGGTGCGTTCTCTAGTCACTAGATCAAAGAACCGTAAGGGAATACTCATAACCCCGCCAGAGGATCCATAAAAGCTACTCGTGTTCTCAATGAGAAATAAGAGAATATAAAAATATATTTCATATATAATAGTGTTTTTAATAAACTTGTAGAACGAAAAATAAAAGCTGTATTGACGAGCAGAAGACGATTATAGTGTACTCTGTCTGCATACTCATTACCTCTCCACGCTGAACTGTTATCTATATCCGGTTCATGATTTCTTCATTTAATGCTTGTTCCTAGAAATATATATTTTCCTGGTGGCTTTCTTTCTAGACATTCTCTTCTGCCAGGAGGAACTAAATAATAACGATAACAATATCCAAGCGAATATTATTTGGATACGAAGAGTATTTCATACGATATCCAATAATGCAATGATGATATATATGTGGTATATCCAAAAACTTTGGAAATGCCAGTAACGGGAAGCGAAAATAATATTAAATATATAAATTACAGGTATTTTTCAAGAATTTTTTAAGCGTTTTTCATTTGTAATTAGTGTAAATTCATTTCCTAAACTTAAATCTAGAAGTACTTATTCTTTAATCGAGAATCTTTGAACCGAAAATCAAGATGGTCGACTTAATCATTTGACAGTTATTATGACAGAAGAAGCTCTGAAGAAAATACGCAAATTGGAATTAAAAAATTACGTGCTCTTAAGAGATATTTCCAGTTTTCTTACGGATAATGTATCTCACATAAACAATAATTATACTACTAAATATAAATTAGAAAGAAATTGAAATTTGTGTAATTACCTGAAGTATTCTTCTTGTCTAAATGATTTCACTTGTTGCAAACAGGAAGCCTATCATCGCTACTTCCTGAAGAAATCAATCTGAAGCGCCATCTGTTGCCATTTATTTTCATTATATACTTGGAGGAAAATCCCTCCGCCTCCTCTAGGACATTGCTTGGCAAATTCGAGAAAAAAGCATGTTCTTTCTCAACGAAGTTTCTTCTGCTAGAGGGCGCTGATTGTTTAATTTGCTGAAAAATCGTCATTTTTTTATGACTTTTATTCAGTTTTTTTTCATCATAACTTCCTGAAGGAATAGAAGGTATATATAAATTTTAGTTTCAGTTGTATGGGGTAGTTTGTTAAGGGCACGAAATTGAATTGACTAGAATTGTTATGAAAGAAAAAGACTCAAAGATATTTGTGATATTCCCACTGGTATAAAAAATAAATATCATTATTATTTAGAAAATTTGTTGTGGTTCTTTGTTAATAGTTATGCCCTGAATGATTAAAGGCACTACTCCACAGTGAAACAGACAAAACATTTTAAAAGGACAAGCGTGATTTCAGTGGTAATTGAGCGTATTTCAGCATAGTGAAAGGGCGTGGGTGGCTCAGTCGGTAGCGCGCCAGGATCGTAATCTGTAGTTTCCAGGTTCGAGTCCCAGCTGGGTCAGCGTTGAGATTTATCTCCGCAACATTCCCCCGCCCTGCCCACGGTCAGTAGGGGACACCGATGGACTTGGAAAGGCCGCCGTCCGTCGGATGGGACGTTAAGCCGTGGCCCCGTGTGCGGGAGAGCCATACCCTGTGCACGTTAAAGAACACGCTGGATGGCCTTGACGGGAGGCTACCATCTGTCTCCCAACAGCTTTTCCAGTGGGTCCCCTCCCCAACCTTCTCTGAGCCTTCGGGGTCCTTGTGACCTGGCCATTTAGCCCATGGTGTGGAAAATAAGTGCTGCTCAGAGGTAAAACAACCCAACAACACCAACCCAGCACATTGATTAATAATATTCAATGGTTATAATGATTTTATTAAATAAATTAAAGTCATTAGACTCTATGATTTGAAGCACACAAAATTAACGAACCATGTGGTAATCCCATGTGAATTACAGATTTTTTTTTAACTAGAAATTTCAAAATTATCAGCATTAATTCGAAATATTTGGGGTCATCCTCTGTTCCGTCAGCCAAACTATCAAGCTCAACATTTCTATCAGCTGTTAACTGAACCTTTACATATTTATTAAGCACTTTGTAATGCTGTCTCTTAGGACTAGTAGGGTGTTGATTTAGTTTATCCCTGTAATTCTCATTGCCTTATCACTCAAACGACTGTCACATCTTGCTTCTTTTTATACAGAATAGTACAGATGATTTCAAAAATAGAATGTTTAAAATGGTCCCATTCTTCCTCTATTTCAATGGTAAGCACATTTTGAAACTTATCAAGGTAAACTATGGCTATTTCTGGTTCTTTCAGAACTTCTTTGTTAAAAGAAACTCTTAACTTTTAGCATAATATTTTTTATTCTTCAATTGCAAGACACTTTTCACAAGGTAATGTTGAGACCCATTTTCGGCTCCCTATATGACCTGGTATTGCTAACCAAACTAACTCATTTGCTCTTAATATATAACCAACCACATTCCTATAAAGCCAGTCAGGCACCCAATATGTGTTTATAAATGTCTTAATCACTCATGTGAAAAAAATTATTGTTGACATAGCGGGAATCGAACCCACAACTCTCCAGATACAGACCAGAGCGGTCTGTAATAAGTGTTATTCTCAAACCATTAGGTTTACTTACTTGCATGAGATGTTCCTGATTGCCCTGCAACTACGAATGCCAAAAGGACCTATCACTAGTAAATAATCACAGGATAAGTCCTGTAGACATGATACTCATCAAATGATGAGCTGAAAAAAATTTGGTTTTGCCATGAGTGGGATTCGAACCTTTAGCCATTGGTGGTGTAGATAGCATAACAGGCATGTTTCCTGGAGACGTGGGTTCGAATCCCACTCATGGCAAAACCAAATTTTTTTCAGCTCATCATTTCATGAGGACCTATCACCTTTGGGGATCTCTGAAAAATAACTTGCAATTGTTAGAAAATGATTAAGTCCATAAAAGCAAAGGTTCGAGTCCCAGCTTGGTCAGCGTTGAGATTTATCTCCGCAAAATTCCCCGCCCTGCCCACGGTCAGTAGGGGACACCGATGGGCTTGGAAAGGCCGCCGTCCGTCGGATGGGACGTTAAGCCGTGGCCCCGTGTGCGGGAGAGCCATACCCTCTGCACGTTAAAGAACACACTGGACGGTCTTGACGGGAGGCTGCCATCTGTCTCCCAACAGCTGTTCCAGTGGGTCCCCTTCCCCAACCTTCTCTGAGCCTTTGGGGGTCCATGTGACCTGGCCATTCAGCCCATGGTGTGCGAAAAAGTGCCGCTCAGAGCTAAAACAATCCATCGTTAAAGAACACGCTGGATGGCCTTGACGAGAGGCTACCATCTGTCTCCTAACAGCTGTTCCAGTGGGTCCCTCCCCCAACCTTCTCTGAGCCTTCGGGGTCCATGTGACCTGGCCATTTAGCCCATGATGTGCAAAAAAGTGCCGCTCAGAGGTAAAACAACCCAACCCAACCCATAAAAGCAAAAACACTAATAAGAGAGATTTATTATTCTTTAAAATTTTACTAGTCTACAAGTTTAAGTACGTGTTGCCAAAAATTTATTGCTTTGAGGATCAAAGAAGAGCTTTTGAACAGTTCTGGGACAAAAAAATTTAAACAGCTTTTTAACAGTTCCGTTTTAGTAATGTTATAAAACGACACTCTACATCATCTTCATCCTGTTATTTAAACAGTTTAATAGTGATTAAATGCTTTCTAAATCAATAGAGAAAAGTTCGGGATGAGGCTTTCCCGGGTGAGCCAGGCCTGGGTAGGCACCGGCCAAACAACGAATCAATTCAACTTCGGCAAAACATAATGGGCTACCTGAAACGGCGCTACGATTCGTATAGTGCATTTTATATATCAGTATTTTTCAACATGAAGGGTGTCAAATCGTGCATTTTATATATCAGTATTTTTCAACATGAAGGGTGTCAAATCGTGCATTTTATATATCAGTATTTTTCAACATGAAGGGTGTCAAATCGTGCATATTATATATCAGTATTTTTCAACATGCAGGGTGTCAAATCGTGCATTTTATATGTCAGTATTTTTCAACATGAAGGGTGTCAAATCGTGCATTTTATATATCAGTATTTTTCAACATGAAGGGTGTAAAATCGTGCATTTTATATATCAGTATTTTTCAACGTAAAGGATGTCAAATCGTGCATTTTATATATCAGTATTTTTCAATCTGAAGGGTGTCAAATCGTGCATTTTATATATCAGTATTTTCCAATATGAAAGGTGTCAAATCGTGCATTTTATATATCAGTATTTTTCAACATGAAGGGTGTAAAATCGTGCATTTTATATATCAGTATTTTACAACGTAAAGGATGTCAAATCGTGCATTTTATATATCAGTATTTTTCAATATGAAGGGTGTCAAATCGTGCATTTTATATATCAGTATTTTTCAATATGAAGGGTGTCAAATCGTGCATTTTATATATCAGTATTTTTCAACCTGAAGAGTGTCAATCGTGCATTTTATATATCAGCATTTTTCAACCTGAAGGGTATCAAATCGTGCATTTTATATATCAGTACTTTTCAATATGAAGGATGTCAAATCGTGCATTTTATATATCAATATTTTTCAATGCGAAGGATTTCAAATCGTGCATTTTATATATCAGTATTTTTCAATATGAAGGGTGTCAAATCGTGCATTTTATATATCAGTATTTTTCAATCTGAAGGGTGTCAATTCCTGCATTTTATATATCATTATTTTCCAACATGAAAGGTGTCAAATCGTGCGTTTTATATATCAGTATTTTTCAACATGAAGGGTGTAAAATCGTGCATTTTATATATCAGTATTTTTCAACGTAAAGGATGTCAAATCGTGCATTTTATATATCAGTATTTTTCAAAATGAAGGGTGTCAAATCGTGCATTTTATATATCAGTACATTTCAATATGAAGGATGTCAAATCGTCCATTATATATATATCAGTATTTTTCAATATGAAGGGTGTCAAATCGTGCATTTTATATATCAGAATTTTTCAATATGAAGGATGTCAAATCGTGCATTTTATATATCAGTATTTTTCAATATGAAGGGTGTCAAATCGTGCATTTTATATATCAGTATCTTTCAACATGAAGGGTGTCAAATCGTGCATTTTATATATCAGTATTTTTCAACCTGAAGGGTGTCAATCGTGCATTTTATATAGCAGTATTTTTCAACCTGAAGGGTGTCATATCGTGCATTTTATATATCAGTACTTTTCAATATGAAGGATGTCAAATCGTGCATTTTATATATCAATATTTTTCAACGCGAAGGATTTCAAATCGTGCATTTTATATATCAGTATTTTTCAATATGAAGGGTGTCATATCGTGCATTTTATACATCAGTATTTTTCAACGTAAAGGATGTCAAATCGTGCATTTTATATATCAGTATTTTTCAATATGAAAGGTGTCAAATCGTGCATTTTATATATCAGTATTTTTCAACATGAAGGGTGTCAAATCGTGCATTTTATATATCAGTATTTTTCAACGTAAAGGATGTCAAATCGTGCATTTTATATATCAGTATTTTTCAACATGAAGGGTGTAAAATCCTGCATTTTATATATCAGTATTTTTCAATATGAAGGGTGTCAAATCGTGCATTTTATAAATCAGTACATTTCAATATGAAGGATGTCAAATCGTGCATTATATATATATATGCATTTTTCAATATGAAGGTTATCAAATCGTGCATTTTATATATCAGTATTTATCAATATGAAGGATATCAAATCGTGGATTTTATATATCAGTATTTTTCAATATGAAGGGTGTCAAATCGTGCATTTTATATATCAGCATTTTTCAACATGAAGGGTGTCAAATCGTGCACTTTATATATCAGTATTTTTCAACGTAAACGATGTCAAATCGTGCATTTTATATATCAGTATTTTTCAACGCAAAGGATGTCAAATCGTGCATTTTATATATCAGTATTTTTCAATATGAAGGGTGTCAAATCGTGCATTTTATATATCAGTACATTTCAATATGAAGGATGTCAAATCGTGCATTATATATATCAGTATTTTTCAATATGAAGGGTGTCAAATCGTGCATTTTATATATCAGTATTTTTCAATATGAAGGATGTCAAATCGTGCATTATATATATCAGTATTTTTCAACATGAAGGGTGTCAAATCGTGCATTTTATATATCAGTATTTTTCAACGTAAAGGATGTCAAATCGTGCATTTTATATATCAGTATTTTTCAACATGAAGGGTGTCAAATCGTGCATTTTATATATCAGTATTTTTCAACGTGAAGGATGTCAAATCGTGCATTTTATATATCAGTATTTTTCAACATGATGGGTGTCAAATCGTGCATTTTATATATCAGTATTTTTCAACGTAAAGGATGTCAAATTTTATATATCAGTATTTTTCAACGTGAAGGATGTCAAATCGTGCATTTTATATATCAGTATTTTTCAACATGATGGGTGTCAAATCGTGCATTTTATATATCAGTATTTTTCAACGCAAAGGATGTCAAATCGTGCATTTTATATATCAGTATTTTTCAACATGAAGGGTGTCAAATCGTGCATTTTATATATCAGTATTTTTCAACGTAAAGGATGTCAAATCGTGCATTTTATATATCAGTATTTTTCAACATGAAGGGTGTCAAATCGTGCATTTTATATATCAGTATTTTTCAACATGAAAGGTGTGAAATCGTGCATTTTTATAAATCAGTATTTTTCAATATGAATGGTGTCAAATCGTGCATTTTATATATCAGTATTTTTCAACGCAAAGGATGTCAAATCGTGCATTTTATATATCAGTATTTTTCAACATGAAGGGTGTCAATTCGTGCATTTTATACATCAGTATTTTTCAACGTAATGATGTCAAATCGTGCATTTTATATATCAGTATTTTTCAATATGAAGGGTGTCAAATCGTGCATTTTATATATCAGTATTTTCCAATATGAAGGGTGTCAAATCGTGCATTTTATATATCAGTATTTTTCAATATGATGGGTGTCAAATCGTGCATTTTATATATCAGTATTTTTCAACATGAAGGGTGTCAAATCGTGCATTTTATATATTTGTATTTTTCAACGTAAAGGATGTCAAATCGTGCATTTTATATATCAGTATTTTTCAACATGAAGGGTGTCAAATCGTGCATTTTATATATCAGTATTTTTCAACATGAAAGGTGTCAAATCGTACATTTGATAAATCAGTATTTTTCAATAGGAAGTGTGTCAAATCGTGCATTTTATATATCAGTATTTTTCAACATGAAGGGTGTCAAATCGTGCATTTTATATATCAGTATTTTTCAACGTGAAGGATGTCAAATCGTGCATTTTATATATCAGTATTTTTCAACATGATGGGTGTCAAATCGTGCATTTTATATATCAGTATTTTTCAACGTAAAGGATGTCAAATTTTATATATCAGTATTTTTCAACGTGAAGGATGTCAAATCGTGCATTTTATATATCAGTATTTTTCAACATGATGGGTGTCAAATCGTGCATTTTATATATCAGTATTTTTCAACGTAAAGGATGTCAAATTTTATATATCAGTATTTTTCAACGTGAAGGATGTCAAATCGTGCATTTTATATATCAGTATTTTTCAACATGATGGGTGTCAAATCGTGCATTTTATATATCAGTATTTTTCAACGTAAAGGATGTCAAATCGTGCATTTTATATATCAGTATTTTTCAACATGAAGGGTGTCAAATCGTGCATTTTATATATCAGTATTTTTCATCGTAAAGGATGTCAAATCGTGCATTTTATATATCAGTATTTTTCAATATGAAGGATGTCAAATCGTGCATTATATATATCAGTATTTTTCAATATGAAGGGTGTCAAATCGTGCATTTTATATATCAGTATTTTTCAACATGAAGGGTGTCAAATCGTGCATTTTATATATCAGTATTTTTCAACGTAAAGGATGTCAAATCGTGCATTTTATATATCAGCATTTTTCAACATGAAGGGTATCAAATCGTGCATTTTATATATCAGTATTTTTCAACATGAAGGGTGTCAAATCGTGCATTTTATATATCAGTATTTTTCAACGTAAAGGATGTCAAATCGTGCATTTTATATATCAGTATTTTTCAACATGAAGGGTATCAAATCGTGCATTTTATATATCAGTATTTTTCAACATGAAGTGTGTCAAATCGTGCATTTTATATATCAGTATTTTTCAACGTAAAGGATGTCAAATCGTGCATTTTATATATCAGTATTTTTCAATATGAAGGGTATCAAATCGTGCATTTTATATATCAGTATTTTTCAATATGAAGGGTGTCATATCGTGCATTTTATATATCAGTATTTTTCAATATGAAGGGTGTCAAATCGTGCATTTTATATATCAGTATTTTTCAACATGAAAGGTGTCAAACCGTGCATTTTATATATCAGTGTTTTTCAACGTGAAGTATGTCAAATCGTGCATGTTATATATCAGTATTTTAAAACATGATGGGTGTCAAATCGTGCATTTTATATATCAGTATTTTTGAACTTGAAGGGTGTCAATTCGTGCATTTTATATATCAGTATTTTTCAACGTAAATGATTTTAAATCGTGCATTTTATATATCAGTATTTTACAATATGAAGGGTGTCAAATCGTGCATTTTATATATCAGTATTTCTCAACGTAAAGGAAGTCAAATCGTGCATTTTATATATCAGTATTTTTCAATATGAAGGGTGTCAAATCGTGCATTTTATATATCAGTATTTCTCAACGTAAAGGATGTCAAATCGTGCAATTTATATATCAGTATTTCTCAACGTAAAGGATGTCAAATCTTGCATTTTATATATCAGTATTTTTCAATATGAAGGGTGTCAAATAAAAGGTAAAATCCAACTTGATGAAATTTTGTTTTCCTAGTTTTTGATCCTGTTTTGATTTCAGCCACCCTATTTTTCTTTTTTCCCTTATGATCAATTTGCAAATGTTATATTTACCGTTTTGTCAATCAATAACAAACACAGATTACACGTTGACATAGACATCAAGAAATACTTCTGTGGGGAAAAAATGAGTTTCTCCAATAAGTGACATTACTACACCTGGCATGTAACAGAGAGGTGAGGGTTAGAATCCCAATTATCGGTGAAACTAATTTTTTCCACGCTAAACACTTCTTGAATTACTACTTTAAGGATGATCGTAATGAGATTATGATTATCTCTCAAAAATCGCTATTTCAAGTTTTTTTTGCTTCTTTATCTACTTAGGATTCAGTTTTTATCGATATTCTTTCATATCTAACGTTTACTTATTTCATTTTTTATCAATTTCAAAATAAAAATTTCTATTTGGTAATTACACCATACCATTTTAATGATAATAATGATGAATAAATTTAGCTTACTTCTGATGTCCTCGCAGTGCATAATTTGAAAGCACTGTAATTTATTATATCAGTATGGTACAAAAGCACAAATGCATAAAAATATCATAAAGTAGTATCCATCATGACACGAAAAACAAGAAAATTAAAAACAAGGTAATGTTTATGTTTCCAAAGTTTCACAACGAAACATATTGGGTTTAAAAAACGACTAAATCTGTTTATTGTTTGTCAAACTGATTATCAACGAAATTGATTAAAAAATTCATCATAGAAATACTTTTTCTGATATAACATTAACTGTGCCACCTAGACGGGGCGGGGGTGCGCAGTCGGTAGCGCGCCAGGCTCGTAATCTGTAGTTCCCAGGTTCGAGTCCCAGCTGGGTCAGCGTTGAGATTTTTCTCCGCAAAATTCCCCGCCCTGCCCACGGTCAGTAGGGGACACCGATGGGCTTGGAAAGGCCGCCGTCCGTCGGATGGGACGTTAAGCCGTGGCCCCGTGTGCGGGAGAGCCATACCCTGTGCACGTTAAAGAACACGCTGGATGGCCTTGACGGGAGGCTACCATCTGTTTCCCAACAGCTGTTCCAGTGGGTCCCCTCCCCCAACATTCTCTGAGCCTTCGGGGTCCATGTGACCTGGCCATTTAGCCCTTGGTGTGCAGAAAAGTGCCGCTCAGAGGTAAAACAACCCAACCCATGGTGTGCGAAAAAAGTGCCGCTCAGAGGTAAAACAATCCAACGTTAAAGAACACGCTGGATGGCCTTGACGGGAGGCTACCATCTGTCTCCCAACAGCTGTTCCAGTGGATCCCCTCCCCCAACCTTCTCTGAGCCTTCGGGGTCCATGTGACCTGGCCATTTAGCCCATGGTGTGCGAAAAAAGTGCCGCTCAGAGGTAAAACAACCCAACCCAACTTAGACGACAAAAATTAATTCATTTCGTGTTAAATACAAAGGCACTAAAATGTGTTGATTATTAAACAATAAAAGTTATAAACTCAAAGACATAAAATGTTCAACGATTATAGGAGAAAAATTTCGGATAATTTGTATTTTAATGAACACTTCACTTTCAACTAGGGGTTAAAACTCAAATATTCATATTGGTTTCTTGGAAGTAGGGTTTGGTTGGGTTGTTTTACCTCTGAGCGGTAATTTTTATGCACACAATGGGCTGAAATGGCCAGGGCACAAGAACCTCAAGGGTTCAGAAAACGTTGGAGGAATGCGACATCGAATAGCTTTTGGGAGACATATTGTAGCCTCTTGTCAAGCCCATGTGTTCTTTAACGTGCACACGGTTGGGTTGTTTTACCTCTGAGCGGCACTTTTTTGCACACCATGGGCTAAATGGCCAGGTCACAAGGACCCCGAAGGCTCAGAGAAGGTTGGGGGAGGTGACCCACTGGAACAGCTGTTGGGAGACAGATGGTAGCCTCCCGTCAAGGCCATCCAGCGTGTTCTTTAACGTGCACAGGGTATGGCTCTCCCGCACACGGAGCCACGGCTTAACGTCCCATCCGACGGACGGCGGCCTTTCCAAGCCCATCGGTGTCCCCTACTGACCGTGGGCAGGGCGGGGAAATTTTGCAGAGATAAATCTCAACGCTGACCCAGCTGGGACTCGAACCTGGGAACTACAGATTACGAGCCTGGCGCGCTACCGACTGAGCCACCCCCGCCCCTCGTGCACACGGTATGGCTCTCCTTCATTCGAGACCACAGATTTACGTGCACGCGACGGGCGCCAGTCTTTCCAAACCCATCGATGTTCTTTACTGACAGAGGGCAAGACCGGGCAGTTAAGAAGAGATAGATCTCAATGCTCACCCAATTGGGACTCGAACCTGGGAACTGCAGCTTGGCATTCTTCCAACAACTAAAAGGCTGTGTTGTAATATTCTGATTTTCCATTTCTAAAACACAAAACATTTTTGAAAAAGCTAATAACCTTGTTATTTGATCCATTTAGACGCTATTAATACAAACAAAACAATTAATATTAATCTTAGGAAACATTCATTTAGTTTTTTCTATTTTCTTTGTCTTTTGCATTTCCTTTTTTTTTACTAAATTCTTCTGAAAGTTTCTAAATTTTCCTAAAATTACGTGAACATTGCTTCTACACAAAATACTCGTGAAACAATATACATCAGAAATTCAGAAATTCTCAGGAATAAAAACAACTTTTCTAGTAAAACAGAAACATATAAAACACAAGATTTACAATCAATGATATGAGTAGTAGGGGGTTATCCCTGCCAAATCATTAGTATGCATAACACGTTCCCCCCTCGCATGTACTATAACCCTTTCCCCCAAGGCAGGTGAAATATTTAATGAAGGGTGCAGGTGGAATATTTAATGAGCAGAATCGTTGTATGTACAGACGGAATGAACCGTTGTATGCGCAGGTGGAATATTTAATGAGCAGAATCGTTATATGTACAGACGGAATGAACCGTTGTATGCGCAGGTGGAATGTTTAATGAGCAGAATCGTTATATGTACAGACGGAATGAACCGTTGTATGCACAGGTGGAATGTTTAATGAGCAGAATCGTTGTATGTACAGACGGAATGAACCGTTGTATCCGCAGGTGGAATATTTAATGAGCAGAATCGTTGTATGTACAGACGGAATGAACCGTTGTATGCGCAGGTGGAATGTTTAATGAGCAGAATCGTTATATGTACAGACGGAATGAACCGTTGTATGCGCAGGTGGAATATTTAATGAGCAGAATCGTTATATGTACAGACGGAATGAACCGTTGTATGCGCAGGTGGAATGTTTAATGAGCAGAATCGTTATATGTACAGACGGAATGAACCGTTGTATGCGCAGGTAGAATGTTTAATGAGCAGAATCGTTGTATGTACAGACGGAATGAACCGTTGTATGCGCAGGTGGAATATTTAATGAGCAGAATCGTTATATGTACAGACGGAATGAACCGTTGTATGCGCAGGTGGAATGTTTAATGAGCAGAATCGTTGTATGCAGACGGAATGAACCGTTGTATGCGCAGGTGGAATATTTAATGAGCAGAATCGTTGTATGTACAGACGGAATGAACCGTTGTATGCGCAGGTGGAATGTTTAATGAGCAGAATCGTTATATGTACAGACGGAATGAACCGTTGTATGCGCAGGTGGAATATTTAATGAGCAGAATCGTTGTATGTACAGACGGAATGAACCGTTGTATGCGCAGGTGGAATATTTAATGAGCAGAATCGTTATATGTACAGACGGAATGAACCGTTGAATGCGCAGGTGGAATGTTTAATGAGCAGAATCGTTGTATGCAGACGGAATGAACCGTTGTATGCGCAGGTGGAATATTTAATGAGCAGAATCGTTGTATGTACAGACGGAATGAACCGTTGTATGCGCAGGTGGAATATTTAATGAGCAGAATCGTTGTATGTACAGACGGAATGAACCGTTGTATGCGCAGGTGGAATGTTTAATGAGCAGAATCGTTGTATGTACAGACGGAATGAACCGTTGTATGCGCAGGTGGAATATTTAATGAGCAGAATCGTTATATGTACAGACGGAATGAACCGTTGTATGCGCAGGTAGAATGTTTAATGAGCAGAATCGTTGTATGTACAGACGGAATGAACCGTTGTATGCACAGGTGGAATGTTTAATGAGCAGAATCGTTATATGTACAGACGGAATGAACCGTTGTATGCGCAGGTGGAATATTTAATGAGCAGAATCGTTATATGTACAGACGGAATGAACCGTTGTATGCACAAGTGGAATGTTTAATGAGCAGAATCGTTATATGTACAGACGGAATGAACCGTTGTATGCGCAGGTGGAATATTTAATGAGCAGAATCGTTATATGTACAGACGGAATGAACCGTTGTATGCGCAGGTGGAATGTTTAATGAGCAGAATCGTTGTATGCAGACGGAATGAACCGTTGTATGCGCAGGTGGAATATTTAATGAGCAGAATCGTTATATGTACAGACGGAATGAACCGTTGTATGCGCAGGTAGAATGTTTAATGAGCAGAATCGTTGTATGTACAGACGGAATGAACCGTTGTATGCACAGGTGGAATGTTTAATGAGCAGAATCGTTATATGTACAGACGGAATGAACCGTTGTATGCGCAGGTGGAATATTTAATGAGCAGAATCGTTATATGTACAGACGGAATGAACCGTTGTATGCACAAGTGGAATGTTTAATGAGCAGAATCGTTATATGTACAGACGGAATGAACCGTTGTATGCGCAGGTGGAATATTTAATGAGCAGAATCGTTATATGTACAGACGGAATGAACCGTTGTATGCGCAGGTGGAATGTTTAATGAGCAGAATCGTTGTATGCAGACGGAATGAACCGTTGTATGCGCAGGTGGAATATTTAATGAGCAGAATCGTTGTATGTACAGACGGAATGAACCGTTGTATGCCAATAAAATCCTCATGTTGAAGAGCACATTTTTTTTCAGCGATAACCGGATAATTAATGAGAGAATGTTTCACACGAGCGTAATATCAGGACAGATGATTTAGACTGTTTCGAACGAGGGCTACTTGATAGATCAATTCTCACGAATAAAAATCCTTAGATTATAGGAAAACCCTATTAACCATTGAAGAGTAGACGAAAAAAAACCCTCCCTATACTATTGTGTGTGATTCTTACGAGTAGTGAATAAAAATTATTAGGATATGTAAAAATTGTGACACAGTAGCTTCTGAGATACGAATTCGAATAATTGTTTTGAATGTGAACGTTGTTGTTGGGTTGTTTTACCTCTGAGCGGCACTTTTTTGCACACCATGGGCTAAATGGCCAGGTCACATGGACCCCGAAGGCTCAGAGAAGGTTTGGGGAGGGGACCCACTGGAACAGCTGTTAGAAGACAGATGGTAGCCTCCCGTCAAGGCCATCCAGCGTGTTCTTTAACGTGCACAGGGTATGTTTCTCCCACACACGGGGCCACGGCTTAACGTCCCATCCGACAGACGGCGGCCTTTCCAAGCCCATCGGTGTCCCCTACTGACCGTGGGCAGGGCGGAGAATTTTGCGGAGATAAATCTCAACGCTGACCCATCTGGGACTCGAACCTGGGAACTACAGATTACGAGCCTGGCGCGCTACCGACTGAGCCACCCCCGCCCCTAATCCTATCAAGATTGCAATAGATGTTTTTCACATAGAAAAAGAGGAAGTTTTAGATTTTAACATCATATTTACTAAATATACTCATCAAAGTGTCTACAAAAGATACTACTCAACAGATGTTAGTGACTCTTTCAACATTACTTACGCAGACAAACTGCATAATTGGTCCAGATATTGTGTAAGTATTTGGAATGATTACGAGTCTCCTTATTCAAACTTCACTAACATACAATCTTACAGATAAACTAACTTGTTATATAGCCTAATCTTCAGATGCTTTTTCTCCACAGAATTGTAAATCTCTCACAATCTATTCTTTGCTTTTTCTCATACACTACCAGTATCTATCACACATCTCACAAGATAGTTAAGGTAGCTTACTCAAAAGAACACAATCAAACACTGATTCATCTTTCACATATACATATTTACTTTCTAATAAAGCAGACTTTGGGGCGGGGGTGGCTCAGTTGGTAGCGCGCCAGGCTCGTAATCTGTAGTTCCCAGGTTCGAGTCCCAGCTGGGTCAGTGTTGAGATTTATCTCCGCAAAACTCCCCGCCCTGCCCACGGTCAGTAGGGGACACCGATGGGCTCGGAAAGGCCGCCGTCCGTCGGATGGGACGTTAAGCCGTGGCCCCGTGTGCGGGAGAGACATACCCTGTGCACGTTAAAGAACACGCTGGATGGCCTTGACGGGAGGCTACCATCTGTCTCCCAACAGTTGTTCCAGTGTGTCCCCTCCCCCAACCTTCTCTGAGACTTCGGGGTCCATGTGACCTGGCCATTTAGCCCATGGTGGGCAAAAAACTGCCGCTCTGAGGTAAAACAACCCAAGCCAAAAGCAGACTTTAACGAAAACAATCATCACATCATTTGCCAAAGCAAATAAATCGCAAGTGTCATCTAGGACAGATTATTATTTTTTTTTCTTATATCTAGACTTGATAATTCTCTGATCTTTACAATGAATTCATCACATCAACCTGAAAAGAGATGAACTGGACACACTTTAGTATTTTATTCACGATGCAGAATAAGATATAAGTTATGATAGCCATCAGATTAAAATCTATCCCACAGACAACTAGTTAACGCTCATGACTTGGGGCGGGGGTGGCTCAGTCGGTAGCGCGCCAGGCTCGTAATCTGTAGTTCCCAGGTTCGAGTCCCAGCTGGGTCAGCGTGGAGATTTATCTCCGCAAAATTCCCCGCCCTGCCCACATTCAGTAGGGGACACCGATGGGCTTGAAAAGGCCGCCGTCCGTCGGATGGGACGTTAAGCCGTGGCCCGGTGTGCGGGAGAGCCATACCCTGTACACGTTAAAGAACAGGCTCGATGGCCTTGACGGGAGGTTACCATCTGTCTCCCAACAGCTGTTCCAGTGGGTCCCCTACCCCAACCTTCTCTGAACCTTCGGGGTCCATGTGACCTGGCCACTCAGCCCATGGTGTGCAAAAAAGTGCCGCTCAGAGGTAAAACAATCCAACGTTAAAGAACACGCTGGATGGCCTTGACGGTAGGCTACCATCTGTCTCCCAACAGCTGTTCCAGTGGGTCCCCTCTCCCAACCTTCTCTGAGCCTTCGGGGTTTATGTGACCTGGCCATTTAGCCCATGGTGTGCAAAAAAGTGCCGCTCAAAGGAAAAACAACCCAAACAACTGTATGCACATATTCATCTCTCTGTATGTGTGCCTATGTTTGTTACTCTACGCATGTGTGTGAGTGCTCATACGTCTATATTATCATGTGCATGTGCTTGTTAAGATGTCTGTATGCACTTGTCTCTCGGTATGTTTGTTTCTCGAAGTGTGAGTACTCATGTGTATATGTTATCGTGTGCTATCGATGTGTGTTTGTTAACGTGTGTTTATGTGTATGTGTGTGAGTGCAACATAACGTGTTATGCATACTAATGATTTCGCAGGGATAACCCCCTACTACTGATATGGTGAAAAATTGCAATTATTTTTAAATTAATCGCTTTTTAATAATTATTTCTATTAAAATATGTGACACAGAATCATATATAGCAATATACCCACACACTGGATTAAAAACACACATACGGGATTACTAAAGCTAAATTAAAAAATATATTTATCAAAGCTCCATTTAAAAGATTTTCAATACATAAATTTCACGTGTTTCTCTTTTTGGAGTAAGTTAAAAAGCGTTCCCTCTTAGGAAACATAAAAGGATTCTGGAATTAAAAAAAAGTTCGATAGTAATGCGACCGATCTTGGACTTTCAACCTGTGGGAGCACATGTGCCGTAATATGGAACATGTCCATTTTGAAGACATATAAGTCGCCGACATGATCTCGTTACAGAATCAAAGATTTCATAACTTCTGCAACACGTTTCAAATAAACAATGCATACCCCGTCTTGACATTTCATTGGGTCTTGCACTTGAATCAAGTTCACACCAGTAATCATCTCTCTTCTGATAATTGCAGACAGCGCAATAAATATTCCTGTAAATTTCTTCATGACTCCAGAAAACAGGATTTACGTAAGACTCGCATTTCCTCTTGATGGTCAGATCTCTCCAACTGGGAGGACAGGTAGAGAACAATCCTGGAACGCATTCTCTGACACTTTCCTTGCTTACATTAATAGGACGATGGTAAATGATTTGGCATTCATAAAATGTGGATCTTCCTGAAAGAGATTCTTTCTTATACACACCCCACCGTTTTCTGATTTTATTGAATTTCAGATTGTCCTGCACATCTTCCGAAGTGATATCGTCATCTTCACAATATGTTTTAATCTGCCACGAGATGACCTCATCCATGTCGTCATTACAAACGGCGCAGTAATAATTCTTGTAGGTCTTTTCTGTTGTTCTGCTGGTTACTGGAACTTCAGGATCTCTTAAGTGAGGAGGATTCCTTTCACATTTCTGAATCACTCTCGGATCTCCATCCCATCGATATTGGCATTTATCAATCATGAAGAAATATCGGTTCTCTCCTGGCACGAAACGGCATCGCCATTCTGGGATGTCCGCAGGAGGAATTTCCAACTTGTAAGGCGAATCGTAGCAGCAATCGTTGTAGACGTCGGCGCATCTGCTGTCGCAATGGCACCTCGTGATGAAGGTCACCTCGTTCGGGTTAGGACACGTGTTCTCGCACGCGCTTTCGCCTTCGAAGCCCACACACGTGGTCAGAAGCAGAACAAAGGAGCAAAGACGGAGCACGGGGGATTTCATCTCTGTCTTCTTATGGTGATGCACTTTTAATAACGACGAGATCGAAATTGAGATTGCTCATTGAGAAATTACTGGTACATTTTCTGTAAGTTTTCTTGTTTGCTAAATGTCCTTTTCTGCTTCCGATTTTCAATATCTCATTTAAAGTTATGTTCACTGTAAGGAAATATTCTTCCACAGACAATTATTGGCAGATAACAGAAAGAGGAAGTTCGTCTTTTAAGTAATCTGCAAAAGATAGAAAGATGAATTAACCTTTTTTCAAGTTATATACTGAAGACAGAAATATGATTTAAGTAATTTTGTTTAATTTCAATGATTAAAGCTTCTAAATAAGTCTAAGCTCTATTTGATTTTCATTACAGATATGTGATTGCATGTCATTTGCTGCAAAACTCATACAGATGCATTAATTCTCTCTCCAGAACAGGGAACGGAAACTATGAAGATGATTGGAATTCTCGAAATAATTTTTCAATTCTCTTAAACGTTCAAAGATTTCTTTTTAAGTCTATATACGACGAAATTCTCTTAATAGTTAAATGCATGAAGGAATCTCGTACAGGAATAACAATAGACAGAAATGAGATTACGCACCAAATTAGGGGGCGGGGGTGGCTCAGTCGGTAGTTCCCAGGTTCGAGTCCCAGCTGGATCAGCGTTGAGATTTATCTCCGAAAAATTAACCGCCCTGCCCACGGTCAGTAGGGGACACCGATGGGCTTGGAAAGGCCGCCGTCCGTCGAATGGGACGTTAAGCCGTGGCCCCGTGTGCGGGAGAGCCATACCCTGTGCACGTTAAAGAACACGCTGGATGGCCTTGACCTGAGGCTACCATCTGTCTCCCAACAGTTGTTCCAGTGGGTCCCCTCCCCCAACCTTCTCTGAGCCTTCGGGGTCCATGGGACCTGGCCATTTAGCCCATGGTGTGCAAAAAAGTGCCGCTCAGAGGTAAAACAACCCAACCCAAACGCACCAAATTAGATATCCGTTTCAAGAGCTTACAATTCCACGATTCACGGGGAGAATATAAAATGTCCACTCTATCCTCATTGAGTGACGTGTAATTTGAATAATGCGAAAAGAATATCAAAATATTGTGATCAAATTGATAGCATGTTGCAGAACGAAAGCATGGCGGTGAAATCAGAAGTTTCATGATAAAAAATGAACGCGCCGGGTTGCTTTATTTCAGAGTGACACTTTTTTGCTCACAATGGGCTAAATGTCCAGGTCGCAAGGACCCCGAGGGCTCACAGATACTTCGGGAGAGAGAACCAACTGGAACAGCAGTTGTGAGACAGATGGTAGCCTCCGGTCAAGGCCATCCAGTGTGTTCGTAACGTGCATAGAGTATGACTCACCCCCCAGAAGGGACTATGGTTGTTTGGTTAGTTGGTTGTTTTACCTCTGAGCGTCACTTTTTTGCACACCATGGGCTAAATGACCAAGTGACAAGGACCCCGAAGGCACAGAGTTGGGTTGGGTTGGGTTGTTTTACCTCTTAGCGGCACTTTTTTGCACACCATGGACTAAATGACCAGGTCACAAGGATCCCGAAGGCTCAGAGAAGGTTGGGTAGAAGACCCACTGGAACATAGGTTGGGAGACAGATGGTAGCCTCCCGTCAAGGCCATCCAGCGTGTTCTTTAACGTTGGATTGTTTTACCTCTGAGCGGCACTTTTTTTCACACCATGGGCTAAATGACCAGGTCACAAGGACCCCGAAGTGTCAGAGAAGGTTGGGGGAGGGGACCCACTGGAACAGCTGTTGGGAGACAGATGGTAGCCTCCCGTCAAGGCCATCCAGCTTGTTCTTTAACGTTGGGTTGTTTTACCTCTTAGCGGCACGTTTTTGCACACCAGGGGCTAAATGACCAAGTCACAAGGACCCCGAAGTGTCAGAGAAAATTGGGGGAGGGGATCCACTGGAGAAACTACTGAAGATGGGGAAAGATTTTAGATTTTCACAAAGATGCATCTTAGGGACGACGAGGAAAAAACCCATGCTGATTTTCCACAATTATATGGGGGATCACACCTGTTTAAATGCGCTATTACGTATGGATGCTCAAATTAAGAGAAGGATGGCATAACTTCGAAGACCTCCCTCGTTCAGGGAGACCGTAGCAGGCCATGAACGAGAGAATCATTGTTGCTGTTCGTGAATTCGTTAAGCAAATTCAGCTTGCACATCACCATTAAGGTAATAAGTTAATTATCAGTGTATTGATTGAAAGTGTCGAAACAATTGTTCATCAGTATTTAAAGTTCCGAAATATCTGTGCCAAATGGGACTCCAGAAAGAGCCAAAACAGCAAAAAGAAGGGCTTGAGTCGACTCGTGCAAGGATTTGGGTTGTTTTACCTCTGAGCGGCACTTTTTTTTGCACACCATGGGCTAAATGGCCAGGTCACATGGACCCCGAAGGCTCAGAGAAGGTTGGGGGAGGGGACCCACTGGAACAGCTGTTGGGAGACAGATGGTAGCCTCCCGTCAAGGCCATCCAGCGTGTTCTTTAACGTTGGGTTGTTTTACCTCTGAGCGGCACTTTTTTTGCACACCATGGGCTAAATGGCCAGGTCACATGGACCCCGAAGGCTCAGAGAAGGTTGGGGGAGGGGACCCACCCCACTGGAACAGCTGTTGGGAGACAGATGGTAGCCTCCCGTCAAGGTCATACAGCGTGTTCTTTAACGTTGTATTGTTTTACCTCTGAGCGGTACTTTTTTGCACACCGTTAGCTAAATGGCCAGGTCACATGGACCCCTAAGGCTCAGAGAAGGTTGGGGGAGGGGACCCACTGGAACAGCTGTTGGGAGACAGATGGTAGCCTCCCGTCAAGGCCATCCAGAGTGTTCTTTAACGTGCTCAGGGTATGGCTCTCCCGCACACGGTGCCACGGCTTAACGTCCCATTCGACGGACGGCGGCCTTTCCAAGCCCATCGGTGTCCCCTACTGACCGTGGGCAGGGCGGGGAATTTTGCGGAGATAAATCTCAACGCTAACACAGCTGGTACTCGAACCTGGGAACTACAGATTACGAGCCTGGCGCGCTACCGACTGAGCCATCCCCGCCTCTCTCGTGCAAGGAGATGCTGGCAATGTTTGAACCTAGTGATCCCTAACGGTTAACAGACATTGTCACAGGTGATGAGACATGGTCTTATTACTGCACAACACCCAGTAAGACTCCATGTCAAGAACGTTTATGAACGTCTTTCATAAGTTATATTAAATCATATACTGTGTCACACAACTCTCAAATTGGTTGGTCATCTGCACGAAGGAGAAACAAATGCATGATTAATCCGTGACTCCTGGGTTTACGAGTAAGTACAACTTCCTCCTTACTATTCCTGTGGAAAGATGGCTACCACGATTTGGCAACAACCTTGATCTGAGAAAGTGTTCTTTATATGTTCTAAGCAAGATCTTTGTCACTGAGCTTGATGGTAAAACATTACAGGAAGTCCGTGTATGGAACGGGAAAGATATGGCTGAACAGGTGTAAGGCTGACGAGATACGTCTGGACACCCCAAACAAACTGAATGATAGAAGTGGTAGCCAGATGATGGAGCTGCTAGATGCGTCTGGGCACCCCCAAACAAACTGAATGATAGAAGTGGTAGCCAGATGATGGAGCTGCTAGATGTGTCTGGGCACCCCCAAACAAACTGAATGATAGAAGTGGTAGCCAGATGATGGAGCTGCTAGCCAGTCTTTCAGAAAACGGGATGGCGATGGCTAATAGCGTCCAACTCTACTCTGAAAATGGTACATTAAGATTGAATCTGGCTTGCAATGATGATGTCAGAGTAGACCATGTCCGATTCCACCAATCACTTGGCTTTTAGGTGGAGACAGGCACGTAATCAGAGGGCACAATACTACGGCTGGAAAACAGTTATTGGTGCAAATGGTAGCTAGGTAGTCACTGGAAGGAGAGCTATGCACCAATCCCCTGTGATGACGCATAGAACCGACCAGGCCTAGCACCTAATGTCCAACCCCGCCTTCTCGTGGTGCGGACCGTTAGTAACTTTCAAAAGAGATACTCTCTTGTGGAAGTGAACGGAAGGGGAGGGCTGCCAGATTAGTGTGGCCTACTGATCTGGACAACTATGGCTACTTTTCTTTTTTTTCTACCCTGCTGAGGAGTGGTCAACCACACAGGGTCCTGGTGCTGACCATATAAACCTACTGGACTGGACAGATATATGGCTCTGAGCTTGATTATGGATCCTGATTTTGCTGTACTGGTGGGCTTCTGTGGAGGGAAAATCTTCCGCTGTGTTTTCTTTTTGTTTGTGGGTTGACAGCCCCAAGTGAATAGATCCACAGGATATGTTTATCAGCTGGTGGATAATCCTGAGCAGAAGTCATCGCAGGCACCTGAACTCTTTGCTTCTATTGGCATCGTCAAATTCTACATTGGAGGAAGTCTTCCAGTGTAGATGGCTTCAGCCTTTAGTAGTGGGGGAACGGGTCTTTGCCCCATGTCTGCGATTAGGGGGCTGTTTGATATTGTCGGCATTCCCTCTCTCAATAAACATAGTTTCTTTAAACATCCCACTAACCATTTTCTCTCCATAGGTAGTTGGAATGTGAGGACTCTGCACAGAGCTTTTTCTCTTGATGTCCTCACACAAGAATTCCACCGTTATAATTTAGATATTCTCGGCTTGCAAGAGACCAGATGGACAGATAAAGGTCAGATTCTTAAAAATAATCTTAAATTTCTCTTTTCAGGGAGGGACGACAAAAAGCATCACCAAGGCGTGGGTCTGCTTCTCAGCAGACACGCTAGTGATGCTCTTCTAGGATATGAGTGCATTAATGAAAGGTTTCTTACAGCAAAATTTCAGACAAGCGTTAAAGACTTGAATGTTATCTGCTGTTATGCCCCCACTGAGGATGCCGATGAGGATGAGAAGGATAGGTTTTATGAACAACTTCAGGATATTTTAAATTCTGTCAAGAAAGGAGATATTACCCTTGTTCTTGGTGACTTCAATGCCAAAGTTGGTACTGACTCTGACCTTTGGGGAGGAGTAATAGGCCCTTTTGGTATTGGTAGCTGCAATAGCAATGGGCAACGTCTCCTACAGGTAAGTAAACTCAATGGATTCAGAATAACTAACACTTATTACAAACACCGCGACATACATAAGTACACATGGGTTTCACCTGATGGGCTGCATAAGAATATGATTGATTACATATTAATTAACAGCAAATGGACTAGTTCTGTTAGGAATACCAGGGCATATAGGGGAGCTGAAATTGGATCTGACCATTACCTTGTTAAAAGTGTGTTGCAACTTAAACTTAAAAAGTGTTGTGCTAGGGTTAAAAAGTTTACTTTTAATACTGAAGCTCTGAAAGACCCAGTTATAGCCAAAGCTTACCATGATAGGTTACTTAGTCATTATGACAGTCATGGTTTGCTTACTACTGAAGTTGAGGAAGAATGGGATCATTTTAAACAGGCTTTTTTGGACACTAACAGTACTCTTTTAGGAAAAAAGGAGCAGAAGAGGCAAAATTATCTGAGTGATAAGGCACTTGAGCTTATTTCGGAAAGAAAGAACTGCAGGAATGCCCTTAATCAATACCCTACTAGTCCTAATAGAAAGCATTACAGAGACCTTAATAAACTTGTAAAGGATCAGTTAGCTGCTGATAAAAATTTTTGGCTTGATGGTTTGGCTGACAAAGCCGAGGAAGCAGTTAGACAGCACAACAGCAGAGAGCTGTACCAGATAGTTAATGTTTTGTGTGGTAGAAAACGGACAGGCATACAAGGATTGAAGGATAAACAAGGTAAGGTTATAGAAGGGGAGGATTCTGTCATGGCTAGGTGGGCTGAGCATTTCAGTGATGTTCTAAACAATGTAGTTAGTTCTACTCCCATTGTTTGCAATGATGATAGATGCATTGGTGGCTTTAATGTTGGCTCTATAACACAATCTGAAGTTAGTTTGGCTGTTTCTAAACTTAAACTTCATAAATCCCCAGGGGTAGATGAAATTACTACGGAAATGCTTAGAGCTGGGAATGTTTCGGTTACCACTTGGATGACTGAAATTCTGAATCTCTTTTATGATAAAGGCATGGTTCCTAAGGATTTTACCAGAGCTATTGTTATCCCTATTTTCAAAAAAGGTGATCGCAGTTCTTGTGATAACTATAGGGGTATCAGCCTACTCTCTGTTCCAGGTAAAGTTCTTTCCATGATTGTGCTTAATAGAATTAAGAATCTGGTTGACAGGCAATTGCGTGATGAGCAATGTGGATTCAGAAGTGGTAGGGGATGTGTAGATCAGATATTTTCACTTAGGCAGATTCTTGAGAAATGTTTAGAGTTTCAGAAACCTTTGGTTGCTAGCTTTGTTGATTTCAAAAAGGCTTTCGACTCTGTTGATCGTCATAATTTGTGGTTGATTGTGAGATCATATGGTATACCAGACAAGTTAGTTAACATTATGAAAGCTCTCTATAATAACACTGAGTCGTGTGTGACAGTTGGTAAGGCTTGTAGCAATTGGTTTAGCATTACTTCTGGTGTTCGACAAGGGTGCATTTTGTCTCCTTTTCTCTTTAGCTTGGTTATTGATTATGTTATGCGAAATTCACTTCAAGGGAAAGATTTTGGCCTTAAATGGGCTGGAGATAGGAAAATTTCTGATTTAGATTATGCTGATGATTTAGCCCTTCTGGCAAATGATGTTGATGAGATGAACTCTTTCATTCGAGCCGTTGATGAGGCTGGTAGTAGAGTAGGTTTGGTTATAAACAGAGAGAAAACTAAAGTGATGAAAATTGGTCAGGCAGGCTGTGATTCAGTTAATCTGAATGGTTGCAGTCTTGAGCAGGTGTCACAGTTTAATTATCTTGGGAGCTATGTAACAGATAATGGTGATGTGCGGCATGAGATTAACAGACGAATAGGGATTGCTGCTGGGACTTTTAAGAATCTATGGAGAGTGTGGAGAAATAGGCGTATACACCTAAAGACTAAAATTAGACTGTATAATAGTTTGGTTCTTTCTAGGGTTAGTTATGGTAGTGAAACTTGGACACTTTGTAAACAAGATAACAGGAAACTAGATGCTTTTGATTCCAGATGCTTACGCAGTATCTTGGGCATTAGGTGGTTCAACTTTGTAACTAATGATGAGATTAGGAAAAGGAGTTTGCAACCTCCTTTAAGCAGCATATTGTGCAGAGAGAGACTCCGTTGGTTTGGCCATGTTGCCCGTATGAATAATTATAGATTGGCGAATAGGGTTATGAACAGTGTGCCTAAAGGCCTCAGAAAGAAGGGGAGACCTAGGATGCGGTGGGCAGACAATGTCAAACAGGACCTTGTTAGAATTGGTGTGCAGTGGCCAGATGCAGTAGATGTAGCTCAGGATAGACTTGCTTGGAGAACTAAATTGCACGGTCTGGTTGGACCTCCGTAGCCCATGGCTGCTTGAGGATGATGATGATGATGATGATGTGTTAGGTGCTATTTTCGTAACCTCTTACAACAATTTCTACATAGCTCTGATGTCATTGGTCATGGAGTGAAGTATTTCCTGGAAACATGAATCACTAACTGAATCCACCTCTGATTCCACTTTTCTTTTTCCATGTGTTGAAAACTGTAAGTAGTGCAGGACAAGACGTTAACACTGATTGCTTCAAAAAGGGAAATTCTTCTTTCATGCTGTTGGCTATTAGATGCCTTGAGGTGAAGCCGAACAGAAGGGATCAACTCGAACGCTACATCAAATCTTTCTCAGGAAAGGGATGGGGATAACGAAAGGTTCGAGGGATGTTTCCAGAACAGTTTTTTCTTGACTTTTCTTTTTTGACTTTTTTTTTTGCTTGACTCCAGAGCAGTCTTTGCTTGACTTTTCTTTTTTGACTTTTTTTTTTGCTTCACTCCAGAACAGTCTTTTCTTGACTTTTCTTTTTTGACTTTTTTTTTACTTCACTCCAGAACAGTCTTTGCTTGACTTTTCTTTTTTGACTTTTTTTTGCTTCACTCCAGAACAGTCTTTGCTTGACTTTTCTTTTTTTAAATTTTTTTTTTTTGCTTGACTCAAGAGCAGTCTTTGCTTGACTTTTCTTTTTTTACTTTTTTTTTTTTGCTTGACTCCAGAACAGTCTTTGCTTGACTTTTCTTTTTTTACCTTTTTTTTTGCTTGACTCCAGAACAGTCTTTGCTTGACTTTTCTTTTTTGACTTTTTTTTTTTGCTTCACTCCAGAACAGTCTTTGCTTGACATTTGTTTTTTGACTTTTTTTTTTGCTTGACTCCAGAACAGTCTTCGCTTGACTTTTCTTTTTTGACTTTTTTTTGCTTGACTCCAGAACAGTCTTTGCTTGACTTTTCTTTTTTGACTTTTTTTTTTGCTTCACTCCAGAACAGTCTTTGCTTGACTTTTCTTTTTTGATTTTTTTTTTGCTTGACTCCAGAACAGTCTTTGCTTGACTTTTTTTTTTTTGCTTCACTCCAGAACAGTCTTTGCTTGACATTTCTTTTTTGACTTTTTTTTTTGCTTGACTCCAGAACAGTCTTTGCTTGACTTTTCTTTTTTAAAATTTTTTTTGCTTGACTCCAGAGCAGTCTTTGCTTGACTTTTCTTTTTTAAAATTTTTTTTGCTTGACTCCAGAGCAGTCTTTGCTTGACTTTTTTTTTTTTGCTTCACTCCAGAACAGTCTTTCCTTGACTTTACTTTTTTGACTTTTTTTTTGCTTGACTTTTTTTTTTGCTTGACTCCAGAACAGTCTTTGCTTGACTTTTCTTTTTTGCTTCACTCCAGAACAGTCTTTCCTTGACTTTTCTTTTTTGACTTTTTTTTTGCTTGACTCCAGAACAGTCTTTGCTTGACTTTTCTTTTTTAAATTTTTTTTTGCTTGACTCCAGAACAGTCTTTGCTTGACTTTTCTTTTTTAAATTTTTTTTTTGCCTGACTTTTTTTTTTTCCTTGACTCCAGAACAGTCTTTGCTTGACTTTTCTTTTTTAATTTTTTTTTTGCTTGACTCCAGAGCAGGCTTCGCTTGACTTTCCTTTTTTGACTTTTTTTTTGCTTAACTCCAGAACAGTCTTTGCTTGACTTTTCTTTTTTGATTTTTTTTTTTTGCTTGACTCCAGAACAGTCTTTGCTTGACTTTTCTTTTTTGACTTTTTTTTTTTGCTTGACTTCAGAACAGTCTTTGCTTGACTTTTCTTTTTTGACTTTTTTTTTTTTGCTTGACTCCAGAACAGTCTTTGCTTGACTTTTCTTTTTTGACTTTTTTTTTTTTGCTTGACTCCAGACCAGTCTTTGCTTGACTTTTCTTTTTTAAATTTTCTTTTGCTTGACTCCAGAGCAGTCTTTGCTTGACTTTTCTTTTTCGACTTTTTTTTTGCTTGACTCCAGAACAGTCTTTGCTTGACTTTCCTTTTTCGACTTTTTTTTTTTGCTTGACTCCAGAACAGTCTTTGCTTGACTTTTCTTTTTTGACTTTTTTTTTTGCTTGACTCCAGACCAGTCTTTGCTTGACTTTTCTTTTTTAAATTTTCTTTTGCTTGACTCCAGAGCAGTCTTTGCTTGACTCCAGAACAGTCTTTGCTTGACTCCAGAACAGTCTTTGCTTGACTGGTCCCTCCTTAATGAAAAGCTTCGCCTAATAAGATCCGACGCATCGACCACTTCGTTTGAGAACTTGGAATGAGGAAACGTTTTTGTGAGTTCTCTTCGCAGGTTGGTCAGCAGCCTGCTTTGCCTTGGATTGGGAATTGCAGCCACGTAGATTTTAGTCAAATATCTGAAATTTCTCATTCGGGGGTGTGCACCAGAATATATTCATTAAGGTGGACTGTGTGAAACAAAATAGAAGCAACTAAATAAAATGGTGCATCATCGTTAGCACCCGATCGTCCAATATATTGTGATACTTTGGGAAAGTGATGCGAACCTCCATAGCAACCAGAGGACCTAATCCGTGCAAAGAAATTGCCCTGAACAGTATAATATAATAAATAATAAAAAAACCCTCAAGTAGCTGCTTGCCACAGAGGTCTGACAGGAGCCTGTCAGTTTATATGCCATAGTAGAAGGTCTGAGAGAATGGCAGGACTTCAGCAGAAAAACGACACAAACAGCCATGCCTTACCCGGGGCTCAAACCCAGGTCCCTTAGATCAGTAGCCAAGCGCGCTAACCACTCGGCCATGGGACACGAACTACATATGATGAGTTCATTGCTTAATGGGGTTGTAGCCACACTCTACGTCGGTCATCTGTTGAAAACAATGTATCAGTTAATTCGTCTGACAATATCATACGTATGCAGGCCTCCACTGACTATGGTTTCATCATCATCATCATCATCATCCTCAAGCAGCCATGGGCTACGGAGGTCCAACCAGACCGTGCAATTTAGTTCTCCAAGCAAGTCTATCCTGAGCTACATCTACTGCATCTGGCCACTGCACACCAATTCTAACAAGGTCCTGTTTGACATTGTCTGCCCACCGCATCCTAGGTCTCCCCTTCTTTCTGAGGCCTTTAGGCACACTGTTCATAACCCTATTCGCCAATCTATAATTATTCATACGGGCAACATGGCCAAACCAACGGAGTCTCTCTCTGCACAATATGCTGCTTAAAGGAGGTTGCAAACTCCTTTTCCTAATCTCATCATTAGTTACAAAGTTGAACCACCTAATGCCCAAGATACTGCGTAAGCATCTGGAATCAAAAGCATCTAGTTTCCTGTTATCTTGTTTACAAAGTGTCCAAGTTTCACTACCATAACTAACCCTAGAAAGAACCAAACTATTATACAGTCTAATTTTAGTCTTTAGGTGTATACGCCTATTTCTCCACACTCTCCATAGATTCTTAAAAGTCCCAGCAGCAATCCCTATTCGTCTGTTAATCTCATGCCGCACATCACCATTATCTGTTACATAGCTCCCAAGATAATTAAACTGTGACACCTGCTCAAGACTGCAACCATTCAGATTAACTGAATCACAGCCTGCCTGACCAATTTTCATCACTTTAGTTTTCTCTCTGTTTATAACCAAACCTACTCTACTACCAGTCTCATCAACGGCTCGAATGAAAGAGTTCATCTCATCAACATCATTTGCCAGAAGGGCTAAATCATCAGCATAATCTAAATCAGAAATTTTCCTATCTCCAGCCCATTTAAGGCCAAAATCTTTCCCTTGAAGTGAATTTCGCATAACATAATCAATAACCAAGCTAAAGAGAAAAGGAGACAAAATGCACCCTTGTCGAACACCAGAAGTAATGCTAAACCAATTGCTACAAGCCTTACCAACTCTCACACACGACTCAGTGTTATTATAGAGAGCTTTCATAATGTTAACTAACTTGTCTGGTATACCATATGATCTCACAATCAACCACAAATTATGACGATCGACAGAGTCGAAAGCCTTTTTGAAATCAACAAAGCTAGCAACCAAAGGTTTCTGAAACTCTAAACATTTCTCAAGAATCTGCCTAAGTGAAAATATCTGATCTACACATCCCCTACCACTTCTGAATCCGCATTGCTCATCACGCAATTGCCTGTCAACCAGATTCTTAATTCTATTAAGCACAATCATGGAAAGCACTTTACCTGGAACAGAGAGTAGGCTGATACCCCTATAGTTATCACAAGAACTGCGATCACCTTTTTTGAAAATAGGGATAACAATAGCTCTGGTAAAATCCTTAGGAACCATGCCTTTATCATAAAAGAGATTCAGAATTTCAGTCATCCAAGTGGTAACCGAAACATTCCCAGCTCTAAGCATTTCCGTAGTAATTTCATCTACCCCTGGGGATTTATGAAGTTTAAGTTTAGAAACAGCCAAACTAACTTCAGATTGTGTTATAGGGCCAACATTAAAGCCACCAATGCATCTATCATCATTGCAAACAATGGGAGTAGAACTAACTACATTGTTTAGAACATCACTGAAATGCTCAGCCCACCTAGCCATGACAGAATCCTCCCCTTCTATAACCTTACCTTGTTTATCCTTCAATCCTTGTATGCCTGTCCGTTTTCTACCACACAAAACATTAACTATCTGGTACAGCTCTCTGCTGTTGTGCTGTCTAACTGCTTCCTCGGCTTTGTCAGCCAAACCATCAAGCCAAAAATTTTTATCAGCAGCTAACTGATCCTTTACAAGTTTATTAAGGTCTCTGTAATGCTTTCTATTAGGACTAGTAGGGTATTGATTAAGGGCATTCCTGCAGTTCTTTCTTTCCGAAATAAGCTCAAGTGCCTTATCACTCAGATAATTTTGCCTCTTCTGCTCCTTTTTTCCTAAAAGAGTACTGTTAGTGTCCAAAAAAGCCTGTTTAAAATGATCCCATTCTTCCTCAACTTCAGTAGTAAGCAAACCATGACTGTCATAATGACTAAGTAACCTATCATGGTAAGCTTTGGCTATAACTGGATCTTTCAGAGCTTCAGTATTAAAAGTAAATTTTTTAACCCTAGCACAACACTTTTTAAGTTTAAGTTGCAACACACTTTTAACAAGGTAATGGTCAGATCCAATTTCAGCTCCCCTATATGCCCTGGTATTCCTAACAGAACTAGTCCATTTGCTGTTAATTAATATGTAATCAATCATATTCTTATGCAGCCCATCAGGTGAAACCCATGTGTACTTATGTATGTCGCGGTGTTTGTAATAAGTGTTAGTTATTCTGAATCCATTGAGTTTACTTACCTGTAGGAGACGTTGCCCATTGCTATTGCAGCTACCAATACCAAAAGGGCCTATTACTCCTCCCCAAAGGTCAGAGTCAGTACCAACTTTGGCATTGAAGTCACCAAGAACAAGGGTAATATCTCCTTTCTTGATAGAATTCAAAATATCCTGAAGTTGTTCATAAAACCTATCCTTCTCATCCTCATCGGCATCCTCAGTGGGGGCATAACAGCAGATAACATTCAAGTCTTTAACGCTTGTCTGAAATTTTGCTGTAAGAAACCTTTCATTAATGCACTCATATCCTAGAAGAGCATCACTAGCGTGTCTGCTGAGAAGCAGACCCACGCCTTTGTGATGCTTTTTGTCGTCCCTCCCTGAAAAGAGAAATTTAAGATTATTTTTAAGAATCTGACCTTTATCTGTCCATCTGGTCTCTTGCAAGCCGAGAATATCTAAATTATAACGGTGGAATTCTTGTGTGAGGACATCAAGAGAAAAAGCTCTGTGCAGAGTCCTCACATTCCAACTACCTATGGAGAGAAAATGGTTAGTGGGATGTTTAAAGAAACTATGTTTATTGAGAGAGGGAATGCCGACAATATCAAACAGCCCCCTAATCGCAGACATGGGGCAAAGACCCGTTCCCCCACTACTAAAGGCTGAAGCCATCTACACTGGAAGACTTCCTACAATGTAGAATTTGACGATGCCAATAGAAGCAAAGAGTTCAGGTGCCTGCGATGACTTCTGCTCAGGATTATCCACCAGCTGATAAACATATCCTGTGAATCTATTCACTTGGGGCTGTCAACCCACAAACAAAAAGAAAACACAGCGGAAGATTTTCCCTCCACAGAAGCCCACCAGTGCAGCAATAGACGCGTTTCTGCGACCGTTGCCAGTCTTCATAAAATTTGGAAATTGTGCTCCGTGATTTTCCTCCGAGTTCCATCACCTCCGTTACGGATGCTAATGTTCATCGTCCTCCAGTTATGACCCCCTATGAAAATCAATCAGATCAGTCATTTTATTTAATGCACGACTTTCCTTTCCTCCATGCCTTTACGGGTTTTATTCGACTTCGCCTTTACATGGAACGCTTACGCGAGTAATAAATTTTCAATACATTGGGATATTTCATGGCACTTGGCGCCAGATGCAGTGATCATAATAATTTGACCAAGCAGTCCACGAAATAAAATAGTTTCGTTCTTCTTGTTTACAAATTTTAAAATAATTACACATCGCAGCATTAAGACACCAGGTGGTTAATGAGATAATTTTCATTCGTCCCAATACAACACACGCAGTTGGACCACAAGCATCCCTCGTCCCAGCACCAAGCATCCCCCGTCCCAGCATCAAGCATCCCCCGTCCCAGAAAGCATCCCACACAAGCATCCCTCGTCCCAGCATCAAGCATCCCCCGTCCCAGAAAGCATCCCACACAAGCATCCCCCATCCCAGCTAGAGAAGATTCTCTGTTAATGGTAAATATCAAACCATGAGGAAAGCGACTTCACCTACGCGGCAGTCTGGATGATTAGACATTTTACACTTGGGGTGAAAAACACGCAGTAAGAAAATGAGTTGTTTTAAAGGAATACGCACATTAATAATATCATATCCCATTGAAATGATCAGTTTTAATGATAGTTCATAAATTATGAAAGAATACGAACCAAATAAAATAATTTTTTTTTTAAATTACCTGAAGTTTTCTCCTCAACGATATCGGAAAGTATTAGCTTTGAGGCCCGTGCAGCATTCTTGTTCGATCTGCTTTTGCAACTACCTGAGACGAACCAGTTAACTCCCACTTTTATTTCCTCTTAAATTAATCTGCAACATCATCTGCATCCGTCCACATCCCACCCTTCCGTGGAAGGAAATGGAAGCATCGAAAGAGGTGTCTCGTGGCACGTGGAGGAATTTCTTTTCAATCCAACAGAAATATAGCTCTACATGGAATATTCTCTATCCTAACTTCCCATTATTCTGTTTACAATGGGGAAAACAAAATTGATCAAAATCTATAGCTGTAATACGTGGAATATATCTAATTTTTTTAAGTGTAAAATATCATTTTGATGGGTTGTTTTGGGTTGTTTTACCTCTGAGCGGCACTTTTTTGCACACCATGGGCTAAATGACCAGGTCATATGGACCCCGAAGGCTCAGAGAAGATTGGGGGAGGGACCCACTGGAACAAGCTGTTGGGAGACAGATGGTAGCCTCCCGTCAAGGCCATCCAGTGTGTTCTTTAACGTTGGGTTGTTTTACCTCTGAGCGACACTTTTTTGCACACCATGGGCTAAATGACCAGGTCATATGGACCCCGAAGGCTCAGAGAAGATTGGGGGAGGGGACCCACTGGAACAAGCTGTTGGGAGACAGATGGTAGCCTCCCGTCAAGGCCATCCAGTGTGTTCTTTAACGTTGGATTGTTTTACCTCTGAGCGGCACTTTTTTTGCACACCATGGGCTAAATGGCCAGGTCACAAGGACCCCGAAGGCTCAGAGAAGGTTGGGGGTTTGGGTTGGGTTGTTTTACCTCTGAGCGGCACTTTTTTGCACACCATGGGCTAAATGGCCAGGTCGCATGGACCCCGAAGGCTCAGAGAAGGTTGGGGGAGGGGACCCACTGAAACAGCTGTTGGGAGACAGATGGTAGCCTCCCGTCAATGCCATCCAGCGTGTTCTTTAACGTTGGGTTGTTTTACCTCTGAGCGGGCCTTCTTTGCACACCATGGGCTAAATGGCCAGGTGACATGGACCCCGAAGGCTCAGAGAAGGTTGGGGGAGGGGACCCACTGGAACAGCGGTTGGGAGACAGATGGTAGCCTCCCCTCAAGGCCATCCAGTGTGTTCTTTAACGTTGGGTTGTTTTACCTCTGAGCGGCACTTTTTGGCACACCATGGGCTAAATGGCCAGGTCACATGGACCCCGAAGGCTCAGAGAAGGTTGGGGGAGGGGACCCACTGGAACAGCTGTTGGGAGACAGATGGTAGCCATCCGTCAAGTCATCCAACGTGTTCTTTAACGTGCACAGGGTATGGCTCTCCCGCACACTGGGTCATGGCTTAACGTCCCATCCGACGGACGGCGGCCTTTCCAAGCCCATTGGTGTCCCCTACTGACCATGGGCAGGGAATTTTGCGGAGATAAATCTAACGCTTACCCAGCTGACTAATTCTTTTGGAATCTAGTGAAAACTTTATTTCCGCTACTTAAGGGGTATGGAATTCATCAAGAGGTTAAAATGCGTTTCGCATCCTGAGTCCTGGTTGCTAGCAGTTTACTAGTTCTGTGACACAGCTCTATTTCCACTTTGTACAGAGAAACAAATTTAGCATTTTACGTGATTTTCTTCATCAGCCAGTTCGTTACTTAGTATTCTTTCCACGTCTTCCCTTGCAGGCCAACGGACCCGTGTCTGATCACTTTCTGATGTCTATAGGGCTTCTTGCCCTACGCCTTCACTTGAGTGTTTTGAGCAACTGCGGGCCAGCTCGCTCTTGCAGTCTCATGCCGCTCACCTTTCATTTCGAAGTCTCCAGTGAACTCCCCTTTGTCTCCAGATCTCTTTTTGCCTCTTGCTCCTTAATCTGTAGTTCCCAGGTTCGAGTCCCAGCTGGGTCAGTGTTGAGATTTATCTCCGCAAAAATTCCCCGCCCTGCCCACGGTCAGTAGGGAACACCGATGGGCTTGGAAAGGCCGCCGTCCGTCGGATGGGACGTTAAGCCGTGACCCCGTGTGTGGGAGAGTCATACCCTGTGCACGTTAAAGAACACGCTGGATGGCCTTGACGGGAGACTACCATCTGTCTCCCAACAGCTTGTTCCAGTGGGTTCCCTCCCCCAACCTTCTTTGAGCCTTCGTGGTCCTTGTGACCTGGCCATTTACCCCATGGTGTGGAAAAAAGTGCCGCTCAGAGGTAAAACAACCCACTTGCTCACAACAACAAACACAACAACCCCTCTTGCTCCTTTGTCCGTAGGTTTACAATCGGCGACTTGCTCCTTGACTTTATCGCTTCCGCTTCCGTGCCATCTCTAAGGACAACGAGTGTCTTATAGAGAAGAGAGCCAGCTTCCATACGCGTAACGTGAACTTTTCCATTTGCAGCGCCCTCTAAACATGGTAAATTCGTGTATTGCAGTGAAGCCACCTAGCCAGGGAAGGGAGCGAGTACCCCTGCGATACCTTTTCACTACCGAGCAAAGTTTTCTATGACTACTTTACTGAAAATTGTTCAATTGCGAAATATTTCCTTATGGACACTATTATTGGGTTGTTTTACCAGTGAGCGGCACATTTTTGCACATCATGGGCTAAATGGCCAGGTCACGAGGACGTTGGGTTGGGTTGTTTTACCTCTGAGCGGCACTTTTTTGCACACCATGGGCTAAATGACCAGGTCACATGGACCCCGAAGGCTCAGAGAAGGTTAGGGGAGGGGACCCACTGGAACAGCTGTTGGGAGACAGATGGTAGCCTCCCGTCAAGGCCATCCAGCGTGTTCTTTAACGTGCACAGGTTATGGCTCTCCCGCACACGGGGCCACGGCTTAACGTCCCATCCGACGGACGGCGGCCTTTCCAAGCCTATCGGTGTCCCCTACTGACCGTGAGCAGGACGGGGGAATTTTGCGGAGATAAATCTCAACGCTGAACCAGCTGGGACTCGAACCTGGGAACTACAGATTACGATCCTGGCGCGCTACCGGTCACGAGGACGCCGAAGGCTCAGAGAAGGTTGGGGGAGGGGACTCACTGTAACAGCTGTTGGGAGACAGAGGGTAGCCTCCCGTAAATGCCATCCAGCGTGTTCTTTAACGTTGGGTTGTTTTACCTCTGAGCGGCACCTTTTTGTACACCATGGGCTAAATGGCCAGGTGACATGGACCCCGAAGGCTCAGAGAAGGTTGGGGGAGGGGACCCACTGGAACAGCTGTTGAGACACAGATGGTACCCTCCCGTCAAGGCCATCCAGCGTGTTCTGTAACGTTGGGTCGTTTTACCTCTGAGAGGGACTTTTTTGCATACAATGGGCTAAATGACTAGGTCACATGGACCCCGCAGGATCAGAGAAGGTTGGGGGAGGGGACTCATTGCAACAGCTGTTGGGAGACAGATCGTAGCCTCCCGTCAAGGCCATCCAGCGTGTTCTTTAACATTGGGTTGGGTTGGGTTGTTTTACCTCTGAGCGGCACTTTTTTGCACACCATGGGCTAAATGGCCAGGTCACATGGACCCCGAAGGCTCAGAGAAGGTTGGGGGAGGGGACCCACTGGAACAGCTGTTGGGTGACAGATGGTAGCCTCCCCTCAAGGCCATCCAGCGTGTTCTTTAACGTTGGGTTGTTTTACCTCTGAGAGGGACTTTTTTGCACACAATGGGCTAAATGGCCAGGTCACAAGGACCCCGAAGACTCAGAGAAGGTTGGGGGGGAACCCACTGGAACAGCTGTTGGGAGACAGATGGTAGCCTCCCGTGAAGGCTATCCAGCGTGTTCTTTAACGTTGGGTTCTTTTATCTCTGAGCGGCACTTTTTTGCACACCATGGGTTAAATGGCCAGGTCACATGGATCCCGAAGTCTCAGAGAAATTTGGGGGAGGGAACTCACTGGAACAGCTGTTGGGAGACAGATGGTAGCCTCCCGTCAAGGCCATCCAGCGTGTTCTTTAACGTTTTGTTGATTTACCTCTGAGAGGGACATTTTTGCACACAATAGGCTAAATGGCCAGGTCACATGGACCCCGAAGGCTCAGAGAACGTTGGGGGAGGGGACTCACTGGAACAGCTGTTGGGAGACAGATGGTAGCCTCCCGTCAAGGCCATCCAGTCTGTTCTTTAACGTTGGGTTGTTTTACCTCTGAGAGGGACTTTTTTGCACACAATGGGCTAAATGGCCAGGTCACATGGACCCCGAAGTCTCAGAGAAATTTGGGGGAGGGAACTCACTGGAACAGCTGTTGGGAGACAGATGGTAGCCTCCCATCAAGGCCATCCAGCGTGTTCTTTAACGTTTTGTTGATTTACCTCTGAGAGGGACATTTTTGCACACAATAGGCTAAATGGCCAGGTCACATGGACCCCGAAGGCTCAGAGAAAGTTGAGGGAGGGGACTACTGGAACAGTTGTTGGGAGACAGATGGTAGCCTCCCGTCAAGGCCATCCAGCGTGTTCTTTAACGTTGGGTTGTTTTACCTCTGAGAGGGACTTTTTTGCACACAATGGGCTAAATGGCCAGGTCACAAGGACCCCGAAGACTCAGAGAAGGTTGGGGGGGACCCACTGGAACAGCTGTTGGGAGACAGATGGTAGCCTCCCGTGAAGGCTATCCAGCGTGTTCTTTAACGTTGGGTTCTTTTATCTCTGAGCGGCACTTTTTTGCACACCATGGGCTAAATGGCCAGGTCACAAGGACCCTGAAGACTCAGAGAAGGTTGTGGGAGGGGACCCACTGGAACAGCTGTTGGGAGACAGATGGTAGCCTCCCGTGAAGGCTATCCAGCGTGTTCTTTAACGTTGGGTTGTTTTATCTCTGAGCGGCACTTTTTTGCACACCATGGGCTAAGTGGCCAGGTCACAAGGACCCCGAAGACTCAGAGAAGGTTGTGGGAGGGGACCCACTGGAACAGCTCTTGGGAGACAGATGGTAGTCTCCCGTCAAGGCCATCCAGCGTGTTCTTTAACGTTGGGTTGTTTTACCTCTGAGAGGGACTTTTTTGCACACCATGGGCTAAATGGCCAGGTCACATGGACCCCGAAGACTCAGAGAAGGTTGGGGAAGGGGACTCACTGGAACAGCTGTTGGGAGTCAGATTGTAGCCTCCCCTCAAGACCATCCAGCGTGTTCTTTAACGTTGGGTTGTTTTACCTCTGAGAGGAACTTTTTGCACACAATGGGCTAAATGGCCAGGTCACAAGGGCCCCGAAGACTCAAAGAAGGTTGTGTGGGACCCACCGGAACAGCTGTTGGGAGACAGATGGTAGCCTCCCGTCAAGGCCATCCAGCGTGTTCTTTAACGTTGGGTTGTTTTACCTCTGAGAGGTACGTTTTTGCACACAATGGGCTAAATGGCCAGGTCACATGGACCCCGAAACCTCAGAGAAATTTGGGGGAGGAGACTCACTGGAACAGCTGTTGGGAGACAGATGGTAGCCTCCCGTCAAGGCCATCCAGCGTGTTCTTTAACGTTGCGTTGTTTTACCTCTGAGAGGGACTTTTTTGCACACAATGGGCTAAATGGCCAGGTCACATGGACCCCGAAGTCTGGGAGAAATTTGGGGGAGGGAAGTCACTGGAACAGCTGTTGGGAGCAGATGGTAGCCTCCCGTCAAGGCCATCCAGCGTGTTCTTTAACGTTGGATTTTTTTACCTCTGAGCGGAATTATTTTTGCACACCATGGGCTAAATGGCCTAGTTACATGGACCCGGAAGGCTCAGAGAAGGTTCGGTGAGGGGACCCAAGGGAAAAGCTGTTAGGAGACAGATGATAGCCTCCCGTCAAGGCCACCCAGCGTGTTTTGACGTGCGCAAGGTACGTTTTGTTGATTTACCTCTGAGAGGGACATTTTTGCACACAATAGGCTAAATGGCCAGGTCACATGAACCCCGAAAGTTCGAAGAAGGTTGGGGGAGGGGACCCACTGGAACAGCTGTTGGGAGACAGATGGTATCCTCCCGTCAAGGCCATCCAGCGTGTTCTTTAACGTGCACAGGGTATGACTCTCCCGCACACGGGGCCACGGCTTAACGTCCCATCCATCGGTGTCCCCTACTGACCGTGGGCAGGGCGGGGAATTTTGCGGTTATGGACACTATTATAATTGATCTTTTCCGTTGGAGAGAAATTAACTTTGAAAAACTAAAATTATTTTTCTTAATAAATCGTATTTTGTAAAACAGGTAGTAGCTGTGCTCAACAAGAAAGTTTCATGTATTGAACAATTTACAATATTTGATATATTATTATAATTTGAGATTAATATATTATAATTTTATTATTGTTATATATTATTAAGATTATTATTATTATAATTTGAGACAATTATAGATATTTTCAAAAAATTCATATCGAATTTCTTACTTGTATAAACTGTCAACAGATGGCAGGAGGCACTTCTCGTATCAACCAAAAAAAAAAGAACTCTACTACTAGAACAAACAGCAGACACTTATTATACATTGATATGCTCCAGGGAACGAAACTGCAACATATATTGAGTTACATGTTCGCAAGATGATTGAATTTATTCATTTACATATTAATTTTAAAAATTCTACAAAAGTACGGAAAAAATAACAACATAAGACGGCTCATCTAGGTGTCGTAAAATGCGCTTCTGAACGGGATAAAATGCTCATTGAATAACTTTAGGGTCAGCTACCATTGTACGCAAATAGCCATGGGTGTTAAACAATTTGAAACACTAATTTAATGACATTAAATATTTAAAGAGTAAGGCAAACCATAGCTACAGCGGATTAAAACGCTTGCACTGCGCATGCGCAGATAGCCTCTTACGGGTGTTTCTCTGCCTGCTCAGCAATTTGCCATGTTCAGCTTCGGTAAAATTCCGCAGTGCGGCGCCACTTACGCTTATGCGAAGCTGGCCTTCTCCTTAGACCTTCTTTGGTCCTACTCCCCGCCCTCCCCTCGGTCGATAGGGGACAACAATGGGCTTCGAAAGGGCGTCGTCTGCCAGATGAGACGTTAAGCCATAGCCCCATGTGCTGGTTAGTGCGCCAGGCTCGTAATCTGTAGTTCCCAGGTTCGAGTCTCAGCTGGGTCAACGTTGAGATTTATCTCCGCAAAATTCCCCGCCCTGCCCACGGTCAGTAGGGGACACCGATGGACTTGGAATGGCCGCCGTCCATCGGATGGGACGTTAAGCCGTGTCCCCGTGTGCGGGAGAGCCATACCCTGTGCACGTTAAACACGCTGGATGGTCTTGACGGGAGGCTACCATCTGTCTCCCAACAGCTGTTCCAGTGGATCCCCCCCCCCCAACCTTCTCTGAACCTACGGGGTCCATGTGACCTGGCCATTTAGCCGATGGTGTGAAAAAAATGCCGCTCAGAGGTAAAACAACCCAACGTTAAAGAACACGCTGGATGGCCTTGACGGGAGGCTACCATCTGTCTCCCGACAGCTGTTCCAGTGGGTCCCCTACCCCAACCTTCTCTGAGCCTTCAGGGTCCTTTATGACCTGGCCATTTAGCCCATGGTGTGCAAAAAAGTGCCGCTCAGAGTTAAAACAACCCAACGTTAAAGAACACGCTGGATGGCCTTGACGGGAGGCTACCATCTGTCTCCCGACAGCTGTTCCAGTGGGTCCCCTACCCCAACCTTCTCTGAGCCTTCGGGGTCTTTTATGACCTGGCCATTTAGCCCATGGTGTGCAAAAAAATGCCGCTCAGAGTTAAAACAACCCAACGTTAAAGAACGCGCTGGATGGCCTTGACGGGAGGCTACCATCTGTCTCCCGACAGCTGTTCCAGTGGGTCCCCTACCCCAACCTTCTCTGAGCCTTCGGGGTCCTTTATGACCTGGCCATTTAGCCCATGGTGTGCAAAAAAATGCCGCTCAGAGTTAAAACAACCCAACGTTAAAGAACACGCTGGATGGCCTTGACGGGAGGCTACCATCTGTCTCCCGACAGCTGTTCCAGTGGGTCCCCTACCCCAACCTTCTCTGAGCCTTCGGGGTCCTTTATGACCTGGCCATTTATCCCATGGTGTGCAAAAAAGTGCCGCTCAGAGTTAAAACAACCCAACCCTCACTGACAAGGCAATATAAAAGCATTAACAAATCATCTTCCAAAATATGCTACAATATAATGCAGCACAACTACTATGCCTTTAAAACTGACACATGTTCATTTCAGCATTTTTTTATTGAAACGTATTTCAATGAAATCTCTTAAAACATCATATATACGTTGTTTTTTTGGAATAGAAATTTTAATAAGACTCTAAAGACGAATTTGAAGACGAAAAGTTTCGTTATCACTTTTCAACAGATACAATTCACAAACTTTGAAACTGAAGTGACATCATCAGTTATTTTCGCTTCCCTGCAAATCAATAATTAAAGTGGATCTCTTTTTGCAGACGATAGAAAAACTCCTTGCTACGTTGAACTATAAGAGGCTGAAGGTATTTGAGAAATAATATTTCCTTTCAATAGCAAAGGATGGTCTTTATTTTGAATTCTTAATACTTATCAACACATTCCCTATTCTTTAGGACTTTCCCTTTTTGAATACACAGAAGACGGCGACATCTCTTAGCTTTGGGATCATATATCTCATCATGTTCGCATGATTCATACGATGATATTTGAAAAAGCACATGTAAAGGTACAGTATTCGGCCTCTCACTTGAATCAAGCTCACACCAGTAATCATCTCTCTTCTGATAATTGCAGACAGCGCAATAAATATTCCTGTAACTTTCTTCATGACTCCATAAAACAGGATTTACGTAAGACTCGCATTTCCTCTTGATGGTCAGATCTCTCCAACTGGGAGGACATGATGAGATCAATCCCGGTGCACATTCTCTGACACTATCCTTGCTTACATCAATAGGACGATGGTAAATGATTTGGCATTCATAAAATGTGGAACTTCCTGAGAGAGATTCTTTCTTATACACACCCCACCGTTTTCTGATTTTATTGAATTTCAGATTGTTCTGTACATCTTCCGAAGTGATATCATCATCTTCACAATATGCTTTAATCTGCCACGAGATGACCTCGTCCATGTCGTCATTACAAACGGCGCAGTAATAATTCTTGTAGGTCTTTTCTGTTGTTCTGCTGGTTACTGGAACTTCAGGATCTCTTAAGTGAGGAGGATTCCTTTCACATTTCTGAATCACTCTCGGATCTCCATCCCATCGATATTGGCATTTATCAATCATGAAGAAATATCGGTTCTCTCCTGGCACGAAACGGCATCGCCATTCTGGGATGTCCGCAGGAGGAATTTCCAACTTGTAAGGCGAATCGTAGCAGCAATCGTTGTAGACGTCGGCGCATCTGCTGTCGCAATGGCACCTCGTGATGAAGGTCACCTCGTTCGGGTTAGGACACGTGTTCTCGCACGCGCTTTCGCCTTCGAAGCCCACACACGTGGTCAGAAGCAGAACAAAGGAGCAAAGACGGAGCACGTGTGATTTCATCTCGGTCTTCTTATGGTGATGCACTTTTAATAACGAAGAGATCGAAATTTAGATTGCTCATTGAGAAATTACTGGTACATTTTCTGTAAGTTTTCTTGTTTGCTAAATGTCCTTTTCTGCTTCCGATTTTCAATATCTCATTTAAAGTTATGTTCACTGTAAGGAAATATTCTTCCACAGACAATTATTGGCAGATAACAGAAAGAGGAAGTTCGTCTTTTAAGTAATCTGCAAAAGATAGAATAATTAATTAACCTTTTTTCAAGTTATATACTGAAGACAGAAATATGATTTTAATAATTTTGTTAAATTTGAAACTAAACTGATTAAAGTTTGCTAAATCACTCTCAGCTCTGAATGTTTTTCGTCGCAAATATGTTACTGCCGGTCGTTCCTTGCAAAATTCAATAGTGATGAATGAATTCTCCCCCCAGTATTGGCAACGGAAACTTACAAGACGATTGCAATTCTCTAAATAATTTTTCAATTGCGGTAAACGTTCAAAGATTTCTCTTTAAGTTTATATAGGAGGAAATTCTCTAAATAGTGAAATGAATGAAGAAAAAGAACCTCGTACAGGAATAAAAATAGACAGAAATTGGAGTGCGTCATCATCATCATCATCATGATCATCATCCTCAAGCAGCAGGGCTACGCAGGTTCAACCAGATTGTGCAATTTAGTTCTCCAAGCAAGTCTATCCTGAGCTACATCTACTTCATCTGGCCACTGCACACCAATTCTAACAAGGTCCTGTTTGACATTGTCTGCCCACCGCATCCTAGGTATCCCCTTCTTTCTGAGGCCTTTAGGCACACTGCTCATAACCCTATTCGCCAATCTATAATTATTCATACGGGCAACATGGCCAAACCAACGGAGTCTCTCTCTGCACAATATGCTACTTAAAGGAGGTTGCAGACTCCTTTGCCTAACCTCATCATTAGTTACACAGTTGAACCACCTAATGCCCAAGATACTGCTTAAGCATCTGGAATCAAAAGCATCTAGTTTCCTGTTATCTTGTTTACAAAGTGTCCAAGTTTCACTACCATAACTAACCCTAGAAAGAAGCAAACTAGAAGATGAACCCATTTAAAGGGCTGACAACACCGCGATTCAGGAGAAAATCTAAAATTTTCACTCTATCCTCACTGAGTGACGTGTTATTGCATGATTTGAATAATGCGAAAAGAATATTAAAATATTCTGATGAGATCGAAAACAAGACGGTGAAATCAGAAGTTTCATGATAAAAAAATAAATGCGTCGGGTTGCCTCACCTTAAAGCGACACTTCTTTCGCGTACATGGGCTAAATGGTCAGGTCACAAGGACCCGGAGGGCTGACTTATGGTTGGAGAGAAGGAACTAACTGGAAAATCTGTTAGAAGAGAGAATGTTTAACGTACACAGGGTTGGATTGTTTTACCTCTGAGCGGCACTTTTTTGCACACCATGGGCTAAATGGCCAGGTCACAAGGACCCCGAAGGCTCAGAGAAGGTTGGGGGAGGGGACCCACTGGAACAGCTGTTGGGAGACAGATGGTAGCCTCCCGTCAAGGCCATCCAGCGTGTTCTTTAACGTGCACAGGGTATGGCTCTCCCGCACACCGGGCCACGGCTTAACGTCCCATCCGACGGACGGCGGCCTTTTCAAGCCCATCGGTGTCCCCTACTGACCGTGGGCAGGGCGGGGAATTTTGAGGAGATAAATCTCAACGCTGACCCAGCTGGGACTTGAACCTGGGAACTGAAGATTACGAGCCTGGCGCGCTACCGACTGAGCCACCCCCGCCCCATGATTTGAATATTGCGCCCCGTGATTTTCACCGAGTTGCATCACCTCCGTTACGAATGTTCCTGACCTTAGCACTCCAACGATAAGCCCCCTTTCCAAGACAGTCAGATAAGTTTTTTTACCCAAATTGCACGACTTTGCTTTCCTCCATGCCTTTACGAGTTTTATTCGACTTCGTCTTTACATGGAAAGCTGGGGCGAGGGTGGCTCAGTCGGTAGCGCGCCAGGCTCGTAATCTGTAGTTCCCAGGTTCGAGTCCCAGCTGGGTCAGCTTTGAGATTTATCTCCGCAAAATTCCCCGCCCTGCCCACGGACAGTAGGGGACACCGATGGGCTTGGAAAGGCCGCCGTCCGTAGGATGGGACGTTAAGCCGTGGCCCCGTGTGCGGGAGAGCCACACCCTGTGCACGTTAAAGAACACGCTGGATGGCCTCGACGGGAGGCTACCATCTGTCTCCCAACTGCTGTTCCACTGGGTCCCCTCCCCCAACCTTCTCTGAGCCTTCGGGGTCCATGTGACCTGGCCATTTAGCCCATGGTGTGCAAAAAAGTGCCACTCAGAGGTAAAACAACCCAACCCATGGAACGCTTACGTGAGTAAGAAATTTTCAATACATTGGGATATTTCATGGTACTTAGCACCAGATGCAGTGATCATAATAATTTGACCAAGCAGTCCAGGAAATAAAATAGTTTCGTTCTTCTTGTTTGCAAATTTTAAAATAATTCCACATCGCAGCATTAATTTAAGACACCAGCTGGTTAATGAGACAATTTTCATTCGTCCCAATACAACACACGCAGTTGGATCACAAGCATCCTTCGTCCCAGCATCAAGCATCCCCCTTCTCAGAAAGCATCCCACACAAGCATTCCCCGTCCGAGAAAGCATCCCCCATCCCAGAATGCATCCCACACAAGCATCCCCCGTTCCAGAAAGCATCCCACACAAGCATCCCCCGTCGCAGAAAGCATCCCACACAAGCATTCCACGTCCCAGAAAGCATCCCATACAAGCATCCCCGTCGCAGAATGCATCCCACACAAGCATTCCCCGTCCGAGAAAGCATCCCACACAAGCATTCCACGTCTCAGAAAGCATCCCACACAAGCATTCCACGTCTCAGAAAGCATCCCACACAAGCATACCCCGTCCCAGAAAGCATCCCACACAAGCATCCCCCGTCCCAGAAAGCATCCCACACAAGCATCCCCCGTCTCAGAAAGCATCCCAGACAAGCATTCCCCGTCCCAGAAGGCATCCCACACAAGCATCCCCCGTCGCAGAATGCATCCCACACAAGCATTCCCTGTCGCAGAATGCATCCCACTCAAGCATTCCACGTCTCAGAAAGCATCCCACACAAGCATTCCCCGTGCCAGAAAGCATCCCACACAAGCATTCCCCGTCCCCGAAAGCATCCCATACAAGCATTCCCCGTCCCAGAAAGCATCCCACACAAGCATCTCCCGTCCCAGAAAGCATCCCACACAAGCATTCCCCGTCCCAGAAAGCATCCCACACAATCATCCCCCGTCCCAGAAAGCATCCCACACAAGCATCCCCCGTCGCAGAATGCATCCCACACAAGCATTCCCCGTCGCAGAATGCATCCCACTCAAGCATTCCACGTCTCAGAAAGCATCCCACACAAGCATCACCCGTGCCAGAAGGCATCCCACACAAGCATCCCCCGTGCCAGAAAGCATCCCACACAAGCATCCCCCGTCCCAGAAAGCATCCCACACAAGCATTCCCCGTCCCAGAAAGCATCCCACACAAGCATCCCCCGTCGCAGAATGCATCCCACACAAGCATTCCCCGTCCCAGAAAGCATCCCACACAAGCATCCCCCGTCCCAGAAAGCATCCCACATAAGCATCCCCCGTCGCAGAATGCATCCCACACAAGCATTCCCCGTCCCAGAAAGCATCCCACACAAGCATTCCCCGTCCCAGAAAGCATCCCACACAAGCATCCCCCGTCGCAGAAAGCATCCCACATAAGCATCCCCCGTCGCAGAATGCATCCCACACAAGCATCCCCCGTCGCAGAAAGCATCCCACACAAGCATCCCCCGTCGCAGAATTCATCCCACACAAGCATTCCCCGTCCCAGAAAGCATCCCACACAAGCATTCCACGTCTCAGAAAGCATCCCACACAAGCATCCCCCGTCCCAGAAAGCATCCCACACAAGCATCCCCCGTCCCAGAAAGCATCCCACACAAGCATCCCCCGTCCCAGAAAGCATCCCACACAAGCATTCCCCGTCCCAGAAAGCATCCCACACAAGCATCCCCCGTGCCAGAAAGCATCCCACACAAGCATCCCCCGTCGCAGAATGCATCCCACACAAGCATTCCCCGTCGCAGGGGGCGGGGGTGGCTCAGTCGGTAGCGCGCCAGGCTCGTAATCTGTAGTTCCCAGGTTCGAGTCCCAGCTGGGTCAGCGTTGAGATTTATCTCCTCAAAATTCCCCGCCCTGCCCACGGTCAGTAGGGGACACCGATGGGCTTGGAAAGGGCGCCGTCCGTCGGATGGGACGTTAAGCCGTGGCCCCGTGTGCGGGAGAGCCATACCCTGTGCACGTTAAAGAACACGCTGGATGGCCTTGACGGGAGGCTACCATCTGTCTCCCAACAGCTGTTCCAGTGGGTCCCCTCCCCCAACCTTCTCTGAGCCTTCGGGGTCCATGTGACCTGGCCATTTAGCCCATGGTGTGCAAAAAAGTGCCGCTCAGAGGTAAAACAACCCAACCCAACCCCGTCGCACAATGCATCCCACACAAGCATCCCCCGTCCCAGAAAGCATCCCACACAAGCATTCCCCGTCCCAGAAAGCATCCCACACAAGCATCCCCCGTCGCAGAATTCATCCCACACAAGCATTCCCCGTCCCAGAAAGCATCCCACACAAGCATTCCACGTCTCAGAAAGCATCCCACACAGGCATCCCCCGTCCCAGAAAGCATCCCACACAAGCATCCCCCGTCCCAGAAAGCATCCCACACAAGCATTCCCCGTCCCAGAAAGCATCCCACACAAGCATCCCCCGTCCCAGAAAGCATCCCACACAAGCATCCCCCGTCGCAGAATGCATCCCACACAAGCATTCCCCGTCGCAGAATGCATCCCACACAAGCATTCCCCGTCGCAGAATGCATCCCACTCAAGCATTCCACGTCTCAGAAAGCATCCCACACAAGCATTCTCCGTGCCAGAAAGCATCCCACACAAGCATTCCCCGTCCCAGAAAGCATCCCACACAAGCATCCCCCGTGCCAGAAAGCATCCCACACAAGCATCCCCCGTGCCAGAAAGCATCCCACACAAGCATTCCCCGTCCCAGAAAGCATCCCACACAAGCATCCCCCGTCCCAGAAAGCATCCCACACAAGCATCCCCCATCCCAGATAGAGAAGATTCTCTGTTAATGGTAAATATCAAACCACGAGGAAAGAGACTTGACCTACGCGGCAGTCTGGTTGATTAGACATTTTACACTTGGGGTGAAAAGCACGCAGTAAGAAAATGAGTTGTTTTAAAGGAATACGCACATTAATAATATCATATCCCATTGAAATGATCAGTTTTAATGATAGTTCATAAATTATGGAAGAATACGAACCAAATAAAATAATTTTTTTTTTAAATTACCTGAAGTTTTCTCCTCAACGATATTGGAAAGTATTAGCTTTGAGGCCCGTGCAGCATTCTTGTTCGATCTGCTTTTGCAACTACCTGAGACGAACCAGTTAACTCCCACTTTTATTTCCTCTTAAATTAATCTGCATCATCATCTGCTTCCGTCCACATCCCACCCTTCCGTGGAAGGAAATGGAAGCATCGAAAGAGGTGTCTCGTGGCACGCGGAGGAATTTCTTTTCAATCTAACAGAAATATAGCTCTACATGGAATATTCTCTATCCTAACTTCCCATTATTCTGTTTACAATGGGGAAAACAAAATTGATCAAAATCTATAGCTGTAATACGTGGAATATATCTAATTTTTTTAAGTGTAAAATATCATTTTGATGGGTTGTTTTGGGTTGTTTTACCTCTGAGCGGCACTTTTTTGCACACCATGGGCTAACTGGCCAGGTCACAAGGACCTCGAAGGCTCAGAGAAGGTTGGGGGAGGGGACCCACTGGAACAGCTGTTGGGAGACAAATGGTAGCCTCCAGTCAAGGCCATCCAGCGTGTTCTTTAACGTGCACAGGATATGGCTCTCCCGCACACGGAGCCACGGCTTAACGTCCCATCCGACGGACGGCGGCCTTTCCAAGCCCTTCGGTGACCCTACTGACCGTGGGTAGGGCGGGAAAATTTTGCGGAGATAAATCTCAACGCTGACCCAGCTGGGACTCGAACCTGGGAACTACACATTACGAGCCTGGCGCGGCACGTGGAGGAATTTCTTTTCAATCTAACAGAAATATAGCTCTACATGGAATTCTCTATCCTAACTTCCCATTATTCTGTTTACAATGGGCAACTCAAAATTGATCAAAGTGTAGAGCATAATTTTCTTATTATTTTTGTCACCTAATAAATTTTAGGTACACAATTATGTTCTTATTAATACCTTCGATTATTTCATTCGTGAATCCTTAAAAATGCTTGGCCTAAAAACACAACGATTTTTAAAATGCGTTTTCGCTTGTCAGTGATAATGCTTACCACGAGAATGAATAAAATTATTGTTAGTGGAAAGAGGTTTGATTATTAATTACCTGACTTTTTGGGGGCGAGGGTGGCTCAGTCGGTAGCGCGCCAGGCTCGTAATCTGTAGTTCCCAGGTTCGAGTTCCAGCTGAGTCAGCGTTGAGATTTATCTCCGCAAAATTCCCCGCCCTGCCCACGGTCAGTAGCGGACACTGATGGGCTTGGAAAGGCTGCTATCCGTCGGTTGAGACATTAAGCCGTGTAACTGTGCGCGTTAGAACCAAACCCTGTGCACTTTAAAGAACACGCTGGATGGCCTTGACGGGAGGCTACCATCTGTCTCCCAACAGCTGTTCCAGTGGGTCCCCTCCCACAACCTTCTCTGAGCCTTCGGGGTCCTTGTGACCTGGTTATTTAGCCCATAGTGTGCAAAAAAGTGCCGCTCAGAGGTAAAACAATCCAACGTTAAAGAACACGCTGGATGGCCTTGACGGGAGGCTACCATCTGTCTCCCAACAGCTGTTCCAGTGGGTCTCCTCCCCCAACCTTCTCTGACCTTCGGGGTCCATGTGACCTGGTCATTCAGCCCATGGTGTGCAAAAAAGTGCCGCTCAGAGGTAAAAAAACCCAATTCAAACTTGTGACCAGGCCATTTAGCCCATGGTGTGCAAAAAAGTGCCGCTCAGAGGTAAAAAAACCCAACCCAAACCCGAAAAAATGACTATAAATGGCCAATACTACAGCAACATATTTTTGCCCAAAATGGTTAAGGAGATAAAGGAACTGCGAGAATCTGTTCTTCGTGGCAAAGCAAATGCTCACAAAGCCTGGAAATCACGGCATGTCTGCAGCACGAAAAAATCAAACACCATCCCCATCCTGTATATTCACCTGATTTTCCAACATATGATTTTTGGTTGTTTCGAAAAAAATTATAAAGGGACGTGCAGGAAGCCTTTTTCAAGGATGAAGACCTTGCAAAATTTGTTCATTCAGAGTGGCAGAGTATTCTCCAAAAGGAGTACAGTCGCTCAAAAAACTCTCCGAACACTATGGTTGATTACAGAATTCAGAAAAAATATCTCGCAACGATTTTTTTAGAAATTAGTGATCTGGCAACCTTCGTGTACCAGAAAAAATATCTGGAGCGTGTACAGTTGCTGTACACGCACCAGTTACCGTTCACAGCAAACTGGAGCGTGTGCAGTAACTGCACACGCTCCAGTTTGCTGTTAACGGTAACTGCACACGCTCAATATTTCTGTGAGTGGGCCCACACGATCCAGGTTTTTGTGAGCTCACACGATCCAATGTGCTGTGAACATTAACCGCAACTGCTCCAGTTTGCTGTGAATGGTATCTGCACACGCTCAATATTTCTGTGAGTGAGCCCACACGATCCAGGTCTTTGTGAGTTCACACGATCCAATGTGCTGTGAACATTAACCGCAACCGCTCCAGTTTGCTGTGAACGGTAACTGCACACGCTCCATATTCATTGCATTATATATTCATACGCATTATATATGTTAAAAAATATCATTCGTGTCACGTGACACGAAGGTTGCCAGATCACTAATTTCTAAAAAAAATCGTTGCCAGATATTTTTTCTGAATTCTGTAATCGACCATAGTGTTCGGATACTTTTTTGAGCGACTGTACCTCCAAGCGTTCCAGAATTGGCGTAGACGTCTGCAAATTTGCATAGATGCGGAGGTGAGTATTTTAAAGGAAAGTACAAGTTTTGTGGGAGGAAAGTGGTAGGAAAGTGTGGATCAGATATTTTCACTTAGGCAGATTCTTCAGAAATGTTTAGAGTTTCAGAAACCTTTGGTTGCTAGCTTTGTTGATTTCAAAAAGGCTTTTGACTCTGTTGATCGTCATAATTTGTGGTTGATTGTGAGATCATATGGTATACCTGACAAGTTAGTTAACATAATGAAAGCTCTCTATTATAACACTGAGTCATGTGTGAGAGTTGGTAAGGCTTGTAGCAATTGGTTTAGCATTGGTTCTTGCTTTCGACCGTGCCTGCTCTTGTGATTTTCTCCGCCATTCCCTGATCTGCCCTGGGTGATAAAGGGAGACAGCGACATGTATGGGAAAGCCCATCATATGGGACATTGGGTACCGATGAATTTGATGGACTCCGATTTTTTTTCATCATTTCCCATTTCCATCTTTGCTTATAATAATTCCTTTGCTGTCAAATGTTTTGCTGCTACATTTCGTATCGAATACCTATTACTATTCACAAACACTACTTATATCTTGCACCTCAGTTATATAATTCTTTATCACGTGATCTCAGAAATTACAGTTGTGGATATTCCACATATAAAGAAAAATTGAAGGAGATCCTCCAAAATATAATTGATACGGAGTCCTAGTTTCATATTTCAACTGACTATTAAAATTCCACATTTCTGTCTATAAACACAAGGAAAATATTCGTAAAGAAAAATTAAGTAACATATAAATTTTACTACTATTTTTTCGAGAAAAAGGATAAGCATACTTTTTCGTAAATGAAAATTAAAATATTGGATGATGTTTTGTTTTACCTCTGAGCGGTACTTTTTTGCACACCAATGGGCTAAATGGCCAGGTCACAAGGCCCCCGAAGGCTCAGAGAAGGTTGGGGGAGCTGACCCTCTTTACAGCTGTTGGGAGACGGATGTTAGTCTCCCGTCAAGGTCATCAAGCGTGTTCTTTAACGTGCACAGGATATGACTCTCCCGTACACGGTTTAACATCCCATCCGACGGACGGCAGCCTTTCCAAGCCCATCGGTGTCCCCTACTGACCGTGGGCAGGGCGGGGAATTTTGCGGGGATAAATCTCAAGCTGGGACTCGAACCTGTGAACTGCAGATTACGAGCCTGGCGCACTACCGACTGAGTCACCCCCTCCCCAAATTTGAAATATCATTAAAGTTGTTTGTATATATATTATGTGTTAAAACGTGATCTTTTTTTTACTTTATTTCTGTGTTAAATATTACAATAACATGGACGAGTGAATGCTCTTGGTTTATTTACATTGAAATACTGTACTTCTATATAAAAATGAAACAAAAAACAATAACTGTGTTTTAATGACACAATATTACTCTAATGTTAAGAAAAACTGAGTTTATTATGCTTCAGTACAATACAGATTTCTCAATTGCTGTCACTGGACAAGACAGATTCACAAAAACACAAAGGGAGACAAAATTGCAAATAGACAACATAGCAAAGCATAAAACTGAACAAAATTCAATACATGTATCCAGGCTCGTAATCTGTAGTTCCCAGGTTCGAGTCCCAGCTGGGTCAGCGTTGAGATTTATCTCCGCAAAATTTCCCCGCCCTGCCCACGGTCAGTAGGGGACACCGATGGGCTTGAAAAGGCCGCCGTCCGTCGGATGGGACGTTAAGCCGTGGCCCCGTGTGTGGGAGAGCCATACCCTGTGCACGTTAAAGAACACGCTGGATGGCCTTGACGGGAGGCTACCATCTGTCTCCCAACAGCTGTTCCAGTGGGTCCCCTCCCCCAACCTTCTCTGAGCCTTCGGGGTCCTTGTGGCCTGGCCATTTAGCCCATGGTGTGCAAAAAAGTGCCGCTCAGAGGTAAAACAATCCAATCCAATCCAACCCCTCCCCCAACCTTCTCTGAGCTTCGGGGTCCTTGTGACCTGGCCATGGTGTGCAAAAAAGTGCTGCTCAGAGGTAAAACAACCCAACCCAATACATGTATACGTGGATGCTCAGATCTAGAAAAAAATAAGTGAGGTTTTTTTTTTTTTGGGGGGGGGGGCTATAAACTCCATCGAGCAGAAAAAAGGAAGATGAAATAGGGGACGTCAAGCGACTGGGTTGGGTTGTTTTACCTCTGAGAGGCACTTTTTTGCACACCATGGGCTAAATGGCCAGGTCACAAGGACCCCGAAGGCTCAGAGAAGATTGGAGGAGGGGACCCACTGGAACAGCTGTTGAGAGACAGATGGTAGCCTCCCATCAAGGCCATCCAGCGTGTTCTTTAACGTTGGGTTGTTTTACCTCTGAGCGGCACTTTTTTGCACACCATGGGCTAAATGGCCAGGTCACATGGACCCCGAAGGCTCAGAGAAGGTTGGGGGAGGAGACCCATTGGAATAGCTGTTGAGAGACAGATGGTAGCCTCCCGTCAAGGCCATCCAGCGTGTTCTTTAACGTTGGGTTGTTTTACCTCTGAGCGGCACTTTTTTGCACACCATGGGCTAAATGGCCAGGTCACATGGACCCCGAAGGCTCAGAGAAGGTTTGGGAAGGGGACCCACTGGAACAGCTGTTGGAAGATGGATGGTAGCCTCCCGTCAAGGCCATCCAGCGTGTTCTTTAACGTGCACAGGGTATGGCTCTCCCGTACACGGGGCCATGGCTTAACGTCCCATCCGACGTATGGCGGCGTTTCCAAGCCCATCGGTGTCCCCTACTGACCGTGAGCAGGGCGGGGAATTTTTGCGGAGATAAATCTCAACGCTGACCCAGCTGGGACTCGAACCTGGGAACTGCAGATTACCAGGCTGTCGCGCTACCTACCCCCGCCCCTCGTTTTCCTGCAGATTTCTCAAAAGTTCAGGAAAAATGTTTTTGTTTTTTTCAAAAGTATACACAGATTGTGATACATACCAATGATGCTGAAATCCCATGGAAATACAAAACAAATTCATCTTAAAATTAAAAAGAAATTGAAGCACATATTTTTTAACGATATGAATTTTTAAATGTAATGAATAGGAATCAATTTTAAGATTTACATTCATTTCAGCACTCTTTAAATCCTAATTATTGGGAAAGCGCCATCTTATGTAAAAAGTGTGCATTTCAGATAATTAATTTTGAAGAGCCAAGCACATGAAAAAATTTGAGGTTTGTAGAGCTTTCATCACTAGGGGTTCAGAAAAAAAATCACAATTTAGTAAAACAATTCGAATCTTCAGTCAGAGACGTACCCAGGATTTAAATTTCCTGGGGAAGAAATTTTAATTTCCGCGGACCATATCCGAGTTTTTTTTTTCTTTTTTTTTTACTTTTTTTTTGTGTGTGGTGGGGGGTCCGAAATTTAAATTTCGGAAAAAGTCCAAGAATTAGTTTCAGTGGATCCGAGAATTTAAATTTATTTAATTATTTATTTATTTATTTACTTACTTACTTTTTTGTTTTGAGAAATTAGTTTCAGGGAAGGGGGACTTGGGAGGGGGACACTGAAGAGGAGATGCCCGAAAATAAGATTTGGGTACGTCTTCCATTTCACTAAAATATTCCACTGAACAGAAAAGGAGAAAATGATATTATACACAAAATAAAATTTTATAGTTTTACTTTTTAATCTGTTTTTAATGTGGAACATAAAATATGGGATTAAAATAAAATTATACAAAGACATCTGTTTGGATTTCAAAGTAGGTAGATAAGCTTCAGATTTCCTAGAAGACGACCGAATTTTTGGGAGAGGTTAAATGTAGGGTCAGGACCCATCTGATTCCCCCCCCCCCCCTGGTACGTTCCTCTTTTCAGTTGATTTTTTTTTTTCATTGTCCATTCCGATGACGAAAAGTTTCCCTATTAACCCTTTCACGACTAAGGGAAACATTTTTCCCCATTTTAAAATTGGTGATTGTCGTATTTAATTATAACCTTATTTGCATTTTTTATACAGAATGTCAAAAAAGAACGTATGCCGAACGCAATTACGTAAACGGGAACGTTTAGAAAACAAAAACAGAACTGTCAGGACGCATAATATATGTACTATGTGCAATGTCCATCTTTGCCACACTACCAAAAGAAATTGCTTCGCAGAATATCATAATTAGCACATCATTTTGTATAGTAATTTTATTTCATAATTTTGTATTAGTTTAGTTAACATTTTGTTCTAATAAACCAATAAATAAAACACATTGCATAATAAGCCTAACTATAATTTGTGTTACCTTTATAGTCCATTGGGAAAAATATTTCCCATAAAATTCCAAAAAAACTACACATTGTTATGTATTTTTCTTATGATTTTTATTTATTTTACGTCTAAACAAACTAAAATAAACAGTTACATACTAATATTTACTCTTAGAAACCTTATGGACCTGAAAGGGTTAAGTAAAGATAAAATGCTAAATGTGTCTGAAAATTTTTCGATTCCTTTATTGACATTTTTTTGCGAATCAATATCTGAATTCAAGGACAAGCCCAATAGTAGGTTTCGTTCAGTTTTTCTTCACACATTTGCCATTTTTAGGAATGTCTCCCTTTCTGAGACATATCATTCGGCGACAACTTCTCGTCACGGAGTCGTACACTTCATTCTCTCTGCATTTTTTCTCATACAACAGAGTAGCGAGGATGAATTTTCTCTTCGCAAGGCGCCCACCGTTAATTTTCGACTCATTAGGAGATTCTTCTGCAGCGCCCTCACACGTCGTCAAAAGTAAAGCAAATAAACAAACATGGATCGCAGACAATTTCATTTTTTATGTCTTCTCACGTGAAAGATAAACAACTATTTTATTGCCTGTAATCCCCAAATTTCAGGGATTTTTTTTTTCAACGATGTCCAACTGACTTGTTTACTGTTTTAACTTGATAACAAGTTGGAAGAGTATTCCCTGTGATCTGCAAAAGATAAAAAAAAAAGATTGTTTACCTATTAAATATATTTTTATCAGTGTGCCAAAAAAAAGTCAAACAAATATTATTAATTTTACAATTAAGTCATTGAAAGTTACTGTTATTGGCATTTTTCGTTTCAATACAAACCCTGCATTCCAAACCCTTACCCGGCCCGAATCTAGACAAAAATAGGAAGCAAACGACCCAATAGAGCCAAAAAAGTAATAAAAATATAAGAGAAAGGATTTCCATTGCAGTGTGCAGTCACTCAAAAAAATATCCGAATACTATGGCACTTTTTTGCACACCATGGGCTAAATGGCCAGGTCACAAGGACCCCGAAGGCTCGGAGAAGGTTTGGGAAGGGGACCCACTGGAACAGCTGTTGGGAGACAGATGGTAGCCTCCCGCCAAGCCATCCAGCATGTTCTTTAACGTTGGATTGTTCTACCTCTGAGCGGAACTTTTTTGCACACCATGGGCTAAATGGCCAGGTCACAAGGACCCCGAAGGCTCAGAGAAGGTTGGGGGAGGGGACCCACTGGAACAGCTGTTGGGAGACAGATGGTAGCCTCCCGTCAAGACCATCCAGCGTGTTCTTTAACGTTGGATTGTTTTACCTCTGAGCGGCACTTTCTTGCACACCATGGGCTAAATGGCCAGGTCACAAGGACCCCGAAGGATCAGAGAAGGTTGGGGGAGGGGACCCACTGGAACAGCTGTTGGGAGACAGATGGTAGCCTCCCGTCAAGACCATCAAGCGTGTTCTTTAACGTTGGCTTGTTTTACCTCTGAGCGGCACTTTTTTGCACACCATGGGCTAAATGGCCAGGTCACATGGACCCCGAAGGCTCAGAGAAGGTTTTGGTTTATTTTACCTCTGAGCGGCACTTTTGTGCGCACCATGGGCTAAATGGCCAGGTCACATGGACCCCGAAGGCTCAGAGAAGGTTGGGGGAGGGGACCCACTGGAACAGCTGTTGGGAGACAGATGGTAGCCTCCCGTCAAGGCCATCCAGCGTGTTCTTTAACGTGCACAGGGTATGGCTCTCCCGCACACGGGGCCACGGCTTAACGTCCCATCCGACGGACGGCGGCCTTTCCAAGCCCATCGGTGTCCCCTACTGACCGTGGGCAGGGCGGGGAATTTTGCGGAGATAAATCTCAACGCTGACCCAGCTGGGACTCGAACCTGGGAACTACAGATTACGAGCCTGGCGCGCTACCGACTGAGCCACCCCCGCCCCTGTATGGTAGGTGGTCATATTATTCTGATATGAAAGTGTATATATAAATCTACTATGTAATTGCATCATTTATCTAATTAAAAACAGTGTCAATTTTATTAGGACTAGAGCCATATTTTGCCATTACGGAGTCATATTAACAATTCATTTAAAAATCAGATACACCTTTTATGAAAATATTGTGATTGATGATATACAGGGTGAATCTGAAAAAGTGAGCAAAACTTTACGGGGTGGTAGAACGAAGCTATACGAGCAATATTCGTCATAGAATGTATGGGCGGAACGCAAGCGGTGAGAAGTTAAAAGGTAGTTTTCCATTGTCACATTTAAAGAATGAACACAAGAAAGAGAGGAGATACTTCAGAAAACATTTTATTAACAGGAATGTAACTGAGGTACATGCCGTCCGCCGCACCGTACACAAAGTGCATATCCGCCATTTCGTGGTTAGTATAACCAGCCATCCTCTCGGCAATCCACGGTAGAAATGCCGTTGGGTGCGAGGACCGACCCTTTTATACCATTTCCAGCGCCACCTAGCGGTTCGCCGTTTGCGTTCCGACCATACATTCTATGACGAATATTGCTCGTATAGCTGCGTTCTACCATCCCGTAAAGTTTTGCCCACTTTTTCAGATTCACCCTGCATAGATTGCATTGAAATCATTAATTTCATTCTGAAATCTGGTTTAATAGTCTTCCAGAATTTAAGAAGTAAAAAAAACTATAATATTTAACAAATTTCACCTCATCTTCGGTAGAATTCATTAAATTCAACCAGAACTGAAACTACACCCTCACTTTTTACATAGACATTCAACCTTTTTTTCTTTTTTAAGAGATACGCAAAAAATTATTTCTCTACAGTCGCTCAAAAAAGGAACCGAACACTATGGTTGATTACAGAATTTTTGAGAAAAAAATATCTGGCAACGATTTTTTTTTAGAAATTATTGATCTGGCAACGTTTTTTTTTAGAAATTATTGATCCTTCAACCTTCGTGTACTTTATTAGGTACAGTCACTCAAAAAAATATCCGAACACTAATGATTGATTACAGAACTCAGGAAATATATCTGGCAAAGATTGTTTTTAGAGATTAGTGATCTGGCAACCTTCGTGCACTTTTATTAGGTACAGTCGCTCAAAAAAATATCCGAACTCTAATGGTTAATTACAAAATTCAGAAAAAATATCTGGAAACGATTTTTTTTAGAAATAAAGGTTTTATAAGCATAGTTTAGATAAAACTATACTAATATTATACTATAACTATAATTTTATCTTATCTATACAAGGGGTACGCCAGTTACATACACATTTCCAGGGGGTACGTGAAGCATAAAAGGTTGAGAACCACTGATATATGTTTTATTTTATTCCCATTGTTATACTATAACTATAGTTTTATCTATCTATACAAGGGGTACGCCAGTTACATGCACATTTCCAGGGGGTACGTGAATCATAAAAGGTTGAGAACCACTGATATATATGATTTATTTTATTCCCATTGTTATACTATAACTATAGTTTTATCTATCTATACAAGGGGTACGCCAGTTACATACACATTTCCAGGGGGTACGTGAAGCATAAAAGGTTGAGAACCACTGATATATATGTTTTATTTTATTCCCATTGTTATACTATAACTATAGTTTTATCTATCTATACAAGGGGTACGCTAGTTACATACACATTTCCAGGTTGGGTTGTTTTACCTCTGAGCTGCACTTTTTTGCATACCATGGGCTAAATGGCCAGGTCACAAGGACCCCGAAGGCTCAGAGAAGGATGGGGGAGGGGACCCACTGGAACAGCTGTTGGGAGACAGATGGTAGCCTCCCGTCAAGGCCATCCAGCGTGTTCTTTAACGTTGGGTTGTTTTACCTCTGAGCGGCACTTTTTTGCACACCATGGGCTAAATGGCCAGGTCACCAGGACCCCGAAGGCTCAGAGAAAGTTGGGGGAGGGGACCCACTGGAACAGCTGTTGGGAGACAGATGGTAACCTTCCGTCAAGGCCATCCCGCGTGTTCTTTGACGTGCGCAATGTACGGCTCTCCAGCACACGGAACCACGATTTAAACATCCCATCCGACGGACGGCGGCCTTTCCAAGCCCATCGGTGTCCCCTACTGACCGTGGGCAGGGCGGGGAATTTTGCAGAGATAAATCTCAACGCTGACCCAGCTGGGACTCGAACCTGGGAACTACAGATTACGAGTCTGGCGCGCTACCGACTGAGACCCCACCACCACTACCACCACATTTCCAGGAGGTATGTGAAGCATAAAGAATGAGAACCACTGCGTTGCAGAACCGATGACACATGATAAATTACCTGAATCTTTCTTGATCCTATTGCTTCAATCCCTTGAGGATGTTTCTTTGACAGTTATATTTCCTCACAACGCTTCTTCTGCTCTTGGATTGGCTACGAAAGAGAGACGTAAGTTAGAATCAAATTTTATCAGCCAATTAAGATCAGACATACCTCGGCACAAGATTTTAATCATGACCCAAGTGTCAGAAATGCATCCAGATGTCGCTTCATCCTCCAATAAGGTTTAAGCAGCAGCGTTTTTTTTTTTTGACATCAATTGCACCAGAGGAAATGAAAGTGGGTAGAAAACTGAACACGGAGGCACGTGCGAACTTATCTTTTCTAAACAAACGGAAGTGTCTCTTCCGACCTATCCTCAACCGGAAGTTCGTGGAACAATGATGATCTGAGAGCCTTTCCTAAGATCATAGAATAATTTGGAGTAAAATTGTACCTAAATTAATAATTATCACTCTTTTTTTCTCAGATTTTTTTCTAAAAAGAGAGAGTGCTTTTTCTCGCAAATTTACCCTCTGATACTTCACAACAAATGTTGATTAGAGCCAAATGCTTTGGGTTGTTGGGTTGTTTTACCTCTGAGCGGCACTTTTTTGCACACAATGGGCTAAATGGCCAGGTCACATGGACCCCGAAGGCTCAGAGAAGGTTGATGGAGGGGACCCACTGGAACAGCTGTTGGGAGACAGATGGTAGCCTCCCGTCAAGGCCATCCAGCGTGTTCTTTAACGTTGGGTTGTTTTACCTCTGAGCGGAACTTTTTTTGCACACCATGGGCTAAATGGCCAGGTCACATGGACCCCGAAAGCTCAGAGAAGGTTGATGGAGGGGACCCACTGGAACAGCTGTTGGGAGACAGATGGTAGCCTCCCGTCAAGGCCATCCAGCGTGTTCTTTAACGTTGGGTTGTTTTACCTTTGAGCGGCACTTTTTTGCACACCATGGGCTAAATGGCCAGGTCACATGGACCCCGAAGGCTCAGAGAAGGTTGGGGGAGGGGACCCACTGGAACAGCTGTTGGGAGACAGATGGTAGCCTCCCGTCAAGGCCATCCAGCGTGTTCTTTAACGTGCACAGGGTATGGCTCTCCCGCACACGGGGCCACGGCTTAAACATCCCATCCAACGGACGGCGGCCTTTCCAAGCCCAGCGGTGTCCCCTACTGACTGTGGGCTTGGCGGAGAATTTTGCGGTGATAAATCTCAACACTGACCCAGCTGGGACTCGAACCTGGGAACTACAGATTACGAGCCTGGCGCGCTACCGACTGAGCCACCCCCGCCCCGTGATGTTTGGGTATAAGCTTTAGAGATCGTGACACTTTCTGCCGCGATTTTTTTTTTCACAAGTGCCTGAGTCCAACCACTTATTTTGAAATTTTACTTCCTCTTAAAACAATCTGCAGCGCCATCTTCTTTCTTTCGATTCCCTTCCTCCAGTGGAAGGAAACGGAAGTTTCAAAAGAGGTAGTTTCATGGCACGTGAGGAATTTTCAGACAAAAATGTACCTCTACACGAAATGCACCAGCGACTTCATATCAGTTTAACTATTATCGATTCTTACCCCTACCACAAATATACATGCGAAAATTCGGTTTTAAAATAACAAAATCGAATACTTATATTGAGAATATAACTCGTTACGATAATACAAACTTCGATGAAGATCAGATTTATTTTCTTTACTTTTATCCCTTTTAGAGTATTTTAAATATTTTTTATCTTCTGTTCCCTGGGGCGGGGGTGGCTCAGTCGGTTAGTCGGCCAGGCTCGTAATCTGTAGTTCCCAGGTTCGAGTCCCAGCTGAGTCAGCGTTGAGACTTATCACCGCAAAATTCCCTGCCCACGGTCAGTAGGAGACACCGATGGGCTTGGAAAGGCCGCCGTCAGTCCGATGGGTCGTTAAGCCGTGGCTCCGTGTGCGAGAGAGCCATACCCTGTGCACGTTAAAGAACATGCTGGATGGCCTTGACGGGAGGCTACCATCTGTCTCCCAACCGCTGTTCCAGTGGGTCCCCTCCCCCAACCTTCTCTGAGCCTTCGGGGTCCATGTGACTTGGCCATTTAGCCCATGGTGTACAAAAAAGTGCCGCTCAGAGGTAAAATATCCCAACGTTAAAGAACACGCTGGATGGCCTTGACGGGAGGCTACCATCTGTCTCCCAACAGCTGTTCCAGTGAGTCCTCTCCCCCAACCTTCTCTGAGCCTTCGGGGTCCATGTGACCTGGCCATTTAGCCCATGGTGTGCAAAAAAGTGCCGCTCAGAGGTAAAACAACCCAAACGTTCTTTATTTCCTTAGTTTATTCTTTTATCTTACTCGCTAAATTCTCTATTTCCATCAGACAAATGCTAATAAAGTAGACCCTCGATTTCGCGGACCAATAGGCGGGAAGTGTTGTCCGAAAAACCCGGAAGTCCAAATTTTCCGAATGAAAATTTAACGAAACATTTAACCTCGTAGTACAGTCGCTCAAAAAAGTATCCGAACACTATGGTTGATTGCAAAATTCAGAAAAAATATCTGGCATTGATTTTTTTAGAAATTAGTCATCTGGCAACCTTCGTGTCACGTGACACGAAGGATACTTTTTTGAGCGACTGTACCTATAGTAAACACCATTAATGTAATAGGTACCCACAATGCACATACCTTAATTTTAAGCGATGTAAGTAGTACAATACGTAAAAATAAAGCTGCTGCTAGTCGGTAAATCAAGATACTAATGTCGGCGTCCGGAAAATGGTGATATAGTGGAATTTCGATTATCCAGAATTTAGTTCGGAAATTCCGCAATCCGGGAAATTGAGGTCCGCGAAATCGAGGGGAACCTGTATAGTCTGTAGCGTATCAGATTTATTGGGCGGCACTATTTTCCTCTGAGCGGCACTTTTTTTTCATACCATGGGCTAAATGGCCAGGTCACAAGGACCCCGAAGGCTCAGAGAAGGTTGCGGGAAGGGACCCACTGGAACAGCTGTTGGGAGACAGATGGTAGTCTCCCGTCAAGGTTATCCAGCGTGTTCTTTAACGTGCACAAGTATGGCTCTCCCGTACACGGAGCCACGGCTTAACGTTACATCCGACGGACGGTGCCTTTCCAAGCCCATCGGTGTCCCCTACTGACTGTGGGCAGGGCGGGTAATTTTGCGGAGATAAATCTCAACTCTAATCCAGCTGGGACTCGAACCTGGGAACTGCAGATTACGAGCCTGGCGCGCTATCGTCTGAGCCACCCCCCACCTCGTCTCGAAGGGTGGCGTCCATCTGTCTCCCAAAAGTTGTACAGTGGGTCGTCTTCCTCCCGCCCTCTTTGATCCCTTGGGGGTCCTACTGACCTGGCGATTTAACCCTTTAAAGGGAAAAAATCCCAATTTTAGGTAAAAAACTACTAAACGTTTAATCTTTTCACATTTTTATTTACATTACACACTTTGTAACTCGTTCAGATATTTTTTTTCGTGAAATTAGTACCATGCAATTGGACATTTTTTTAAAAGAACCAAAACCCACTGGATAACTGTTACGTGACAGGTGAAAGTCTCCCATCACGGCCATCCAGCGTGTTCTTTAACGTGCACAGGATGTGACGCCGACCTTTCGAAGTCCATGGTGTTCCCTGCTAACGCAAAGGCAATACGAAGAAGTTTTGCGGAGATAAATATCAACGGTGGTCCAGGCGGGACTGGGGCGGGGGTGGCTCAGTCGGTAGCGCGCCAGGCTCGTAATCTGTAGTTCCCAGGTTCATGTCCCAGCTGGGTCAGCGTTGAGATTTATCTCCGCAAAATTCCCTGCCCACGGTCAGTAGGGGACACCGATGGGCTTGGAAAGGCCGCCGTCCGTAGGATGGGACGTTAAGCCTTGGCCCCGTGTGCGGGAGAGCCATGCCCTGTGCACGTTAAAGAACACGCTGGATGGCCTTGACGGGAGGCTACCATCTGTCTCCCAACAGCTGTTCCAGTGGGTCCCCTCCCCCAACCTTCTCTGAGCCTTCGGGGTCCATGGGACCATGGCCATTTAGCCCATGGTGGGCAAAAAAGTGCCGCTCAGAGGTAAAACAACTCAACCCAACCCCCAACCTTCTCTGAGCCTTCGGGGTCCTTGTGACCTGGCAATTTAGCCCATGGTGTACAAAAAAGTGCCGCTCAGAGGTAAAACAACCCAACGTTAAAGAACACGCTGGATGGCCTTGACGGGAGGCTACCATCTGTCTCCCAACAGTTGTTCCAGTGGGTCCCCTCCCCCAACCTTCTCTGAGCCTTCGGGGTCCATGGGACCATGGCCATTTAGCCCATGGTGGGCAAAAAAGTGCCGCTCAGAGGTAAAACAACCGAAACCAAGCGGGACTCGAGCCTGGGAAGTGCACATTACGAGCCTGGCACGCTGCCAACTCAGCTACTCCTTACAACCTCTATTAATTGCCATCTATTAAGGTTTCTTCAAATTACCGAACGTATGCAAAAACAAGGACCTTCAAAAACATCAGAAACAATGGCTGCTGTTCTGAATTACGTTTTGCCGAGTTGCAACATCCCTCAGCAACCTGCATGTCCGATAGCATGCTGTAGTGATTAACACTGACCTTTGACATTGAGAATAATAGACGTAATGAAGAGACCTGCGTGGAGAACAGCACTTTAGTGAAAGTGTAGGAGAAATCTCGACACCATGTAAAAAGTGAAGCTGTTCCAGCCCGAAGGCATTTTCTATTCAATGGTTAAAAAATGTCTTTGCTGCGAAACCTGTTTTCTGCTGGCGGGAAGGATTTTATTGTCATTAGTCGACAACGAAAGGGTTTAAAGGATCTCGTGTTATAAAGATACTTGTAAAGTTGAACTGGAAAGACAGGTAAGGATTTTGTTTTCTTTCTAAAAGTCTGTTTAGTTCAATTAGATCTTCTTCGATGCTATTCTAAATGAGGTGAAAATTGAAGAATTCTTAACCCAGCTTTAGATGTATTTTAACGTCCAAAGAGATTAAAGGCCATACAGGAAACAGCTTGATCGTTTAACGCTAGGAACATTTTGAAACGTTTTGGCATGTTCTGAAAGGAAACCTTTGCCAACAACAGAGAGGTCTTACACAAACTGGAGAGTGTGCCTTAATTGATTGCGCACATATCAACTTGCTATGAAATCTCATCAACAACGTTTCGCAATAACTTAGATTTAAGACACTGTAAACTTTAGAAATATTAATAAATATAAAATGTTTAAACTATTTTCTGTGTGGTATACCATAAGGATTTACGCTCAGTCTTTGGCGCGCCAGGCTCGTAATCTGCAGTTCCAAGGTTCGAGTCCCAGCTGGGTCAGCGATGAGATTTATCTCCGCAAAACTCCTCGCCCTGCCCACGGTCAGTAGGGGACACCGATGGGCTTGGAAAGGCCGCCGTCCGTCGGATGGGACGTTAAGCCGTGGCCCCGTGTGCGGGAGAGCCATACCCTGTGCACGTTCAAGAACACGCTGGCTGGCCTTGACGGGAGGCTACCATATAGACTCCTAACAGTTGTTCCAGTGGGTCCCCTCCCTCAACCTTCTCTGAGCCTTCGGGGGCCTTGTGACCTTGCCATTTAGCCCATGGTGTGCAAAAAAAGTGCCGCTCAGAGGTAAAACAATCCATCGTTAAAGAACACGCTGGATGGCCTTGACGGGAGGCTACCATCTGTCTCCCAACAGCTGTTCCAGTGGGTCCCCTTCCCCAACCTTCGGGGTCCATGTGACCTGGCCATTTAGCCCATGGTGTGCAAAAAAGTGCCGTTCAGAGGTAAAACAACCCAACTCACCGGGAACATGATATAGTTGTCAGATATTATTTTCGGTCCTTTTCACGTGTTTCTTTTTCCCTTTAAGCGTGGGATGCGTTACAAGGTTTGATTAAACATTTCTCTTTTAAGATCATCATAAAATTTCTTCCTTTGCTTCCTGAAAACTTCTGCTCCTCATCCTTCCTTACATGTCTTCAGCAGTCTGCATTTTAGTTCTGTGGTTTTACCACTGAGGGAGTTCCTTTTATCACATAATAAGGCTAAATAGCCAGGTCGCAAAGACCCTAAGGATTTGTAGGTTGGGGAAACGGTTCGGTTGGATGTTTGACCTCTGACCGGGGGGCGGAAGAGTCGGAACTCGCCGTGCTCGTAATCTTAAGTTCCCAGGTTCGATTCCCAGCTGGGCCAGCATTCAGATTTATCTGCGCAAAACTCTCCGCCCTAACCACGGTCAGTACGGGACACACCGATGGGCTTAGAAATTTAAGAACAATATCAAGGCTTGGATTTAGTAATTATCTGAATTTTAAATACAAGAGTGATAAAAAATATCTCAAGCTTACTGGGTCATGTGTTTGTGAAAAATGTAACGGATATTACAGTTGAAGTACATGCATAGGATTTTGATTCATTCCATCACCACCTATTGTCACTAAAGTTTTAGCTATAAATTAATTATATACATTAATTATTATACATTAATTATTACACATTAATTATAATACAATTGATTATTGTACATTAATTATTACACATCAATTATAATACAATTGATTATTATACATTAATTATAATACAATTGATTATTATATATTAATTATTACACATTAATTATAATACAATTGATTATATACATTAATTATTACACATTAATTATAATACAATTGATTATTATACATTAATTATTACACATTAATTATAATCATCATCATCATCATCCTCAAGCAGCCATGGGCTACGGAGGTCCAACCAGACCGCGCAGTTTAATTCTCCAAGCATATCTGTCCTGAGCTACATCTACTGCATCTGACCACTGCACACCAATTCTAACAAGGTCCTGTTTGACATTGTCTGCCCACCGCATCCTAGGTCTCCTCTTCTTTCTGAGACCTTTAGGCACACTGTTCATAACCCTATTCGCCAATCTATAATTATCCATACGGGCAACATGGCCAAACCAGCGGAGTCTCTCTCTGCACAATATGCTGCTTAAAGGAGGTTGCAGACTCCTTTGCCTAACCTCATCATTAGTTACAAAGTTAAACCACCTAATACCCAAGATACTGCGTAAGCATCTAGAATCAAAAGCATCTAGTTTCCTGTTATCTTGCTTACACAGCGTCCAAGTTTCACTACCATAACTAACCCTAGAAAGAATCAAACTATTATACAGTCTAATTTTAGTCTTATACATTAATTATTACACATTAATTATAATACAATTGATTATATACATTAATTATTATACATTAATTATAATACAATTGATTATATACATTAATTATTATACATTAATTATAATACAATTGATTATATACATTTATTATAATACAATTGATTATATACATTAATTATTATACGTTAATTATTATACATTAATTATAATACAATTGATTATATACATTAATTTTTATACATTAATTATAATACAATTGATTATATACATTAATTATTATACATTAATTATAACACAATTGATTATTTATACATTAATTATTATACATTAATTATAACACAATTGATTATTATACATTAATTATTATACATTAATTATAATACAATTAATTATATACATTAATTATTATACATTAATTATTACACATTAATTAAAATGCAATTAATTATACATTAATTATTATACATTAATTATAATACAATTAATTATTATACATTAATTATGTACATTAATTATTATACATTTATTTTACATTAATTATAACACAATTAAGTTGTATACATCTAATATTAAAGGAAATAAAGAGATAAGAACTACAATCGATTACCTAAAGTTTTAAAAATTTGTTAAAGATTTAAATTTTGAAGATTACTCAACTATACATATTCACTACAATCATTTTTACAATGAAAGTTTTAAAAACCTAAACCTAAGTAAAACACTTTTAAAACAAATTCCACTTAATAAAACAAAAAGAAAAAAGGGTAAGTATCCTTGGATTTCCAGTGAATTAAATCACTACATAAATAAAAAGGAAAAATTTTATATTCAGTATAAAAAAAAAATCCTGGCTTTATGCCGATTGAAACAATTTATAAAAATTATTGCAAGTTTGTGAAATGAAAATTTAAATATCTTAAAGACAAATAAATAAATTAGATAAATTTGAGAATAACCAAAATTCCTATAAATGATTTACTTAGAATGAAGAAATGAACTAAAAAATTTCCTGAATGTGAAAATTTGCTATAAATGACCACTGATCTTGGTTTTAATTCGAAGAGTTAAAATTATGGGAAAATGAGAAGGGGAAAACATCCATTCATAAGCATTGTGTACATTCATATAGTTGGGTTGGATTGTTTTACCTCTGAGCGGCACTTTTTTTGCACACCATGGGCTAAATGGCCAGGTCACAAGGACCCCGAAGGCTCAGAGAAGATTGGGGGAGGGGACCCACTGGGACAGCTGTTGGGAGACAGATGGTAGCCTCCCATCAAGGCCATCCAGCGTGTTCTTTAACGTTGGATTGTTTTACCTCTGAGCGGCCCTTTTTTGCACACCAATGGCTAAATGGCCAGGTCACAAGGACTCCAAAGGCTCAGAGAAGGTTGGGGGTTGGGCTAGGTTGTTTTACCTCTCAGCGGCACTTTTTTGCACACCATGGGCTAAATGGCCAGGTCACAAGGACCCCGAAGGCTCAGAGAAGGTTAGGGGAGGGGACCCACTGGAACAGCTGTTGGGAGACAGATGGTAGTCCCCCGTCAAGGCCATCCAGCGTGTTCTTTAACGTTGGATTGTTTTACCTGTGAGCGGCACTTTTTTGCCCACCATGGGCATGGCCAGGTCACAAGGACTCCAAAGGCTCAGAGAAGGTTGGGGGTTGGGTTGGGTTGTTTTACCTCTGAGCGGCACTTTTTTGCACACCATAGGCTAAATGGCCAGGCCACAAGGACCCCGAAGGCTCAGAGAAGGTTAGGGGAGGGGACCCACTGGAACAGCTGTTGGGAGACAGATGGTAGTACCCCGTCAAATCCATCCAGCGTGTTCTTTAACGTGCACAGTGTATGGCTCTCCCGCACACGGGGCCACGACTTAACGTCCCATCCGACGGACGGCGGCCTATTCCAAGCCCATCGGTGTTCCCTACTGACAGTGGGCAGGGCGGGGAATTTTGCGGAGATAAATCTCAACGCTGACCCAGCTGGGATTCGAACCTGGGAACTACAGATTACGCGCCTGGCGCGCTACCGACTGATCCATCCCCGGCCCCATTCATATAGTACTTTGGATTCTATTCTTATTGAAGAGAAAAAAGTGTTAAGGATATTATAAGCAGTTTAAGCAATAATAAAAGTGCAGGCCATGATGGTTTTACTCTTCAAATGATAGATAATATTTAAAAATAATCTTTGAGACTTTCAACAAAATTGGTGAATGTACAGTCGCTCATAAAATATCCGAACACTATGGTTGATTACAGAATTCAGAAAAAAATATCTGGCAACGATTTCTTTTTAGAAATCAGTGATCTGGCAACCTTTCTTGTCACGTGATTACAGAATTCAGGAAAAATATCTGGAGCGTGTACAGCAAGTGTACACGCTCCAGTTACCGTTCACAGCAAACTGGAGCGTGTGCAGTTATTGCACACGCTCCAGTTTGCTGTGAACGGTAACTGCACACGCTCAATATTTTCGTGAGTGAGCCCACACGATCTAGTATCAAAATAATATGACCACCTATAGTCTCTCAAAAAATATTCGAACACTATGGTTGATTACAGAATTCAGAAAAAAATATCTGGTAACGATTTATTTAGGAATTAGTGATCTGGCAACCTTCGTGTCACGTGACACGAAGGTTGCCAGATCACTAATTCCTAAAAAAAAAATCGTTGCCAGATATTTTTTCTGGATTCTGTAATCAACAATAGTGTTCGGATATTTTTTTGAGCGACTGTACCTAATAAAGTACACGACGGTTGCCAGATCACTAATTTCTAAAAAAATCGTTGCCAGATATTTTTTTTTATTATGCAATCAACCGTAGTGTTTGAATATTTTTTGAGCGACTGTATCTATAGAGAATTGAATATTTATGATGACTTGGATTTAGCTGTTATTACACCAATATTTAAATCAGGAAATAAAAATTTATTAAGTAGTTATAAGCCTATATTAATATTATCGGGTTTTTTTTTTTGGGGGGGGGGGGTTCAAAAGTGATTGAAAAGGTAATGAAAAATAGTGTGTCACATTCTTACAAAAAGACTATTTTTTTTCATGGCATTCAATTTAGATTCAGACAAAACAGCAACAATAAAAAAGCTATATTCGATGTTACAAAAAAATTTACATTGCAATTAATGACAATAAAAAAACTGTTGTGTTATTTTTAGATATTAGGAAAGCTTTGGATTTTGTTGATCGTGTAATTTTGCTGAAAACACTCTATGATAGTGGAATAAGAGGAATTATTCATTACTGGTTCAAAAGTTATTTGTCAAGCAGAAAATATGCTGTAAAGCTAAATGCAGAAATTAGTAATTATTTGATTTTAAAGACAGGTGTTCCACAAGGGTCTGTTTCAGGACCGAATTTATTTTAGGTTTTTAGTTTAAAAAAATTTTTTTAAAGTTTTTGTAGCTTAAATTTAAATGGTTTATTAACTTGTTTTGCAGATGATGCAGTAATAGTTTATAATGCTGATAATTTGGAGCTCTTAGAAGATTATATTGAGTCTGATTTACTGACTGTTCCTTTGTGTTCACTAGAAATAAATTATATTTAAATGCAGAAAAAACAAAATTTATATGTTTTGAATTAGTGAAGACAAATACTTTTATGATATTAAGTATCAGCATTTGGATTCTATTATAAATGTCCTATTTTTTTTTTTTTTTTGGGGGGGGGGGGTGGCGGGGGGGAGCTCAGTCGGTAGCGCGCCAGGCTCGTAATCTGTAGTTCCCAGGTTCGAGTCCCAGCTGGGTCAGCGTTGAGATTTATCTCCGCAAAATTCCCCGCCCTGCCCACGGTCAATAGGGGACACCGATGGGCTTGGAAAGGCCGCCGTCCGTCGGATGGGACATTAAGCCGTGGACCGTGTACGGGTTTGGTTTGGTTTGTTTTACCTCTGAGCGGCACTTTTTTGCACACCATGGGCTAAATGGCCAGGTCACATGAACCCCGATGGCTCAGAGAAGGTTGGGGGAGGGGACCCACTGGAACAGCTGTTGGGAGACAGATGGTAGCCTCCCGTCAAGGCCATCCAGCGTGTTCTTTAACGTGCCCAGGGTATGGCTCTCCCGCACACGGGGCCACGGCTTAACGTCCCATCCGACGGACGGAGGCCTTTCCAAGCCCATCGGTGTCCCCTACTGACCGTGGGCAGGGCGGGGAATTTTGCGGAGATAAATCTCAACGCTGACTCAGCTGGGACTCGAACCTGGGAACTACAGATTACGAGCCTGGCGCAACCGTGTACGGGAGAGCCATACCCTGTGCACGTTAAAGAACACGCTGGATGGCCTTGACGGGGGGCTACCATCTGTCTCCCAACAGCTGTTCCAGTGGGTCCCCTCCCCCAACCTTCTCTGAGCCTTCGTGGTCCATGTGACCTGGCCATTTAGCCCATGGTGTGCAAATAAATGCCGCTCAGAGGTAAAACAACCCAACCCAACCCTATTTTTCAAATTATTAACTCGTACAAGTATTTAGGAGTGCTTTTAGATGAAAACTTTAAATAGAAAGTTGATGCAAATGAATTAGCAAAAAGGTTAAATATACTTTATGCAGATTTTATTATTTAAAAAAATAAGTGTTAAACGTTTTAAGTATTTTGTACTATTCTAGGGTTTTTTCCTTGTTACAATATAGTATATTTGTTTGGGGAGGTGGCTGTTGAAATAATTTACATAATTTATTTGCTGTTCATAAAATAATTTATAACTCAACATTTAATATACCAACATTTTCAGATAGAAAATTACTGGGAACTTATCATTTTTATAACCCGAAGCAGATTTATTTATATAGAATTCTAATTTTTTTATTTATGAATAAACATTGGCTACCAAAAACACTATCAATTCATAATATTAGTAAAGAAAGACAAATCTGATCTGCCTTTGTCACCTGAAAATACACCGAAGAGGCAAAACATTATGGCCAGCGGGTCCTTATGCAAATCGAAACAACTACAGGTAAATGACAGCGCGTGAGAAGCTCGTGAAACGGTAAAAATAACCCCTGATACTGAGCTCTTTTAATCAGTTGGGTTGTTTTACCTCTGAGCGGCACTTTTTTTCACACCATGGGCTAAATGGCCAGGTCACATGGACCCCGAAGGCTCAGAGAAGGTTGGGGGAGGGGACCCACTGGAACAGCTGCTGGGAGACAGATGGTAGCCTCCCGTCAAGGCCATCCAGCGTGTTCTTTAACGTTGGGTAGTTTTACCTCTGAGCGGCACTTTTTGCGCACCATGGGCTAAATAGCCAGGTCACAAGGACCCCGAAGGCTCAGAGAATGTTGGGGAAGGGGACCCGCTGGAATAGCTTTTGGGAGACAGATGGTAGCCTCCCGTCAAAGCCATCCAGCGTGTTCTTTAACGTGCACAAGGTATGGCTCTCCCATACACGGTCCACGGCTTAATGTCCCATCCGACGGACGGCGGCCTTTCCAAGCCCATCGGTGTCCCCTATTGATCGCGGGCAGGGCGGGGAATTTTGCGGAGATAAATCTTAACGCTGATCCAGCTGGGACTCGAACCTGGGAACTACAGATTACGAGCCTGGCGCGCTACCGACTGAGCCACCCCCGCCCTGGTCCGAGGAGGGAAAAATCATCACGAACAGCCGGCAAGGTGTAGGCCGACCAGAGCTCATCAGTTCTATTCCCATTACAGCATTACGTACCTGTTTTGAATAGTGTAAATTTTTTTTAATATCACTAAAATAATATTGTATTGAATTACGATGTAAGCCTATTAACGTTTTGCCATAAAATCGGGAGCGGGGGTGGCTCAGTCGGTAACGCGCCAGACTCGTAATCTGTAGTTCCCAGGTTCGAGTCCCAGCTGAGTCAGCGTTGAGATTTATCTCCGCAAAACTCCCCGCCCTGCCCACGGTCAGTAGGGGACACCGATGGGCTTGGAAAGGCCGCCGTCCGTCGGATGGGACGTTAAGCAGTGGCCCCGTGTACGGGAGAGCCATACCCTGTACACGTTAAAGAACACGCTGGATGGCCTTGACGGGAGGCTACCATGTCTCCCAATAGCTTTTCCAGAGGGTCCCTTCCCCCAACCTTCTCTGAGCTTTCGGGGTCCTTGTGACCTGGCCATTTAGTCCAATGTGTGCAAAAAAGTGCCGCTCAGAGATAAAACAACCCAAACCCAGCCATAAAATCAAAAAGAGAAATTCATATTGAATCGTGGAAGAGTGCTTTGATATTCCTTGATTTCTGTGGGAACTGTTTATTATATTTTTTTGAATTTTTGCTGCTTCATTTTGCAATGTGATGATGTCAATTGATGTTTCAGTTTGATTGATTGCGTTATTTATTATTTATGTTTTTCTTATTTTTTCTGTATTATTAAAGATTATTATTTTTTTGATTCAGGAATCGACGATGAAGAATCGATCCCTCATTCCGTTGATTCAGCTTCTGACGATCTCTGCGATCCTCGCGCTGGACGCCCGATTCGACTCGAGCGCCTTCTGCTTGAACAGCTGCGCTGCAGGTGCTCAGTTCACGTGCGGCTGCGACGCGTTCTGCTCCTCGATGGGCGACTGTTGCCTCGACTCTCCTCACGCGCGCACGGCCAAGAGGCAACACTCCGTGCAGTGCCTGAGCACCGGAAGTGGGGACATCCTCGTCGTCACGAAGTGCAAGCCCGGATGGACAGGCGATCCCGCCATCGCGGTGGGATGTTCGCAAGACGTCAGCGATCCCATTCGCAACATCCCCGTGACGAACCTCGAGACGGGCATCACCTACAGGAACTACCACTGCGCCATCTGCAACGATGCCAACGATGACGTCACCATATGGATGGGAGGCGTCCAATGCTCCTTTCCGACTTCCGTCCACAGTCTGGACGGAATAGTGTACAACAGTAGGGCCAAGACATGGGGATTCTGGCTCGGTAACAGACGGACATTCCAAGCATGCGACATCGTCTATCAGCTGCCAGATTCTCTGAGATTCAAAGTGAGGGCGTGTAGCATCGACGAGGTATCCGTCTGTGACCCTAGGTGGAAGGATCCGTCCGTCGAGGCGAAGTGCGAATCGTACCTGGATCCTGTAGTGTCCCCCACAGGTCAGAAATACAGGAACGTGCACTGTGCCGCGTGCAACGGTGTCAATGAAACGATTCTCTCTTGTGGTCACCGGCAAAGACCGAATTCAGTGGAGGGGGCGAAATCGAAACCCAATTTCATGTTCATCGTAGATTTCAGTTTAAAAGATGGCAACTGCGTGGGGCAGAAGAATCCCGTCTGCGAGACATGCGATGAAGTCTGGGATCCTTTCTTTAAGAAATGTCGCCTCGTGATATGCTCACTTCCGGGCTACAAAAGAAAGTCCCGCGCATGCGTTAAATCTTGAATGACTTCGCTCACTGACTCATGTTTTTTTAGATCTTTCACTACTTCATATGCACATTCATTATACAAGGGGGAATCAATAAATAAGGTGAATGAATATAATTGGAAAACAGTTCCAAAAACAGGTAGATTATTAGGTAAGGAAAAACTTTATTCAGCACACATGTACAGTCGCTCAAAAAATATCCGAACACTACGCTTGATTACAGAATTCAGGAAAAATATCTGGCAAAGATTTTTTATTTAGAAATTAGTGATCTGGCAACCTTCGTGTCACGTGACACAGAGGTTGCCAGATCACTAATTTCTAAAAAAATCGTTGCCAGATATTTTTTATGAATTCTGTAATCAACCATAGAGTTCCGATACTTTTTTGAGCGACTATAGGTGTCATATTATTTTGATACTAGATCGTGTGGGCTCACTCACGGAAATATTGAGCGTGTGCAGTTACCGTTCACAGCAAACTGCAGTAACTGCACACGCTCCAGTTTGCTGTGAACGGTAACTGGAGCGTGTACAGATATTTTTCCTGATATTTTTAACTTTTAACTGTATTTGTAACTGGAGCTCCAGATATTTTTCCTGAATTCTGTAATCACGTGACACGAAGGTTGCCAGATCACTAATTTCTAAAAAAAATCGTTCCCAGATATTTTTTATGAATTCTGTAATCAACCATAGTGTTCGGATACTTTTTTGAGCGACTGTAGGTGGTCATATTATTTTGATACTAGATCGTGTGGGCTCACTCACGGAAATATTGAGCGTGTGCAGTTACCGTTCACAGCAAACTGCAGTAACTGCACACGCTCCAGTTTGCTGTGAACGGTAACTGGAGCGTGTACAGTTGCTGTACACGCTCCAGATATTTTTCCTGAATTCTGTAATCACGTGACACGAAGGTTGCCAGATCACTAATTTCTAAAAAAATTGTTGCCAGATATTTTTCCTGAATTCTGTAATCACGTGACACGAAGGTTGCCAGATCACTAATTTCTAAAAAAAAATGTTGCCAGATATTTCTTCTGAATTCTGTAATCAACCATGTGTTCGGATACTTTTTTGAGCGAGTGTCCAACACATTTGCCAATTGTTTCCTACCATTTCATTAAAGGACAATTTTGATCCGAGAAATGTAGTCTTGATTCTCACTTCCGCACTTTCTGATGGAAAGAAACGGAAATGCTTGGCCTTTACAGGATTGCCTGAAACAAAATGCAATCCGACATTAGAAAAAAATAACTGAATCGGCTCTTATACAGGGGTTTATCAAAATAATGGAAACACAGACGGCTACTGGATTGGATTGTTTTACCTCTGAGCGGCACTTTTTTGCACACCATGGGCTAAATTGCCAGGTCACATGGACCCCGAAGGCTCAGAGAAGGTTGGGGGAGGGGACCCACTGGAACAGCTGTTGGGAGACAGATGTCAAGGCCATCCAGCGTGTTCTTTAACGTCCTCCCGTCAAGGCCATCCAGCGTGTTCTTTAACGTTGGGTTGTTTTACCTCTGAACGGCACTTTTTTTGCACATCATGGGCTAAATGGCCAGATCACATGGACCCCGAAGGCACAGAGAAGGTTGGGGGAGGGGACCCACTGGAACAGCTGTTGGGAGACAGATGGTAGACCCGTCAAGGCCATCCAGCGTGTTCTTTAACGTGCACAGGGTATGGCTCTCCCGCACACGATGCCACGGCTTAACGTCCCATCCGACGGACGGCGGCCTTTCCAAGCCCATCGGTGTCCCCTACTGACCGTGGGCAGGGCGGGGAATTTTGCGGAGATATAACCAAATCGAAAACGATTCTTTAGTTTTCATAACAACTCTCACAAGAGAAGCTTTTGTGGTATTAATACATATTGCGATGCAATTTTTAATTCTGGAGAAATAATTTTTCTCACTTAAGTTTAGTCCGTCGGATGGGACGTTAAGCCGTGGCCTCGTGTGTGGGAGAACCATTCCCTACGCACGTTAAAGAACACGCTAGATGGCCTTGACGGGAGACTACCATCTGTCTCCCAACAGCTGTTATAGTGGGTCCCCTCCCCCAACCTCCTCTGAGCCTTCGGGGTTCTTGTGACCTGGCCATTTAGCCCATGGTGTGCAAAAAAGTGCCGCTCAGAGGTAAAACAACCCAACGTTAAAGAACACTCTGGATGGCCTTGACGAGAGGCTACCTTCTGTCTCCCAACAGCTGTTCCAGTGGATCCCCTCCCCCAACCTTCTCTGAGTCTTCAGGGTCCATGTGACCTGGCCATTTAGCCCATGGTGTGCAAAAAAGTGCAGCTCAGAGGTAAAACAACCCAACCCCGACTCTTGGTTCCGACTGTGAAGCATGGAGGTGGATCCATAATGTCATCATGGTATTCCTTAGTGACATCAGTTATTCTGCAGGGTCTTGTCACATCCGCAACGTGCGAATCCATTCTAAGGGACCACGTGCATCCAATGCTGCGGGTATTGTTCCCTAATGACAGTCCCTGGTTTCAAGCCGATAATGCACGTGCATTGTACGAAACGGAAACGTGTCAAGTTTTGGTTTGCAGCGCATGAGGATGAGGTACAGCAGCTACCCTTGCCACCTCAATCTCCAGACCTCAATATTATTGAACATTCTGTGGGTTGGGTTGTTTTACCTCTGAGCGGCCCTTTTTTGCACACCATGGGCTAATTGGCGAGGCCATATAGACCCCGAAGGCTCAGAGAAGGTTGGGGGAGGGGACCCACTGGAACAGCTGTTGAGAGACAGATGGTAGTCTCCCGTCAAGGCCATCCAGCGTGTTCTTTAACGTTGGGTTGTTTTACTTCTGAGCGGCACTTTTTTGCACACCATGGGCTAAATGGCCAGGTCACATGGACCCCGAAGGCTCAGAGAAGGTTGGGGGAGGGGACCCACTGGAACAGCTGTTGGGAGACAGATGGCAGCCTCCGTCAAGGCCATCCAGCGTGTTCTTTAACGTTGGGTTGTTTTACCTCTGAGCGGCACTTTTTTGCACACCATGGGCTAATTGGCCAGGCCATATGGACCCCGAAGGCTCAGAGAAGGTTGGGGGAGGGGACCCACTGGAACAGCTGTTGGGAGACAGATGGTAGCCTCCCGTCAAGGCCATCCAGCGTGTTCTTTAACGTGCAGAGGGTATGTCTCTCCCGCACACGGGGCCACGGTTTAACGTCCCATCCGAAGGACGGCGGCCCTTTCAAGCCCATCGGTGTCCCCTACTGACCGTGGGCAGGGCGGGGAATTTTGCGGAGATAAATCTCAACGCTGACCCAGCTGGGACTCGAACCTGAGAACTACAGATTACGAGTCTGGCGCGCTACCGACTGAGCCACCCCCTCCCCTACATTACGTTGATTTCGTCCCTTGTGGTACATAGGCGTACGGTAGTGGTGTGTGTGTGTGTGTATGTGTGTATCGGAGGGTTCAAGAGGGTTAGAGCTCCCTCTACAAAATTTATCAAAAAATAGTCTGTTGAATAATAATATCAGGTATACCAAACCGAAGAATCACCTTTTTCCTTAACGACATTTAAGTTTTCTACTGTTTTTGGAAGTTTATCATCTTATGAAAAAGCATTTTACAAGGTGGGGGGGGGGGGGGGGAGTTCGGGAATTTAATTTCGAAGGGATCGATAATTTAGTTTCCGGAAAGTTTCGAGAATATAGTTTCGAATGGGAAGCGAGGAATTTGGTTTCAGGAAACATAAAAACCGTAAAGTAATATTGAACGTCCACATACATTAACTACTCAGTCTGAATCAGAGGAGTCCTCAGAAATATTTGCAGGGATGCAGGAATTTCCACGGAGGGGTCTCCGAATAAAAATAGGGCTATAGTTTTTTTTTTATATAAATCTAATTTTGGTGTGGGGCATGTACTATGGGTATAGGGGGCGGGGGTGGCTCAGTCGGTAGCGCGCCAGGCTCGTAATCTGTAGTTCCCAGGTTCGAGTCCCAGCTGGGTCAGCGTTGAGATTTATCTCCGCAAAAAATTCCCCGCCCTGCCCACGGTCAGTAGGGGACATCGATGGGCTTGGAAAGGCCGCCGTCCGTCGGATGGGACGTTAAGCCGTGGCCCCGTGTGCGGGAGAGCCATACCCTGTGCACGTTAAAGAACACGCTGGATAGCCTTGACGGGAGGCTACCATCTGTCTCCCAACAGCTGTTCCAGTGGGTCCCCTCCCCCAACCTTCTCTGAGCCTTCGGGGTCCATGTGACCTGGCCATTTAGCCCACGGTGTGCAAAAAAGTGCCGCTCAGAGGTAAAACAATCCAATCCAAAACTATGGGTATAAAATAGAATGATACCAAGAGACAAGTTTAAGATTTTGTGTAAGATGAACGTATTTATGTGGGGGGGGAGGGCGGTCCCTTCTCCCACCCCTGGTACAATCACTCAAAAAAAAAATATCCGAACACTATTGTTGATTACAGAATCCAGAAAAAATATCTGGCAACGATTTTTTTTTTAGGAATTAGTGATCTGGCAACTTTCGTGTCACGTGACACGAAGGTTGCCAGATCACTAATTTCTACAAAAATCGTTACCAGATATTTTTTTCTGAATTCTGTAATCAACCATAGTGTTCGAATATTTTTTGAGAGACTATAGGTGGTCATATTATTTTGATACTAGATCGTGTGGGCTCACTCAGAGAAATATTGAGCGTGTGCAGTTATCGTTCACAACAAACTGGAGCGTGTGCAGTAACTGCACACGCTCCAGTTTGCTGTGAACGGTAACTGGAGCGTGTACAGTTGCTGTACACGCTTCAGATATTTTTCCTGAATTCTGTAATCACGTGACACGAAGGTTGCCAGATCATTAATTTCTAAAAATAATCGTTGCCACATATTTTTTCTGAAGTTTAATCAACAATGATGTTCGGATATTTTTTAAGCGACTGTACTTCCGTGATTGCTTTATTCTCAACTGTGCTCATTAATAAATGACTCGATGTAAATATTTCTATCACTTAATAAATTTCTTGACTTTAGCTTCGAGAGAAATGTATTTAAATCACTGTTAGTCTCACGTCAATATCAAATTTAGAGAAAAAAAATTCTCTTTAGTCTGGTATGATAGGGATCCACTTTAATCACGAGATCTTGGTTTCGTTCCCACTCCGCTCAAATCAATATTTCCCAACAATATCGATGTCATATATACATTATACATAGAAGTGATTTCACATATTTTTGTTAAAATATTCCTCTATTGATACACCTGTGAATACTCCTTCTCCAAAGAACTTTTCCTCCCCTTCAGATAAATGGTATAGACCCTCATGTCTAAATGATTTGAGATTTGGGTTTCTTAAAATTGACTAAAAAGCTGATACTAAAAGAAATTTTAATAATTTTGATTGCTTTCTTCTATTGGCAACAGATGGCAGCACCAACTAGAGGTATGCTGAGGTTCCAACGTTACGTATTAGAAATATTTGTACAATGCGTTTTCATTCAGCTTTTATCTGGTTATGTCAGTTTTCAGCAAACTTTTCAGTTGAAGTTTTTCCCGTGAAAAAAATAAAGGGCGAGCCGCTGAAGAAATATATAATCAAAAAAATATCAAAATTGAAATAAAAACGGTATAATTTTATTAAAAGTTTTAATGAGACTTTTTATCCTTTGTATGATCTTTTTCCTTTTTCGAAATTTAATTTCATTTGTCTTCAGCACTTCGCGAGCCGAACAAAAAGAGGTTGGGTTGTTTTACCTCTGAGCGGCACTTTTTTGCAAACCATGTGCTAAATGGCCAGGTCACAAGGACCCCGAACACTCAGAGAAGGTTAGGGGAGGGGACCCATTGAATCAGCTGTTAGGAGACAGATGGTAGCCTCCCGTCAAGGCTATTCAGTGTGTTCTTTAACGTTGGATTGTTTTACCTCCGAGCAGCACTTTTTTGCACACCATGTGCTAAATGGCCAGGTCACAAGGACCCCGAAGACTCAGAGAAAGTTGGGGGAGGGGGACCACTAGAACAGCTGTTGGGAGGCAGATGGTAGCCTCCCGTCATGGCCATCCAGCGTGTTCTTTAACGTTGAGTTGTTTTACCTCTGAGCGGCACTTTTTCGCACCCCATGGGCTAAATGGCAAGGTCACAAGGACCCCGAAGGCTCAGAGAAGTTTGGGGGAGGGGACCCACTGGAACAGCTGTTGGGAGACAGATGGTAGCCTCCCGTCAAGGCCATCCAGCGTGTTCTTTAACGTGCACAGGGTATGGCTCTCCCGCACACGGGGCCACTGCTTAATGTCCCATCCGACGGACGGCGGCCTTTCCAAGCCCATCGGTGTCCCCTACTGATCATGGGTAGGGCGGGGAAATCTTCGGAGATAAATCTCAACGCTGACCCAGCTGGGACTCGAACCTGGGAACTACAGATTACGACGCTGCCGCGCTACCGACTGAGCCCTCCCCCAGCCTTTCCCACCCTTGTCAGGAGTATACCATATGTCACCTAATAGCTGCTCAGTAGATCCATTTCCCCCAAATATTCTCTGAACCCTCGGGGTCTTTGTGACGTGGCCATTCAGCTCATAGTGGACAAAAGTGTGCCGCTCGTAGCTAAAACAAACCAATTCAACTTATCTTAAACTGTTGTTCTGGCATTTAATTTATTGAGCATTTATTGAAACCTTCTTTCTGGAATTTATTGAAACCTTCTTCATTTCTAGAAAGTAGAGTGTGGCAGTTTGAAAAAATTTGTTGTTCGCCAGGAAACCGAAAGGTCATTGAGTAGTGAGCAATTGAACTTGAAGAATAAGAAATTACCTCTAACAAACATGGGCTGCTCGTTTTAAGAAAAAAAATGGGGCGGGCGTGGCTCAGTGGGTAGCGCGCGAGGCTCGTAATCTGTAGTTCCCAGGTTCGAGTCTCAGCTAGGTCAGAGTTGAGAATTATCTCCGCGAAATTCCCCGCCCTGCCCACGGTCAGTAGGGGACACCGATGGGCTTGGAAAGGCCGCCGTCCGACGGATGGGACGTTAAGCCGTGGCTCCGTGTGCGGGAGAGCCATACCCTGTGCACGTTAAAGAACACGCTGGATGGCCTTGACGGGAGGCTACCATCTGTCTCCCAACAACCGTTCCAGTGGGTCCCTTCCCCCAACCTTCTCTGAGCCTTTTTTGCACACCATGGGCTAAATGGCCAGGTCACATGGACCCCGAAGGTATAAAGAAATTTGGGGGAGGGGACCCACTGGAACGACTCCTTTTCCTAACCTCATCATTACTTAGAAAGTTGAACCACCTAATACCCAAGATACTGCGTAAGCATCTGGAATCAAAGGAATAAAGTTTCCTATTATCTTGTTTATAAAGCGTCCAAGTGTCACAATCATAACTAAACCAAGAATGAATCAAACTATTGTAGCATATTTTAGAAAAAATAACAACATTCAAATTTTTAAAACAATTGTGGCCTGATGAATCACTTTTCTGCAATGAGCTAGCGAGATGGACCAACAACACGAGATCCAGGGAGGCAAAGCCCCCTTTTCGGAATCTGCTTCATGGGAGGACCTCGTAAAATAAAATTATATAATAATAACTAAATTAAAGAATCTGATTGGATTTGGGTTGTTTTACCTCTGAGCGGCACTTTTTTGCACACCATGGGCTAAATGGCCAGGTCACAAGGACCCCGAAGGCTCAGAGAAGGTTGGGGGAGGGGACCCACTGGAACAGCTGTTGGGAGACAGATGGTAGCCTCCCGTCAAGGCCATCCAGCGTGTTCTTTAACGTTGGATTGTTTTACCTCTGAGTGGCACTTTTTTGCACACCATGGGCTAAATGGCCAGGTCACATGGACCCCGAAGGCTCAGAGAAGGTTGGGGGAGGGGACCCACTGGAACAGCTGTTGGGAGACAGATGGTAGCCTCCCGTCAAGGCCATCCAGCGTGTTCTTTAATGTTGGATTGTTTTACCTCTGAGTGGCACTTTTTTGCACACCATGGGCTAAATGGCCAGGTCACAAGGACCCCGAAGGCTCAGAGAAGGTTGGGGGAGGGGACTCACTGGAACAGCTGTTGGGAGACAGATGGTAGCCTCCCGTCAAGGCCATCCAGCGTGTTCTTTAACGTTGGATTGTTTTACCTCTGAGCGGCACTTTTTTGCACACCATGGGCTAAATGACCAGGTCACATGGACCCCGAAGGCTCAGAGAAGATTGGGGGAGGGGACCCACTGGAACAGCTGTTGGGAGACAGATGGTAGTCTCCCGTCAAGGCCATCCAGCGTGTTCTTTAACGTTGGTTTTTTTTACCTCTGAGCGGCACTTTTTTGCACACCATGGGCTAAATGACCAGGTCACATGGACCCCGAAGGCTCAGAGAAGGTTGGGGGAGGGGACCCACTGGAACAGCTGTTGGGAGACAGATGGTAGCCTCCCGTCAAGGCCATCCAGCGTGTTCTTTAACGTTGGATTGTTTTACCTCTGAGCGGCACTTTTTTGCACACCATGGGCTAAATGACCAGGTCACATGGACCCCGAAGGCTCAGAGAAGGTTGGGGGAGGGGACCCACTGGAACAGCTGTTGGGAGACAGATGGTAGCCTCCCGTCAAGGCCATCCAGCGTGTTCTTTAACGTGCACAGGGTATGGCTCTCCCGCATACGGGGCCACGGCTTACCGTCCCATCCGATGGACGGCGACCTTTCTAAGCCCATCGGTGTCCCCTACTGACCGTGGGCAAGGCGGGGAATTTTGCGGAGATAAATCTGATTGGATCTCCTCAGCCTATAGTTGCTTGAAGATTATTTAGTAACACTACAAATTATAAAATTGTATTTTCCTTTGAAAGTATCTATTACTCTTAAATCTTTGAGTTTTTCTTCTTCTAATAATTCTTTCGCAGATATGACGGTAGACTCAGTGACATGGAATAGAATCCAGAATCTGAGAAATCCTATTCTTGCAGCTCTCAGACTTCTCCAATTTTCACGAACGATTCTGTTTCGTTTGGAAACATTCTTTTCCTCGTGACCGCGAAATCTCGCGCGTCATAATCACCCTTCAACGGAAGTGACACCAGGAAGGAAGTGGCTGCGGGCGTTGAGCAAAATATTTTCTATACTGAAGCGCTGTAGAAAAATCCCAGAATTCACACCGTGTCAGTTGTAATTGTTTAAAGCTACGATTGATTACGTATATGGTGCTCTGGAATAAAATCTGATGCAAAGGCATAAAGGGTGTCAATAGAACCGTTAAAAGGACGTTCACAGAAGTCTGGGGCATCTTAATAAAGAATATCGGACGAAAGGCTTTCAGGTAATATCTGAGTTTCAAGTTTCTTCATTTATAAGGGGCGGGGGTGGCTCAATCGGTAGCGCGCCAGGCTCGTAATCTGTAGTTCCCAGGTTCGAGTCCCAGCTGGGTCAGCGTTGAGATTTATCTCCGCAAAATTCTCCGCCCTGCATACGGTCAGTAGGGGACGCCGATGGGCTTGGAAAGGCCGTCGTCCGTCGTATGGGACGTTAAGCCGTGACCCCGTGTGCGGGAGAGCCATACCCTGTGCACGTTAAAGAACACGCTGGATGGCCTTGATGGGAGGCTACCATCTGTCTCCCAACAGCTGTTCCAGTGGGTCACCTCCCCCAACCTTCTCTGAGCCTTCGGGGTCCATGTGACCTAGCCATTTAACACATGGTGTGCAAAAAAGTGCCGCTCAGAGGTAAAACAATCCAACCTTCACTTATAAACGATATTAATTCTCATAATTATTGTATATGGGAATCATTTCTGTACATATTAACCCCTTTTTGCCTTATTTATGCTATTCATTATAATAATAATAATAATCTTTTTTTCCCGCCAATCAGTATAATATACATTTACATAGCATAATTATCTCATAATATATATATGAGAAAAATTGAGAAGTGAAATAGCTAAGAAATATCAATTGCATTAGAAAAGGGAAATAAGAATTATATTAAATATTAGTGATTAATAGTCAAGGCGAAACAAAAAAAAAGGAGAGAATAGTAAGCTGACGCTTATTTTTAGTTGGGGTGGGGCTGGCTCAGTCGGTAGCGCGCCAGGCTCGTAATCTGTAGTTCCCAGGTTCGAGTCACAGTTGGGTCAGCGTTGAGATTTATCTCCGCAAAATTTCCTGCCCTGCCCACGGTCAGTAGGGGACACTGATGGGATTGGAAAGACCGCCGTCCGTCGGATGGGACGTTAAGTCGTGGCGCCGTGTGCGGGAGAGCCATACCCTGTGCACGTTAAAGAACATGCTGGATGGCCATGACAGGAGGCTACCATCTGTCTTCCAACAGCTGTTCCAGTGGGTCCCCTCCCCCAACTTTCTCTGAGACTTCGGGGTCCTTGTGGCCTGGCCATTTAGCCCATGGTGTGCAAAAAAGTGCCACTCAGAGGTAAAACAACCCAACGTTAAAGAACACGCTGGATGGCCTTGATGGGAGGCTACCATCTGTCTCCCAACAGCTGTTCCAGTGGGTCCCCTCCTCCAACCTTCTCTGAGCCTTCGGGGTCCATGGGACCTGGCCATTTAGCCCATGGTGTGCAAAAAAGTGCCGCTCAGAGGTAAAACAACCCAACGTTAAAGAACACGCTGGATGGCCTTGTTTCGGTTGTATGTTCGGTTGTTTTACCTCTGAGCGGCACTTTTTTGTACACCATGGGCTAAATGGCCAGGTCACATGGACCCCGAAGGCTCAGAGAAGGTTGGGGGAGGGGACCCACTGGAATAGCTGTTGGGAGACAGATGGTAGCCTCTGGATGGCCTTGACGGGAGGCTACCATCTGTCTCCCAACAGCTGTTCCAGTGGGTCCCCTCCCGCAACCTTCTCTGAGACTTCGGGGTCCTTGTGGCCTGACCATTTAGCCCATGGTGTGCAAAAAAGTGCCGCTCAGAGGTAGAACAACCCAACCCTTATTTTTAGTTAATGCTCGCTATATCCTTTAAAGTTAAATTATGACAACAGTAATGTATGCAATAGTAAAAGATCAAATGGTTACGAGACATATTATACTGATACATAGAAGAAGGTTTCATTGCTTTGTAAGAAGAAACGTTCTACATTTGATTTTTAATAATTTTAAAGATTTTGCATTTTTAACATCATCTGAAAGTTCAGACCGAATTTTTGCTGCATTACGTTTGATAGATCCCTGCCCAATTGACAATCGACAGATGGGTGTACTCAGATTCTGTCTATGACGTGTTTCATAATTATGAAAATCAGAAAGACTCTGAAAATAGCCTTTAAATCTATCCAATTTAATCTCATTGTAATCGAATACACAAAATTTCCTGATATCAGTTTGTAATTATTATAGACATTAAGAATTTTAACCTCAGAAAATAAATGTGCCAGAGGATCATAATATTTTTTACCAACAATATATCTAACAATTCTTTTCTTAAGACGATATATAGCATTCAGATCATGGTCGTATCAGTGGCGAAAGCGTGACCTTGACAGGAGGGGAAGCAATTGCCAAAAGCAGTGCTACAACTAAATCGGATCACCGTTCCGACAATCGATGTTTCCTAAATCACTGATCCGGATCACCGTTCTGACAATCGATGTTTCCTAACTTCACTGATCCGGATCACCGTTTACGCTAATCGATGTTTCCTAAATCACTGATCCGGATCATCGTTCCGACGATCGATGTTTCCTAAATCACTGATCCGGATCACCGTTCCGACAATCGATGTTTCCTAAATCACTGATCCGGATCACCGTTCCGACAATCGATGTTTCCTAACTTCACTGATCCGGATCACTGTTTACGCTAATCGATGTTTTCTAAATCACAGATCCGGATCACCGTTCCGACGATCGATGTTTCCTAAATCACTGATCCGGATCACCGTTCCGATAATAGGTTTCCTAAATCACTGATTCGGATCACCGTTTACGCTAATTGATGTTTCCTAAATCATTGATCCGGATCACCGTTCCGACAATCGATGTTTCCTAAATCACTGAAGCGGATCACCGTTCCGACAATCGCTGTTTCCTAAATCACTGATCCGGATCACCGTTTCGATAATCGATGTTTCCTAAATCACTGAAGCGGATCACCATTCCGACAATCGGTGTTTCCTAAATCACTGCTCCGGATCACCGTTCCGACAATCGATGTTTCCTAAATCACTGAAGGGGATCACCGTTATATATTCTATTATATAATCTATTATATTATATATATTTTATTTCTATTATAGGTAAAGAATTGAACTTTTAAAACAACACAATACAGCGTCTGCTGAGCAAAGTTTCCCGGAAAGAATCGGTACAAGCAAACATTGTTCAAATGGATAAAGGGTAATTCTAGTCCCCACATTATATGTATGTTTTAAAAACATTGTAGGTCGCATAGAGATTTAATTACCAATTTCTTTCTAATCTTTCAGTCCACAGCATTAAATTGCTTCAGCAGCCCTTTTAATTCCCAAATATGACACTTCAAAAAATTTTAAATTTCATCCCGGTATAAAAATAATACATGCAGAAATTTTTGCAATCCTTTCGACTATAAATTTCTGTTCTAAATTAAAATCTGCAAATATTTGAATTTTTTCTAACTTCGAAATTGCCCGACAAATCTTGAAACAAAACCCAAACACTTCACTCTTCAATTGCATATATTTCAACAGTTATTGAGCAAATTACCAAAACTTGCGTACAATGAAAAACCAACATAATATTCAGTGGATTGGATTGTTTTTCCTCTGAGCGGCACTTTTTTGCACACCATGGGCTAAATGACCAGGACACAAGGACCCCGAAGGCTTAGAGAAGGTTAAGGGAGAGGACCAACTGGAACAGCTGTTGGGAGACAGATGTTAGCCTCCCGTCAAGGCCATCCAGCGTGTTCTTCAACGTGCACAGGGTATGGCTCTCCCGCACACGGGGCCACGGCTTAACGTCCCATCCGACGGACGGCGGCCTTTCCAAGACCCATCGGTATCCCCTACTGACCGTGGGCAGGGCGGGGAAATTTTGCAGAGATAAATCTCAACGCTGACCCAGCTGGGACTCGAACCTGGGAACTACAGATTACGAGCCTGGCGCGCTACCGACTGAGCCACCCCGCCCCTAAATTAGAAAGAGTGAATACTGTAAATTAAAATAAATGGTTCTCTTAAAGGACAATTCATATTCTTTCTCCATAATAATATTTATAAAATTATTGATTTTAATATGTCTAAAATTTTTGATTATAATATTGCTAGACAATTTTGTACTGTTATTAACAGACTCCAAACAGGAATCATTGGCCTAAACAGTTATCTGTTCAAAACGAGAAAAGTCCAATCTCTAAATTGCAATATATGCAATTTCCCAGAAACAATTAATTATATTATTTTAAAGCGCAAAAAAAGGGAAAAAAATTAAAGAAAAAATAAATAAATGAATATCCCATCATCCAGTGAGTTCTGTAACATGCACAGGGTAGGTTTGATATAGCTATCCTGCCCATCAGGACCACTGCTTCAAGTAACATTCGTGGACTACTGCCTTTCCACGGCCATCGGTGTTCCTTTTCTGAACGAAGTCAGAGTGGAGGTTTTGCGGAGATAAATCTCAACGCTGGCTCTGTTGGAAGTTGAGCATGGGAAATGAAAATTAGCAATTTGAAACTCTAGCAATGTGCGAGTCTCCTCCCCTATGGCGATGACATGATATCAGTCACATGACAACAGAATGTTTAGTTGAGTTGCTTTACCTCTGAGCGGCACTTTTTTGCCCACCATGGGCTAAATGGCCAGGTCACAAGGACCCCGAAGGCTCAGAGAAGGTTGGAGTAGGGAACCCACTGGAACAGCTGTTGGGAGACAGATGGTAGCCTCCCGTCAAGGCCATCCAGCGTGTTCTTTAACGTTGGATTGTTTTACCTCTGAGCGGCACTTTTTTGCACACCATGGGCTAAATGGCCAGATCACAAAGACCCCGAAGGCTCAGAGAAGGTTGGAGGAGGGGACCCACTGGAACAGCTGTTGGGAGACAGATGGTAGCCTCCCGTCAAGGCTATTTAGCGTGTTCTTTAACGTTCGATTGTTTTACCTCTGAGCTGCACTTTTTTGCACACCATGGGCGAAATGGCAGGTCACATGGACCCCGAAGGCTCAGAGACGGTTGGGGGAGGATACCCAGTGGAACAGCAGTTGGGAGACAGATGGTAGCCTGCCGTCAACGCCATCCATCGTGTTCTTTAACGTGCACAGGGTATGGCTCTCCCGCACATGGGGCCACGGCTTAACGTCCCATGCGACGGACGGCGGCCTTTCCAAGCCCATCAGTGTCCTTTACTGACCCTGGGTTGGGCGGGGAATTTTGCGGAGATAAATCTGAACGCTGACTGTTTAGTTGGTATAGAAAGGCACTGATTCCTGCTTACCATTATTATGCAAGCAAGCAGGAATCGATGCTTTTCTATACCAACTAAACATTCTGTTGTGATTATAATTGTGATAACACTATGAAAAGGAAATTATTAGCCATTTAGTCCATTACGTGCAAAAGAGTGCCGTTCAGAAGTAAAAACTGATTTTTCCTAAAAACTTTTATTAAGTTTATTGTGAAATTTAAGAAAATTATTACATAGTATGAATTTTGGAATGCACTGAAAAAAAATATGTTTAATAGGCAGCCTTTTTGTATTTTTTACAGATCACAGTGAAGAAAACTACATTTGACTTCTTATCGGATTAAAGAAAGCAAACTGTAAACGAATAATTATCGCCATCAAGACGTAGGTTGCTGGAAAAAAATTTTTGAAAGTTATAGAGGATAAAAAAAACTGTTTTGCTTGTGAGAAGCTCAAGAAGAGATGATGATGAAATTATCCCTGCTCCACGTGTGTGTCTTTGCTCTGATTCTAACCACGTGCATGGGACTCGAAAGGGAAGCCCCGGATGTTAATAGGAAGCATTTTGTGAAGAGGGGAATTCCTTTCTTTTCTTCATTAATTTTTGAACATAATTGCCAGAATGATCAAATTTATGATCCTGTAACTAAAATATGTCGCCGTATTATATGTCTCAAGAAAGGGCAGATTCCGAGGAACGGTAGATGTGTTAATAGTTGGTTGAAATGAGAGATATGAAGCATTACTATCGAATCCAGGATCCCCATCTCGAAATCCACCAGTTTTTATTTACCAAATAAGAAATCAGATAATTACCTTGATGTATTACTTTTGTACAGTAAAAATTAGTTCATAAATTTCCAGTTTTGTTTTCAAGTTTATGAAATTTGGTGTAAATGTTACCGCTAAAGTGCAGAAATCAGTTATTCTACATATTATCTAGGTATTGTGCAGATTAACTAGGGTGATCCGTTAACGTGCGGAAAATTGTTTCATTTCTCAAATTACCTAGGTAATCTGCAAATTACCTGGATAATCTGCACATTACCTCCTAGGCACTCGTTAAAGTGAAAATAAGATCTTTGCTGGAACAACAGGAACGTTTCTGTACGCTTAAATTAACATGATGTTATTTATCTAGTGTCCGAGAGTAGAGTTGAAACCAGGGTCATCCCTCTGTCAACATGAATCAATCGTCCGAATTATAAAAAACGCCCCCAAAATGAGCAGGCCAAGTGAGAACGAATCATTTTAGTGATTCGTTATCAAGAATGAATCACTTTACCGATTCGTTCTCACTTGGCCTCCGCTCATCCGGGGCGTTTTTTATAATGCGGACGAGTGAATCACGTGACACGAAGATTCATATTCAAGAGATTCAACACTATGAGAGAAACAAACTTTTGAACTTTAACGATACGGAAGCTGTTAATATGCACATTACCTAGGTAAAATGCGGAAAACTCTTGATTCCGCACGTTAACGGAGCAAATCAGTTAATCTGCAGATTAGCTAGGTAATGTGCACATTAACGGCTTTCGAGCTTTAGTGGTAACATAAATACTGATGAGGAAAGTTCTTAGTTGCTAAAATTCGTGGCAACTGCTCTTGTGAAAATTATTAAACCAAATGGGTGCATTTAACTAAATGACGATGCTTCGTGTAGTTTAGTACAAATGATTGTGATTATACAAGTGTTCAAATTAATGTGAATCGTTTTTAAGGCACACTTTTTCTCACTTAGTTTATTTTACTACATAACTGAAAATAATCTGTCTGTCCTTGTGTTTTTATATTTGTGTTTCAATATAAAGTCACTTTGTAGCTCCCAGTGTGTACAGTCGCTCAAAAAAGTATCCGAACACTATGGTTGATTACAGAATTCAGAAAAAATATCTGGCAACGATTTTTTTTTAGAAATTAGTGATCTGGAAAGTAACTTGTGTCACGTGACACGAAGGTTACTGAACGGTAACTGAAGCGTGTACAGTTGCTGTACACGCTCCAGATATTTTTCCTGAATTCTGTAATCACGTGACACGAAGGTTGCCAGATCACTAATTTCTAAAAAATATCGTTGCCAGATATTTTTTCTGAAGTCTGTAATCAACCATGATGTTCGGATACTTTTTTGAGCGACTGTACTCTAATGTTTTCGGAAGAAAAATTTATAAATTTGAGAAATCTAGCTTTTAGGACACAAATTACGTTTTAAAATGCAACTGCAAAAAATTAAGTTTTCATTTTTCTAGAAAAAGACATTTGTTGAAATAAAAATAATGTAAAGTTTCTACCTAAATGAGAACTATAATCCGCATTTTATAGCTTTCTGTAATATAGTCTGCCAGAGAAATAACCGCTAACTTATTTTAAATCTTTATCAAAGAAATGATTTTCTCTTATATATAATATAATGATTTTGTCTTATATAAAAAAAATTATGGTTAAAAATACAACTGCGAAAAAAAATTCAATAATAGAAGAAGATTTTTGCTTTTTTTTTATCCATCTTTGCATCGAACATTATGCAGTACAAAAATTTAGATAATCAAATCTATCACCGTTTCTTAGATGCTTCAGAATCTAAACATGAAAATGAATTTTGTTGCAACAGTTATTACTTATTTGTCGTTTTTAAGTGAATAGGGAATGAGATGAACTCTACGCATCATCTGACCTCTCCGCTTATTCAGTTATACTGATAATAAATTTTTTTTTATAGAAAGATAGTATTTTCAATCACGAAAGTTGGGTTGTTTTACCTCTGAGCGGCACTTTTTTTGCACACCATGGGCTAAATGGCCAGGTCACATGGACCCCGAAGGCTCAGAGAAGGTTAGGAGAGGGGACCCACTGGAACAACTGTTGGGAGACAGATGGTAACCTCCCGTCAAGGCCATCCAGCGTGTTGTTTAACGTTGGGTTGTTTTACCTCTGAGCGGCACTTTTTTGCACACCATGGGCTAAATGGCCAGGTCACATGGACCCCGAAGGCTCAGAGAAGGTTGGGGGAGGGGACCCACTGGAACAGCTGTTGGGAGACAGATGGTAGCCTCCCGTCAAGGCCATCCAGCGTGTTCTTTAACGTGCACAGGGTATGGCTCTATCGCACACGGGGCCACGGCTTAACGTCCCATCCGACGGACGGCGGCCTTTCCAAGCACATCGGGGTCTCCTACTGAGCGTGGGCAGGGCGGGGAATTTTTCGGAGATAAATCTCAACGCTGACCCAGCTGGGACTTGAACCTGGGAACTACAGATTACGAGCCTAGCGCGCTACCGACTGAGCCACCCCCGCCCCACCAAAGAAAGACTTTCATCCGGGTTGCAAAAAACACCACAAAGGAATTTTTTTTCTTCTTTGAAAAAAATTTGTTTCTATCTCTAATTTTAATTAAGTAAAATATAGAAATGGATTAGTTAATTTTTTAGTGTCCCAAGATTTAATTCGCTTAAGACAAAATGTTAAGTATGGAGATTATCCATGAATTGTGTTCAACTTAAATATTTTACTTGGCCGTGGTATAAAAAATAAGAGTTCAACTCCTTTGGCTAAGGGGGCGGGGGTGGCTCAGTCGGTTGCGCGCCAGGCTCGTAATCTGTAGTTCCCAGGTTCGAGTCCCAGCTGGGTCATCGTTGAGATTTATCTCCGCAAAATTCCCCGCCCTGCCCACGGTCAGTAGGGGACACCGATGGTCTTGGAAAGGCCGCCGTCCGTCGGATGGGACGTCAAGCCGTGGCCCCATGTGCGGGAGAGCCATACCCTGTGCACGTTAAAGAACACGCTGGATGGCCTTGACGGGAGGCTACCATCTGTCTCGCAACAGCTGTTCCAGTGGGTCCCCTCCCCCAACCTTCTCTGATCCTTCAGGGTCCATGTTACCTGACCATTTAGCCCATGGTGTGCAAAAAAGTGCCGCTCAGAGGTAAAACAACCCAACGTTAAAGAACACGCTGGATGGCCTTGACGGGAGGCTACCATCTGTCTCCCAACAGCTGTTCCAGTGGGTCCCCTCCCCCAACCTTCTCTGAGCCTTTGGGGTCCATGTGACCTGGTCATTTAGCCCATGGTGTGCAAAAAAGTGCCGCTCAGAGGTAAAACAACCCAACGTTAAAGAACACGCTGGATGGCCTTGACGGGAGGCTACCATCTGTCTCCCAACAGCTGTTCCAGTGGGTCCCCTCCCCCAACCTTCTCTGAGCCTTTGGGGTCCATGTTACCTGACCATTTAGCCCATGCTGTGCAAAAAAGTGCCGCTCAGAGGTAAAACAACCCAACGTTAAAGAACACGCTGGATGGCCTTCATGGGAGGCTACCATCTGTATCCCAACAGCTGTTCCAGTGGGTCCCCTCCCCCAACCTTCTCTGAGCCTTTGGGGTCCATGTGACATGGCCATTTAGCCCATGGTGTGCAAAAAAGTGCCGCTCAGAGGTAAAACAACCCAACCCAACCCTTTGGCTAAGTGTATTATGTTTGTGGTTTATTAATTAAGTATATTAAGCTTGTGGTTTATAAATTAAGTGTATGAAAGTTGTGGTTTATTAATTAAGTGCATTAAGCTTGTAGTTAATTAAGTGTATGGAATTTGTGGTTCATTAATTATGTATGAAACTGGTGTTTTATTAAGTGTATTAAGATTTTGATTTATAATTAGGTGTATTAACTTTCTGGTTTATTAATTAAGCTTATTAAGCTTGTAATTTATTAAAAAAGTGTAATAACTTGTTTGTTGATTATATTATGCAGAATTCTATGCACGGGGAAGATTTTATCCTTATATATCTAAGGTTTTTAAAATTTCTGATAAGATTATGAAGATGATTCGGTCTTGTTGGTTAAGGATGTTGATGAGATGAATTATTTGATTGAGGCTCTTGATGAAACAGGTAATAGGGTAGGTTTGGTGATAAGCTGAGATAAAACTAAAGGGACAAGTAAAGATTTTATGTAATTCATAATTCCTGTGTAATTCTGTGTAATTCTATGTAATTATCTGGTCAGGCAGATGATGCTTCATTTTCTTTAAATGGATGCACTCTTGAATAGGGTTACAGAAGACAATGTTTTAAAATCAGGACACAAATGGTAGAAATGGAGGACAATGGAGGACACAAGTGGTAGAAATGAAGGACAGAAAGGGTAGAAATGAAGGACAATGGAGGACACAAATGGTAGAGATGGAGGACAATGGAGGACACAAATGGTAGAAATGAAGGACATTGAAGGACACAAATGGTAGAGATGGAGGACAATGGGGGCAGAAATGGTAGAAATAGAGGACAATGGAGGACACAAATGGTACAGATGGAGGACAATGGAGGACACAAATGGTAGAAATGAAGGACAATGGAGGACACAAATGGTAGAGATGGAGGACACAAATGGTAGAAATGGAGGACAGTGGAGGACAGAAATGGTAGAAATTAAGGACAATGAAGGACACAAATGGTAGAGATGGAGGACAATGGAGGGCAGAAATGGTAGAAATAGAGGACAATGGAGGACACAAATGGTAGAGATGGAGGACAATGGAGGACACAAATGGTAGAAATGGAGGACAATGGAGGACACAAATGGTAGAGATGGAGGACAATGGAGGGCAGAAATGGTAGAAATGGAGGACAATGGAGGACAGTGGAGGACAAATGGTAGAAATGAAGGACAAATGATGACTTGCTTTCAATTTGTGATTTCCTGCGAAGTTTCATTTCAAGTACCAACTAACAGTTCAGTCAGAAAAAGGTATATTTTTAGTTATTCAGTACACTTCAAAATATATGACGTGCCGATTTTTTTTCATATTTGATAAGCAATGAAGGGTTATTACGACTTTGAGGGGCATAGTGACTCTCTGCTGCTACAGGAGGCAAACTTTGTGTTTTGTTATTAACTGTAAGGTAGTAGTCAGCAGTAACTTCTGTCTTGCTAGGATATTTTCTTGTATGCGAAGACTTGTAAAAACCAGGAGTTCATAATTCCTTTTGGACTTTTTATATTGCAAATCAAAATTAAAACTGCTGTCAACTTTCGTTGGGTTGGGTTGTTTTACCTCTGAGCGGCACTTTTTTGCACACCATGGGCTAAATGGCCAGGTCACATGGACCCCGAAGGCTCAGAGAAGGTTGGGGGAGGGGACCCACTGGAAGAGCTGTTGGGAGACAGATGGTAGCCTCCCGTCAAGGCCATCCAGCGTGTTCTTTAACGTTGGATTGTTTTACCTCTGAGCGGTACTTTTTTGCACACCATGGGCTAAATGGCCAGGTCACATGGACCCCGAAGGCTCAGAGAAGGTTGGGGGAGGGGACCCACTGGAAGAGCTGTTGGGAGACAGATGGTAGCCTCCCGTCAAGGCCATCCAGCGTGTTCTTTAACGTTGGATTGTTTTACCTCTGAGCGGTACTTTTTTGCACACCATGGGCTAAATGGCCAGGTCACAAGGACCCCGAAGGCTCAGAGAAGGTTGGGGGAGGGGACCCAATGGAATAGCTGTTGGGAGACAGATGGCAGCCTCCCGTCAAGGCCATCCAGCGTGATCTTTAACGTGCACAGGGTATGGCTCTCCCGCACAAGGGGCCACGGCTTAACGTCCCATCCGACGGACGGTGGCCTTTCCATGCCCATCGGTGTCCCCTACTGACCGTGGGCAGGGAGGGGAATTTTTCCGGAGATAAATCTCAACGCTGACCCAGCTGGGACTCGAACCTGGGAACTACAGATTACGAGCCTGACGCGCTACCGACTGAGCCACCCCGCCCCCATCAACTTTCGTAGATCCAACTATCTGGGAATGGAAACAAAATTTTAGGCAATTTTCAAAAGCTCGTACTTTTTTCAATCTGGCATGTAAATTTTACATATTTAGATTGCAGAAAAATAGTAACTTTTACAATAAGATAATTCATTTAGCATTCAAGACTTGCATTTGTAGGTATTATCTCATGGTTAACAGTAGTTTTATTCTAGTCAGGTTCAACAAATTTAAAAAAGAAAAATAAAAAAAAAAATAAGTGGCTTAATTCTAATTTAAAATATGTTACGATTTTATGCAAAAAAGGACGACAATTTATGCCTTTTCAGAATTCTGATAGGACACGTGATAAAAAAGAGGAAATGTCCAACTTTTGGAGGGCGCATGGTAACCCTACTCTTGAGCAGGTGTCACAGTTTAATTATCTTGGGAGCTATGTAACAGATAATGGTGATGTGTGGCATGAGATTAACAGACGGATAAGGATTGCTGCCGGGACTTTTAAGAATCTATGGAGAGTGTGGAGAAATAGGCGTATACACCTAAAGACTAAAACTAGACTGTATAATAGTTTGGTTCTTTCTAGGGTTAGTTATGGTAGTGAAACTTGGACGCTGTGTAAGCAAGATAACAGGAAACTAGATGCTTTTGATTCCAGATGCTTACGCAGTATCTTGGGCATTAGGTGGTTCAACTTTGTAACTAATGATGAGGTTAGGCAAAGGAGTCTGCAACCTCCTTTAAGTAGCATATTGTGCAGAGAGAGACTCCGTTGGTTTGGCCATGTTGCCCGTATGAATAATTATAGATTGGCGAATAGGGTTATGAACAGTGTGCCTAAAGGCCTCAGAAGGAGGGGGAGACCTAGGATGCGGTGGGCAGACAATGTCAAACAGGACCTTGTTAGAATTGGTGTGCAGTGGCCAGATGCAGCAGATGTAGCTCAGGACAGACTTGCTTGGAGAACTAAATTGCACGGTCTGGTTGGACCTCCGTAGCCCATGGTTACTTAAGGATGATGATGATGATGAAAAGGGTTATGAACAGTGTGTCTAAAGCCCTCAGAAAGAGGGGGAGACCTAGGATGCGGTGGGCAGACAATGTCAAACAGGACCTTGTTAGAATTGGTGTGCAGTGGCCACATGCAGTAGATGTAGCTCAGGACACACTTGCTCGGAGAATTAAATTGCACGGTCTGGTTGGACCTCCGTAGCCCATGGTTACTTAAGGATGATGATGATGATGATGATGAAAAGGGTTATGAACAGTGTGCCTAAAGGCCTCAGAAAGAGGTGGAGACCTAGGATGCGGTGGGCAGAAAATTTCAAACAGGACCTTGTTAGAATTGGTGTGTAGTGGCCAGATGCAGCAGATGTAGTTCAGGACAGACTTGCTTGGAGAACTAAATTGCACGGTCAGGTTGGACCTCCGTAGCCCATGGTTACTTAAGGATGATGATGATGAAAAGGGTTATGAACAGTGTGCCTAAACGCCTCAGAAAGAGGGGGAGACCTAGGATGCCGTGGGCAGACAATGTCAAACAGGACCTTGTTAGAATTGGTGTGCAGTGGCCAGATGCAGCAGATGTAGCTCAGGACAGATATGCTTGGAGAACTAAATTGCACGGTCTGGTTGGACCTCCTTAGTCCATGGCTGCTTGAGGATTTTGTATGTATGTATGAAACTTGTGGTTTGTTAATTAAGTGTATTAAGCTTGTAGTTTATTAAGTGTATGAAATGTAGTTTATTCGTTAATCTGTTTATTAATTAAATGTATTAAGCTTGCTGTTTATTAATTAAGCGCATTACTCTTGTGGCATATTAATTAGTAAAAATATTATCTTAAAAATAATATTGATATTAATTACGTTGTGTACTTTTACAGCAACTCATTTTATAAATTCTATTTCTTAGTTTTTTATTGTATTATCGATATTCTATATCAATAATGTTGTAAAGCAATCACTGCATTTTAATGATGATTATTGCACTTGATTATAGAAGCATGATATCCTAATATATATATAAATCATAATGCATTTTAATATTTGTTTCCATATTTAAGTCTGATATAAATTGCTTTACACTTTTATCGTTAGTTACTTTTCTTTGTGAATCTTATTCTTTACGATTGCAGAGATTGAAAGTTCTGTATTGTGATAATGCCTGAATGAAAATAAACATTGCCATTTTTCCTTACTAGTAGAATAACCTTTTGTCATAAATAATAATAAATTTATAGTTTCAATTTAAATAAAAGGAAGAAAGGAATCCGAGATACAAAAGTATGACTTCCGTGAAATTTCAGACTTTGGGTTGGGTTGTTTTACCTCTGAGCGGCACTTTTTTGCACACCATGGGCTAAATGGCCAGGTCATATGGACCCAGAAGGCTCAGAGAAGGTTGGGGGAGGGGACCCTATGGAATAGCTGTTGGGAGACAGATGGTAGCCTCCCGTCAAGGCCATACAGCGTGTTCTTTAACGTGCACAGGGTATGGCTCTCCCGCACACGGGACTACTGCTTAACGTCCCATTCGACGGCGGCCTTTCCAAGCCCATCGGTGTCCCCTACTGACCGTGGGCAGGGCGGGGAATTTGCGGAGATAAATCTCAACGCAGACCCAGCTGGGACTCGAACCTGTGAACTACAGATTACGAGCCTGACGCGCTACCGACTAAGCCACCCCCGCCCCATTCATTTGGGAATCCAGTCACCTGCCTTCCCTTCCACTTAACATTTTCCCGGCTCGTTTTCTTCTTGCTTCCCCTCCCCCATCGTTTTTTTTTAGATCCTACCCGTGCATATTAATATTTGAAATATGTGTTTAAATGTATAACCAATGTCTCAAATTAGTTAAAATGTTATTTTTGGATTTTCTTTGCATATTACTAATTTTCAAACTGACAGATGTCACTTTTATTTCCTCTTCTAACATAAGGATGCAGCGCCATCTGCTTCCTTCCGTAATCCTGCGGAAGGAAGTGTCGAAAGAGGTTTCGTGGCACGTGGAGGAATTGTCTCGTTAAGCTTGTGTGGCCCGTCCTTTAACACTTTTTCAGCTGCTGCGGACTCCCATCAGACATCTGTCGCAAGCAGCTGCTTGAAATATTTCTTTTCATTTCCATATTTTAGGTTAGTTCATTATCTTTTTAAATCAATGATTACACCCCCCCCCCCCCAATATTGAATACTAAATTGTCAAATGAACTATATAAACTTTTGTAACTTTTTCCAATATTTCCTTATAGTATATTTCACCCTTTTTATCGTATTATACAGGGGTTTATCAAAATAATGGAAACGTGTATGTGGAGAACATTTTATTTATAAGCTTAAGACCCACCTCGGGCATTCAGAACAGACGCAATTCGACGTGGAATAGACTTATACAAGTCATGCACACACGGAAATAGAAAGTGGGACCATTCTTCCTGAAAAATATGGCCCAACTGTGCCAGTGATGCTGGAGGTGGAAAGTGGGATCTGACTTTGCACTCCAGATAGTCCCACAAAATATTCAATAATATTGAGGTCTGGAGATTGAGGTGGCCAGGGTAGCTGCTGTACCTCATCGCTCAAAAAAAAAGTCTGGCAACGTTTTTTTTTTAGAAATTAGTGATTTTGGCAACCTTCGTGTCACGTGATTACAGAATTCAGAAAAAATATCTGGAGCATGTACAGCAACTGTACACGCTCCAGTTACCGTTCCAGTTTGCTGTGAACGGTAACTGCACACGCTCAATATTTCTATGAGTGGGCCCACCCGATCCAGGGTTTTGTGAGCTCACACGATCCAATGTGCTGTGAACATTAACCGCAACAGTTTGCTGTGAACGGTAATTGCACACGCCCAATATTTCCGTGAGTGAGCCCACACGATCCAGGTCTTTGTGAGCTCACATGATCCAATCTGCTGTGAACATTAACCGCAACCGCTCCAGTTTGCTCTGAACGGTAACTGCACACGCTCAATATTTCTATGAGTGGGCCCACACGATCCAGGTCTTTGTGAGCTCACACGATCCAATGTGCTGTGAACATTAACCGCAACCGCTCCAGTTTGCTGTGAACGGTAACTGCACACGCTCAATATTTCTGTGAGTGGGCCCACACAATCCAGGTTTTTGTGAGCCCACACGATCCAGGTTTTTGTGAGCGCACACGATCCAATGTGCTGTGAACATTAACCGCAACCGCTCCAGTTTGCTGTGAACGGTAACTGCACACGCTCCATATTCATTGCATTAGAAATTAGTGATTTGTATATTTTTGTAATTGTATATATTGATTTATTTTGTGATTTGTATATAATTTGTTATTGTATTAGGAATTAGTGATCTGGCAACCTCCGTGTCACGTGACACGGAGGTTGCCAGATCGCTAATTTCTAAAAATAATCGTTGCCAGATATTTTTTCTGAATTCTGTAATCAACCATAGTGTTTGGATATTTTTTTGAGCGACCGTACTTCAACTACAGTTAGCTCGTTTAGATAATGTTTCCACTTTCTTGACAACTTTTCTTTTTCTGTTAGAGATAAATGGAAAAAAAAAGCCTTTTCGGTCGGATATGCATGGAAGAAATATTACGCTTATTTTTTAATTACTTGCTAATATATTTAAAGCACCCTCTAGCGGTTGAAAATTTCGAAAAATGGGCAAATTAAAAAACGAATATTGCAAACGCTCTATTTATGCCAGAAACCTCAATTTTATGTGGAATATCACAAAAGGGGTTTATATTATCAGTTTATATTATCAACCTTCGTGTCACGTGACATGAAGGTTGCCAGTAGTAATGTTTTAAAATGTGGCCCCAGCTTGCGCCTAATTCGCCTTATGGTAAATGCGACCCTGGGGATAGGTAAACAAGGCTTATGATCAGCTAAATGATTCGCTGAGAAGTTTCTTCGATTCCCATTCACTAGGGGCGGGGATGGCTCAGTCGGTAGCGCGCCAGGCTCGTAATCTGTAGTTCCCAGGTTCGAATCCCAGCTGGGTCATCGTTGAGATTTATCTCCGCAAAACTCCCCGCCCTGCCGACGGTCAGTAGGGGACACCGATGGGCTTGGAAAGGCCTCCGTCCGTCGGATGGGACGTTAAGCCGTGGCCCGTGTGCGGGAGAGCCATACCCTGTGCACGTTAAAGAACACGCTGGATGGCCTTAACGGGAGGCTACCATCTGTCTCCCAACAGCTGTTCCAGTGGATCCCCTCTTTCAACCTTCTCTGAGCCATCGGGGTCCTTGTGACCGGGCCATTTAGCCCATGGTGTGCAAAAAAGTGCCGCTCAGAAGTAAAACAACCCAAAGCCTGAAATCGCACGGAAGTCATACTTTTGTATCTCGGATTCCTTTCTTCCTTTTATTTAAATTGAAACTATAAATTTATTATTATTTATGACAAAAAGTTATTCTACTAGTAAGGGAAAATGGCAATGTTTATTTTCATTCAGGCATTATCACAATACAGAACTTTCAATCTCTGCAATCGTAAAGAATAAGATTCACAAAGAAAAGTAACTAACGATAAAAGTGTAAAGCAATTTATATCAGACTTAAATATGGAAACAAATATTAAAATGCATTATGATTTATATATATATTAGGATATCATGCTTCTATAATCAAGTGCAATAATCATCATTAAAATGCAGTGATTGCTTTACAACATTATTGATATAGAATATCGATAATACAATAAAAAACTAAGAAATAGAATTTATAAAATGAGTTGCTGTAAAAGTACACAACGTAATTAATATCAATATTATTTTTAAGATAATATTTTTACTAATTAATATGCCACAAGAGTAATGCGCTTAATTAATAAACAGCAAGCTTAATACATTTAATTAATAAACAGATTAACGAATAAACTACATTTCATACACTTAATAACTACAAGCTTAATACACCTAATTAACAAACCACAAGTTTCATACATACATACATACATATATACAAAATCCTCAAGCAGCCATGGACTACGGAGGTCCAACCAGACCGTGCAATTTAGTTCTCCAAGCATATCTGTCCTGAGCTACATCTGCTGCATCTGGCCACTGCACACCAATTCTAACAAGGTCCTGTTTGACATTGTCTGCCCACCGCATCCTAGGTCTTCCCCTCTTTCTGAGGCCTTTAGGCACACTGTTCATAACCCTTTTCACCATCATCATCATCATCATCCTCCTCAAGCAGCCATGGACTACGGAGGTCCAACCAGACCGTTCAATTTAGTTCTCCAAGCAAGTGTGTCCTGAGCTCCAACTACTGCATCTGGCCACTGCACACCAATTCTAACAAGGTCCTGTTTGACATTGTCTGCCCACCGCATCCTAGGTCTCCCCCTCTTTCTGAGGCGTTTAGGCACACTGTTCATAACCCTTTTCATCATCATCATCCTCAAGCAGCCATTGGCTACGGAGGTCCAACCAGACCGTGCAATTTAGTTCTCCAAGCAAGTCTGTCCTGAACTACATCTGCTGCATCTGGCCACTGCACACCAATTCTAACAAGGTCCTGTTTGACATTGTCTGCCCACCGCATCTTAGGTCTCCCCCTCTTTCTGAGGCCTTTAGGCACACTGTTCATAACCATTTTCATCATCATCATCCTCAAGCAGCCATGGACTACGGAGGTCCAACCAGACCGTGCAATTTAGTTCTCGAAGCAAGTCTGTCCTGAACTACATCTGCTGCATCTGGCCACTGCACACCAATTCTAACAAGGTCCTGTTTAACATTGTCTGCCCACCGCATACTAGGTCTCCCCTTCTTTCTGAGGCCTTTAGTAACACTGTTCATAACCCTTTTTATCATCATCCTCATCATCAAGCAGCCATGGACTACGGAGGTCCAACCAGACCGTGCAATTTAGTTCTCCAAGCAAGTCTATCCTGAGCTACATCTACTGCATCTGGCCTCTGCACACCAATTCTAACAAGGTCTTGTTTGACATTGTCTGCCCACCGCATCCTAGGTCTCCCCTTCTTTCTGAGGCCTTTAGGCACACTGTTCATAACCCTATTCGCCAATCTATAATTATTCATACGGGCAACATGGCCAAACCAACGGAGTCTCTCTCTGCACAATATGCTGCTTAAAGGAGGTTGCAAACTCCTTTGCCTAACCTCATCTTAGTTACAAAGTTGAACAACCTAATGCCCAAGATACTGCGTAAGCATCTGGAATCAAAAGCATCTAGTTTCCTGTTATCTTGTTTACAAAGTGTCCACGTTTCACTACCATAACTAACCCTAGAAAGAACCAAACTATTATACAGTCTAATTTTAGTCTTTAGGTGTATACGCCTATTTCTCCACACTCTCCAAAGATTCTTAAAAGTCCCGGCAGCAATCCCTATTCGTCTGTTAATCTCATGCCGCACATCACCATTATCTGTTACATAGCTCCCAAGATAATTAAACTGTGACACCTGCAACCATTCAGATTAACTGAATCACAGCCTGCCTGACCAATTTTCATCCCTTTAGTTTTCTCTCTGTTTATAACCAAACATACTCTACTACCAGTCTCATCAACAGCTCGAATGAAAGAGTTCATCTCATCACCATCATTTGCCAAAAGGGCTAAATCATCAGCATAATCTAAATCAGAAATTTTCGTATCTCCAGTCCATTTAAGGCCAAAATCTTTTCCTTGAAGTGAATTTCGCATAACATAATCAATAACCAAGCTAAAGAGAAAAGGAGACAAAATGCACCCTTGTCGAACACCAGAAGTAATGCTAAACCAATTGCTACAAGCCTTGCCAACTCTCACACACGACTCAGTGTTATTATAGAGAGCTTTCATAATGTTAACTAACTTGTCTGGTATACCATATGATCTCACAATCAACCACAAATTATGACGATCAACAGAGTCGAGAGCCTTTTTGAAATCAACAAAGCTAGCAACCAAAGGTTTCTGAAACTCTACACATTTCTCAAGAATCTGCCTAAGTGAAAATATCTGATCCACACATCCCCTACCACTTCTGAATCCACATTGCTCATCACGCAATTGACTGTCAACCAGATTCTTAATTCTATTAAGCACAATCATAGAAAGAACTTTACCTGGAACAGAGAGTAGGCTTATACCCCTATAGTTATCACAAGAACTGCGATCACCTTTTTTAAAAATAGGGATAACAATAGCTCTGGTAAAATCCTTAGGAACCATGCCTTTATCATAAAAGATATTCAGAATTTCAGTCATCCAAGTGGTAACCGAAACATTCCCAGCCCTAAGCATTTCCGTAGTAATTTCATCTACCCCTGGGGATTTATGAAGTTTAAGTTTAGAAACAGCCAAAATAACTTCAGATTGTGTTACAGGTCCAACATTAAAGCCACCAATGCATCTATCATCATTGCAAACAATGGGAGTAGAACTAACTGCATTGTTTAGAACATCACTGAAATGCTCAGCCCACCTAGCCATGACAGAATCCTCCCCTTCTATAACCTTACCTTGTTTATCCTTCAATCCTTTTATGCCTGTCCGTTTTCTACCACACAAAACATTAACTATCTGGTACAGCTCTCTGCTGCTGTGCTGTCTAACTGCTTCCTCGGCTTTGTCAGCCAAACCATCAAGCCAAAGATTCTTATCAGCAGCTAACTGATCCTTTACAAGTTTATTAAGGTCTCTGTAATGCTTTCTATTAGGACTAGTAGGGTATTGATTAAGGGCATTCCTGCAGTTCTTTCTTTCCGAAATAAGCTCAAGTGCCTTATCACTCAGATAATTTTGCCTCTTCTGCTCCTTTTTTCCTAAAAGAGTACTGTTAGTGTCCATAAAAGCCTGTTTAAAATGATTCCATTCTTCCTCAACTTCAGTAGTAAGCAAACCATGACTGTCATAATGACTAAGTAACCTATCATGGTAAGCTTTGGCGATAACTGGATCTTTCAGAGCTTCAGTATTAAAAGTAAATTTTTTAACCCTAGCACAACACTTTTTAAGTTTAAGTTGCAACACACTTTTAACAAGGTAATGGTCAGATCCAATTTCAGCTCCCCTATATGCCCTGGTATTCCTAACAGAACTAGCCCATTTGCTGTTAATTAATATGTAATCAATCATATTCTTATGCAGCCCATCAGGTGAAACCCATGTGTACTTATGTATGTCGCGGTGTTCGTAATAAGTGTTAGTTATTCTGAATCCATTGAGTTTACTTACCTGTAGGAGATGTTGCCCATTGCCATTGCAGCTACCAATACCAAAAGGGCCTATTACTCCTCCCCAAAGGGCAGAGTCAGTACCAACTTTGGCATTGAAGTCACCAAGAACAAGGGTAATATCTCCTTTCTTGACAGAATTCAAAATATCCTGAAGTTGTTCATAAAACCTATCCTTCTGATCCTCATCGGTATCCTCAGTGGGGGCATAACAGCAGATAACATTCAAGTCTTTAACGCTTGTCTGAAATTTTGCTGTAAGAAACCTTTCATTAATGCACTCATATCCTAGAAGAGCATCGCTAGCGTGTCTGCTGAGAAGCAGAACCACGCCTTGGTGATGCTTATTGTCGTCCCTCCCTGAAAAGAGAAATTTAAGATTATTTTTAAGAATCTGACCTTTATCTGTCCATCTGGTCTCTTGCAAGCCGAGAATATCTAAATTATAACGGTGGAATTCTTCTGTGAGGACATCAAGATAAAAAGCTCTGTGCAGAGTCCTCACATTCCAACTACCTATGGAGAGAAAATGGTTAGTGGGATGTTTAAAGAAACTATGTTTATTGAGAGAGGGAATGCCGACAATATCAAACAGCCCCCTAATCGCAGACATGGGGCAAAGACCCGTTCCCCCGCTACTAAAGGCTGAAGCCATCTACACTGGAAGGCTTCCTCCAATGTAGAGTTTGACGATGCCAATAGTAGCAAAGAGTTCAGGTGCGTGCGATGACTTCTGCTCAGGATTATCCACCAGCTGATAAACATATCCTGTGAATCTATTCACTTCGGGCTGTCAACCCACAAACAGAAAACACAGCGGAAGATTTTCCCTCCACAGAAGCCCACCAGTGCAGCAAAATCAGGATCCATAATCAAGCTCAGAGCTATATATCTGTCCAGTAGGTTTATATGGTCAGCATCAGGACCCTGTGTGGTTGACCACTCCTCAGCAGGGTAGAAAAAAAAGAAAAGTAGCCGTAGTTGTCCAGATCAGTAGGCCACACTAATCTGGCAGCCCTCCCCTTCCGTTCACTTCCACAAGAAAGTATCTCTTTCGAAAGTTACTAACGGTCCGCACCACGAGAAGGCGGGGTTATTAATTAGGTGCTAGGCCTGGCCGGTTCTATGCATCATCACAGGGGATTGGTGCATAGCTCTCCTTCCAGTGACTACCTAGCTACCATTTACAGACCACAAATTATATACAAATCACAAAATAAATTAATATATACAATGACAAAAATATACAAACCAATAATTTCTAAACAATGAATATGGAGCGTGTGCAGTTACCGTTCACAGCAAACTGCAGCGGTTAATGTTCACAGCACATTGGATCGTGTGAGCTCAAAAAGACCTGAATCGTGAGGGCTCACTCACGGAAATATTGAGCGTGTGCAGTTACTGTTCACAGCAAACTGGAGCGGTTGCGGTTAATGTTCACAGCACAATGGATCGTGTGAGCTCACAAAAACCTGGATCGTGTGGGCCCACTCACAGAAATATTGAGCGTGTGCAGTTACCGTTCACAGCAAACTGGAGCGATTGCGGTTAATGTTCACAGCACATTGGATCGTGTGAGCTCACAAAATCTTGGATGGTGTGGGCCCACTCATAGAAATATTGAGCGTGTGCAGTTACCGTTCACAGCAAACTGGAGCGTGTGCAGTAACTGCACACTCTCGTTTGCTGTGAACGTTAACTGAAGCGTGTACAGTTGCTTTATTCGCTCCAGATATTTTTCCCGAATTCTGTAATCACATGACACGAAGGTTGCCAAAATCACTAATTTCTAAAAAATGACGTTGCCAGACTTTTTTTTTTGAGCAATGAGGTACAGCAGCTACCCTGGCCACCTCAATCTCCAGACCTCAATATTATTGAATATTTTGTGGGACTATCTGGAGTGCAAAGTCAGATCCCACTTTCCACCTCCAGCATCACTGGCACAGTTGGGCCATATTTTTCAGGAAGAATGGTCCCACTTTCTATTTCCGTGTGTGCATGACTTGTATAAGTCTATTCCACGTCGAATTGCGTCTGTTCTGAATGCCCGAGGTGGGTCTTAAGCTTATAAATAAAATGTTCTCCACATACACGTTTCCATTATTTTGATAAACCCCTGTATAATACGATAAAAAGGGTGAAATATACTATAAGAAAATATTGGAAAAAGTTACAAAAGTTTATATAGTTCATTTGACAATTTAGTATTCAATATTAGGGGGGGGGGTGTAATCATTGATTTAAAAAGAAATTGAACTAACCTAAAATATGGAAATGAAAAGAAATATTTCAAGCAGCTGCTTGCGACAGATGTCTGATGGGAGTCCGCAGCAGCTGAAAAAGTGTTAAAGGACGGGCCACACAAGCTTAGCGAGACAATTCCTCCACGTGCCACGAAACCTCTTTCGACACTTCCTTCCGCAGGATTACGGAAGGAAGCAGATGGCGCTGCATCCTTATGTTAGAAGAGGAAATAAAAGTGACATCTGTCAGTTTGAAAATTAGTAATATGCGAAAGAAAATCCAAAAATAACATTTTAACTAATTTGAGACATCGGTTATACATTTAAACACATATTTCAAATATTAATATGCACGGGTAGGATCTAAAAAAAAAACGATGGGGGAGGGGAAGCAAGAAGAAAACGAGCCGGGAAAATGTTAAGCGGAAGGGAAGGCAGGTGACTGGATTCCCAAATGAATGGGGCGGGGGTGGCTCAGTCGGTAGCGCGTCAGGCTCGTAATCTGTAGTTCACAGGTTCGAGTCCCAGCTGGGTCAGCGTTGAGATTTATCTCCGCAAAATTCCCCGCCCTGCCCACGGTCAGTAGGGGACACCGATGGGCTTGGAAAGGCCGCCGTCCGTCGGATGGGAGGTTAAGCCGTGGCCCTGTGTGCGGGAGAGCCATACCCTGTGCACGTTAAAGAACACGCTGGATGGCCTTGACGGGAGGCTATCATCTGTCTCCCAACAGCTGTTCCAGTGGTCCCCTCTCCAAACCTTCTCTGAGCCTTCGGGGTCCATGTGACCTGGCCATTTAGCCCATGTTGTGCAAAAAGTGCTGCTCAGAGGTAAAACAACCCAACGTTAAAGAACCCGCTGGATGGTCTTGACGGGAGGCTACCATCTGTCTCCCAACAGCTGTTCCAGTGGGACCCTCCCCCAACCTTCTCTGAGCCTTCGGGGTCCATGTGACCTGGCCATTAAGCCCATGGTGTGCAAAAAAGTGCCGCTCAGAGGTAAAACAACCCAACAACCCAAATGAATGAAACATAATTAAGCTTAATAAATTTTTCCCACTTTACCTTTACTCACTTTCAATCTTATTTACTTTAATTTGAAAGACACCGGTCTATTACGTCTATGGAGAATTCCAGAAATTGAAACACTCCCAAACGAGATTTTGTTGACCACACGTGGCTCACACTTAGCTTATACTCTTCCTCTTGGTGAAAGGAATGTTCACGCGCAGTTTGGTGCCTCTAGCTCTTCTGAAGGTTAAGGGCATAGGTACACAGGCGCACAAACAATCCAACATTCCTCTTTATAATTCGATTCAATCCCTTAAGGATAAGGGGTTATTACTTCATAAGTGCCCCTTTACCACACACACATGCTGTTGGGTAAACCTCACAGATATTTTGCATTTAGAGAAGCTTTATACAATCTTTCTCTTAAAGGAGAATCATTTTAAAAACTTTCTCGTGAAGAAGAATCTTTCGACACTCTTTCTCTCAAGAGAATATTTTTACAATCTTTCTTTTAGGATCTTTTACAATCTTTCTTTTAGGATGAGAGAATCCTTCAACAAGCTTTCTCTTAGAGGAGAATATTTTTATAATCTTTCTTTTACAGGAGAATATTTTTACAATCTTTCTTTTGGGAGAGAATTCTTCAACAAGCTTTCTCTTAGAGGAGAATATTTTTACAATCTTTCTTTTACAGGAGAATATTTTTACAATCTTTCTTTTAGGAGAGAATCCTTTAACAAGCTTTCTCTTAGAGGAGAATATTTTAATAATCTTTCTTTTACAGGAGAATATTTTTACAATCTTTTTTTAGGAGAGAATCTTCCTTTTTGAATATAATCTTTCTTTCAGAGGACAACCTTTGAACTATTTTTCTCTTAGAAAAGAATGATTTCGACAATCTTACTTTTAGGGGAGAATCTTTCATTCAGAAGAGAATCTTTCTACAACTTTTTATTAGAGGATGATCTTTCGATAATCTTTCTTTTAGAGGATAATCTTTCAACAATTTTTCTTTTAGAGGAGAATTATTTCGACAATCTTACTTTTAGAGGAGAATCTTTCAACTATCGCTCTGTTACAGGAGAATCTTTTAACAAACTTTTCCTTAGAGGAAAATATTTCTGTACTCTTTCTTTTACAAGAGATATTTTTATAATCTTTCTTTTGGAGGAGAATATTTCTTTCAGAGGAGAATCTTTTGACAATCTTTCTTTTTGGGAAGAATCTTTCATTCAGAAGAAAATCGTTCGACAACTTTCTTTTAGAGGATGATCTTTCGACAATCTTTCTTTCAGGGGAGAATCTTTCTTTTAGAGGATAATCTTTCGACATCCTTTCTTTTAGAAGAGAATCTTTCAACAAACCTTTTCTTCGAGAAGAATATTTCCACAGTCTTTCTTTTAGAAGAGAATCTTTCAACTTTCGTTCTGTTAGAACCTTTCAACAATCTTTCTCTTAGAGGAGAATATTTCTACATTCTTTCTTTTAGATGAGAATATTTCAACTTTCGTTCTGTTAGAACCTTGCAACAATCTTTCTCTTAGAGGAGAATATTTCTACATTCTTTCTTTTAGATGAGAAACTTTCGTTCTGTTAGAACCTTGCAACAATCTTTCTCTTAGAGGAGAATATTTCCACAGTCTTTCTTTTAGAAGAGAATCTTTCAACTTTCGTTCTGTTAGAACCTTTCAACAATCTTTCTCTTAGAGGAGAATATTTCTACATTCTTTCTTTTAGATGAGAATCTTTCAACTTTCGTTCTGTTACAACCTTTCAACAATCTTTCTCTTAGAGGAAAATATTTCTACATTCTTTCTTTTAGATGAGAAACTTTCGTTCTGTTAGAACCTTGCAACAATCTTTCTCTTAGAGGAGAATATTTCTACATTCTTTCTTTTAGATGAGAAACTTTCGTTCTGTTAGAACCTTGCAACAATCTTTCTCTTAGAGGAGAATATTTCTACATTCTTTCTTTTAGATGAGAATCTTTCAACTTTCGTTCTGTTAGAACCTTTCAACAATCTTTCTCTTAGAGGAGAATATTTCTACATTCTTTCTTTTAGATGAGAAACTTTCGTTCTGTTAGAACCTTGCAACAATCTTTCTCTTAGAGGAGAATATTTCTACATTCTTTCTTTTAGATGAGAAACTTTCGTTCTGTTAGAACCTTGCAACAATCTTTCTCTTAGAGGAGAATATTTCTACATTCTTTCTTTTAGATGAGAAACTTTCGTTCTGTTAGAACCTTGCAACAATCTTTCTCTTAGAGGAGAATATTTCTACATTCTTTCTTTTAGATGAGAATCTTTCAACTTTCGTTCTGTTAGAACCTTTCAACAATCTTTCTCTTAGAGGAGAATATTTCTACATTCTTTCTTTTAGATGAGAATATTTCAACTTTCGTTCTGTTAGAACCTTGCAACAATCTTTCTCTTAGAGGAGAATATTTCTACATTCTTTCTTTTAGATGAGAATATTTCAACTTTCGTTCTGTTAGAACCTTGCAACAATCTTTCTCTTAGAGGAGAATATTTCTACATTCTTTCTTTTAGATGAGAATCTTTCAACTTTCGTTCTGTTAGAACCTTTCAACAATCTTTCTCTTAGAGGAAAATATTTCTACATTCTTTCTTTTAGATGAGAAACTTTCGTTCTGTTAGAACCTTGCAACAATCTTTCTCTTAGAGGAGAATATTTCTACATTCTTTCTTTTAGATGAGAAACTTTCGTTCTGTTAGAACCTTGCAACAATCTTTCTCTTAGAGGAGAATATTTCTACATTCTTTCTTTTAGATGAGAATATTTCAACTTTCGTTCTGTTAGAAAATTTCAACAATCTTTCTCTTAGAGGAGAATATTTCTACATTCTTTCTTTTAGATGAGAAACTTTCGTTCTGTTAGAACCTTGCAACAATCTTTCTCTTAGAGGAGAATATTTCTACATTCTTTCTTTTAGATGAGAAACTTTCGTTCTGTTAGAACCTTGCAACAATCTTTCTCTTAGAGGAGAATATTTCTACATTCTTTCTTTTAGATGAGAATATTTCAACTTTCGTTCTGTTAGAAAATTTCAACAATCTTTCTCTTAGAGGAGAATATTTCTACATTCTTTCTTTTAGATGAGAAACTTTCGTTCTGTTAGAACCTTGCAACAATCTTTCTCTTAGAGGAGAATATTTCTACATTCTTTCTTTTAGATGAGAATATTTCAACTTTCGTTCTGTTAGAAAATTTCAACAATCTTTCTCTTAGAGGAGAATATTTCTACATTTTTTCTTTTAGATGAGAAACTTTCGTTCTGTTAGAACCTTGCAACAATCTTTCTCTTAGAGGAGAATATTTCTACATTCTTTCTTTTAGATGAGAATGTTTCAACTTTCGTTCTGTTAGAAAATTTCAACAATCTTTCTCTTAGAGGAGAATATTTCTACATTCTTTCTTTTAGATGAGAAACTTTCGTTCTGTTAGAACCTTGCAACAATCTTTCTCTTAGAGGAGAATATTTCTACATTCTTTCTTTTAGATGAGAATATTTCAACTTTCGTTCTGTTAGAAAATTTCAACAATCTTTCTCTTAGAGGAGAATATTTCTACATTCTTTCTTTTAGATGAGAAACTTTCGTTCTGTTAGAACCTTGCAACAATCTTTCTCTTAGAGGAGAATATTTCTACATTCTTTCTTTTAGATGAGAAACTTTCGTTCTGTTAGAACCTTGCAACAATCTTTCTCTTAGAGGAGAATATTTCTACATTCTTTCTTTTAGATGAGAATATTTCAACTTTCGTTCTCTTAGAAAATTTCAACAATCTTTCTCTTAGAGGAGAATATTTCTACATTCTTTCTTTTAGATGAGAAACTTTCGTTCTGTTAGAACCTTGCAACAATCTTTCTCTTAGAGGAGAATATTTCTACATTCTTTCTTTTAGATGAGAAACTTTCGTTCTGTTAGAACCTTGCAACAATCTTTCTCTTAGAGGAGAATATTTCTACATTCTTTCTTTTAGATGAGAAACTTTCGTTCTGTTAGAACCTTGCAACAATCTTTCTCTTAGAGGAGAATATTTCTACATTCTTTCTTTTAGATGAGAATATTTCAACTTTCGTTCTGTTAGAAAATTTCAACAATCTTTCTCTTAGAGGAGAATATTTCTACATTCTTTCTTTTAGATGAGAAACTTTCGTTCTGTTAGAACCTTGCAACAATCTTTCTCTTAGAGGAGAATATTTCTACATTCTTTCTTTTAGATGAGAAACTTTCGTTCTGTTAGAACCTTGCAACAATCTTTCTCTTAGAGGAGAATATTTCTACATTCTTTCTTTTAGATGAGAATATTTCAACTTTCGTTCTGTTAGAAAATTTCAACAATCTTTCTCTTAGAGGAGAATATTTCTACATTCTTTCTTTTAGATGAGAAACTTTCGTTCTGTTAGAACCTTGCAACAATCTTTCTCTTAGAGGAGAATATTTCTACATTCTTTCTTTTAGATGAGAATATTTCAACTTTCGTTCTGTTAGAAAATTTCAACAATCTTTCTCTTAGAGGAGAATATTTCTACATTCTTTCTTTTAGATGAGAAACTTTCGTTCTGTTAGAACCTTGCAACAATCTTTCTCTTAGAGGAGAATATTTCTACATTCTTTCTTTTAGATGAGAATATTTCAACTTTCGTTCTGTTAGAAAATTTCAACAATCTTTCTCTTAGAGGAGAATATTTCTACATTCTTTCTTTTAGATGAGAAACTTTCATTCTGTTAGAACCTTGCAACAATCTTTCTCTTAGAGGAGAATATTTCTACATTCTTTCTTTTAGATGAGAAACTTTCGTTCTGTTAGAACCTTGCAACAATCTTTCTCTTAGAGGAGAATATTTCTACATTCTTTCTTTTAGATGAGAATATTTCAACTTTCGTTCTCTTAGAAAATTTCAACAATCTTTCTCTTAGAGGAGAATATTTCTACATTCTTTCTTTTAGATGAGAAACTTTCGTTCTGTTAGAACCTTGCAACAATCTTTCTCTTAGAGGAGAATATTTCTACATTCTTTCTTTTAGATGAGAAACTTTCGTTCTGTTAGAACCTTGCAACAATCTTTCTCTTAGAGGAGAATATTTCTACATTCTTTCTTTAGATGAGAATATTTCAACTTTCGTTCTGTTAGAAAATTTCAACAATCTTTCTCTTAGAGGAGAATATTTCTACATTCTTTCTTTTAGATGAGAAACTTTCGTTCTGTTAGAACCTTGCAACAATCTTTCTCTTAGAGGAGAATATTTCTACATTCTTTCTTTTAGATGAGAAACTTTCGTTCTGTTAGAACCTTGCAACAATCTTTCTCTTAGAGGAGAATATTTCTACATTCTTTCTTTTAGATGAGAATATTTCAACTTTCGTTCTGTTAGAAAATTTCAACAATCTTTCTCTTAGAGGAGAATATTTCTACATTCTTTCTTTTAGATGAGAAACTTTCGTTCTGTTAGAACCTTGCAACAATCTTTCTCTTAGAGGAGAATATTTCTACATTCTTTCTTTTAGATGAAAAACTTTCGTTCTGTTAGAACCTTGCAACAATCTTTCTCTTAGAGGAGAATATTTCTACATTCTTTCTTTTAGATGAGAAACTTTCGTTCTGTTAGAACCTTTCAACAATCTTTCTCTTAGAGGAGAATATTTCTACATTCTTTCTTTTAGATGAGAATATTTCAACTTTCGTTCTGTTAGAACCTTGCAACAATCTTTCTCTTAGAGGAGAATATTTCTACATTCTTTCTTTTAGATGAGAATATTTCAACTTTCGTTCTGTTAGAAAATTTCAACAATCTTTCTCTTAGAGGAGAATATTTCTACATTCTTTCTTTTAGATGAGAAACTTTCGTTCTGTTAGAACCTTGCAACAATCTTTCTCTTAGAGGAGAATATTTCTACATTCTTTCTTTTAGATGAGAAACTTTCGTTCTGTTAGAACCTTGCAACAATCTTTCTCTTAGAGGAGAATATTTCCACAGTCTTTCTTTTAGAAGAGAATCTTTCAACTTTCGTTCTGTTAGAACCTTTCAACAATCTTTCTCTTAGAGGAGAATATTTCTACATTCTTTCTTTTAGATGAGAATCTTTCAACTTTCGTTCTGTTACAACCTTTCAACAATCTTTCTCTTAGAGGAAAATATTTCTACATTCTTTCTTTTAGATGAGAAACTTTCGTTCTGTTAGAACCTTGCAACAATCTTTCTCTTAGAGGAGAATATTTCTACATTCTTTCTTTTAGATGAGAAACTTTCGTTCTGTTAGAACCTTGCAACAATCTTTCTCTTAGAGGAGAATATTTCTACATTCTTTCTTTTAGATGAGAATCTTTCAACTTTCGTTCTGTTAGAACCTTTCAACAATCTTTCTCTTAGAGGAGAATATTTCTACATTCTTTCTTTTAGATGAGAAACTTTCGTTCTGTTAGAACCTTGCAACAATCTTTCTCTTAGAGGAGAATATTTCTACATTCTTTCTTTTAGATGAGAAACTTTCGTTCTGTTAGAACCTTGCAACAATCTTTCTCTTAGAGGAGAATATTTCTACATTCTTTCTTTTAGATGAGAAACTTTCGTTCTGTTAGAACCTTGCAACAATCTTTCTCTTAGAGGAGAATATTTCTACATTCTTTCTTTTAGATGAGAATCTTTCAACTTTCGTTCTGTTAGAACCTTTCAACAATCTTTCTCTTAGAGGAGAATATTTCTACATTCTTTCTTTTAGATGAGAATATTTCAACTTTCGTTCTGTTAGAACCTTGCAACAATCTTTCTCTTAGAGGAGAATATTTCTACATTCTTTCTTTTAGATGAGAATATTTCAACTTTCGTTCTGTTAGAACCTTGCAACAATCTTTCTCTTAGAGGAGAATATTTCTACATTCTTTCTTTTAGATGAGAATCTTTCAACTTTCGTTCTGTTAGAACCTTTCAACAATCTTTCTCTTAGAGGAAAATATTTCTACATTCTTTCTTTTAGATGAGAAACTTTCGTTCTGTTAGAACCTTGCAACAATCTTTCTCTTAGAGGAGAATATTTCTACATTCTTTCTTTTAGATGAGAAACTTTCGTTCTGTTAGAACCTTGCAACAATCTTTCTCTTAGAGGAGAATATTTCTACATTCTTTCTTTTAGATGAGAATATTTCAACTTTCGTTCTGTTAGAAAATTTCAACAATCTTTCTCTTAGAGGAGAATATTTCTACATTCTTTCTTTTAGATGAGAAACTTTCGTTCTGTTAGAACCTTGCAACAATCTTTCTCTTAGAGGAGAATATTTCTACATTCTTTCTTTTAGATGAGAAACTTTCGTTCTGTTAGAACCTTGCAACAATCTTTCTCTTAGAGGAGAATATTTCTACATTCTTTCTTTTAGATGAGAATATTTCAACTTTCGTTCTGTTAGAAAATTTCAACAATCTTTCTCTTAGAGGAGAATATTTCTACATTCTTTCTTTTAGATGAGAAACTTTCGTTCTGTTAGAACCTTGCAACAATCTTTCTCTTAGAGGAGAATATTTCTACATTCTTTCTTTTAGATGAGAATATTTCAACTTTCGTTCTGTTAGAAAATTTCAACAATCTTTCTCTTAGAGGAGAATATTTCTACATTTTTTCTTTTAGATGAGAAACTTTCGTTCTGTTAGAACCTTGCAACAATCTTTCTCTTAGAGGAGAATATTTCTACATTCTTTCTTTTAGATGAGAATGTTTCAACTTTCGTTCTGTTAGAAAATTTCAACAATCTTTCTCTTAGAGGAGAATATTTCTACATTCTTTCTTTTAGATGAGAAACTTTCGTTCTGTTAGAACCTTGCAACAATCTTTCTCTTAGAGGAGAATATTTCTACATTCTTTCTTTTAGATGAGAATATTTCAACTTTCGTTCTGTTAGAAAATTTCAACAATCTTTCTCTTAGAGGAGAATATTTCTACATTCTTTCTTTTAGATGAGAAACTTTCGTTCTGTTAGAACCTTGCAACAATCTTTCTCTTAGAGGAGAATATTTCTACATTCTTTCTTTTAGATGAGAAACTTTCGTTCTGTTAGAACCTTGCAACAATCTTTCTCTTAGAGGAGAATATTTCTACATTCTTTCTTTTAGATGAGAATATTTCAACTTTCGTTCTCTTAGAAAATTTCAACAATCTTTCTCTTAGAGGAGAATATTTCTACATTCTTTCTTTTAGATGAGAAACTTTCGTTCTGTTAGAACCTTGCAACAATCTTTCTCTTAGAGGAGAATATTTCTACATTCTTTCTTTTAGATGAGAAACTTTCGTTCTGTTAGAACCTTGCAACAATCTTTCTCTTAGAGGAGAATATTTCTACATTCTTTCTTTTAGATGAGAAACTTTCGTTCTGTTAGAACCTTGCAACAATCTTTCTCTTAGAGGAGAATATTTCTACATTCTTTCTTTTAGATGAGAATATTTCAACTTTCGTTCTGTTAGAAAATTTCAACAATCTTTCTCTTAGAGGAGAATATTTCTACATTCTTTCTTTTAGATGAGAAACTTTCGTTCTGTTAGAACCTTGCAACAATCTTTCTCTTAGAGGAGAATATTTCTACATTCTTTCTTTTAGATGAGAAACTTTCGTTCTGTTAGAACCTTGCAACAATCTTTCTCTTAGAGGAGAATATTTCTACATTCTTTCTTTTAGATGAGAATATTTCAACTTTCGTTCTGTTAGAAAATTTCAACAATCTTTCTCTTAGAGGAGAATATTTCTACATTCTTTCTTTTAGATGAGAAACTTTCGTTCTGTTAGAACCTTGCAACAATCTTTCTCTTAGAGGAGAATATTTCTACATTCTTTCTTTTAGATGAGAATATTTCAACTTTCGTTCTGTTAGAAAATTTCAACAATCTTTCTCTTAGAGGAGAATATTTCTACATTCTTTCTTTTAGATGAGAAACTTTCGTTCTGTTAGAACCTTGCAACAATCTTTCTCTTAGAGGAGAATATTTCTACATTCTTTCTTTTAGATGAGAATATTTCAACTTTCGTTCTGTTAGAAAATTTCAACAATCTTTCTCTTAGAGGAGAATATTTCTACATTCTTTCTTTTAGATGAGAAACTTTCATTCTGTTAGAACCTTGCAACAATCTTTCTCTTAGAGGAGAATATTTCTACATTCTTTCTTTTAGATGAGAAACTTTCGTTCTGTTAGAACCTTGCAACAATCTTTCTCTTAGAGGAGAATATTTCTACATTCTTTCTTTTAGATGAGAATATTTCAACTTTCGTTCTCTTAGAAAATTTCAACAATCTTTCTCTTAGAGGAGAATATTTCTACATTCTTTCTTTTAGATGAGAAACTTTCGTTCTGTTAGAACCTTGCAACAATCTTTCTCTTAGAGGAGAATATTTCTACATTCTTTCTTTTAGATGAGAAACTTTCGTTCTGTTAGAACCTTGCAACAATCTTTCTCTTAGAGGAGAATATTTCTACATTCTTTCTTTAGATGAGAATATTTCAACTTTCGTTCTGTTAGAAAATTTCAACAATCTTTCTCTTAGAGGAGAATATTTCTACATTCTTTCTTTTAGATGAGAAACTTTCGTTCTGTTAGAACCTTGCAACAATCTTTCTCTTAGAGGAGAATATTTCTACATTCTTTCTTTTAGATGAGAAACTTTCGTTCTGTTAGAACCTTGCAACAATCTTTCTCTTAGAGGAGAATATTTCTACATTCTTTCTTTTAGATGAGAATATTTCAACTTTCGTTCTGTTAGAAAATTTCAACAATCTTTCTCTTAGAGGAGAATATTTCTACATTCTTTCTTTTAGATGAGAAACTTTCGTTCTGTTAGAACCTTGCAACAATCTTTCTCTTAGAGGAGAATATTTCTACATTCTTTCTTTTAGATGAGAATATTTCAACTTTCGTTCTGTTAGAAAATTTCAACAATCTTTCTCTTAGAGGAGAATATTTCTACATTCTTTCTTTTAGATGAGAAACTTTCGTTCTGTTAGAACCTTGCAACAATCTTTCTCTTAGAGGAGAATATTTCTACATTCTTTCTTTTAGATGAGAATATTTCAACTTTCGTTCTGTTAGAAAATTTCAACAATCTTTCTCTTAGAGGAGAATATTTCTACATTCTTTCTTTTAGATGAGAAACTTTCGTTCTGTTAGAACCTTGCAACAATCTTTCTCTTAGAGGAGAATATTTCTACATTCTTTCTTTTAGATGAAAAACTTTCGTTCTGTTAGAACCTTGCAACAATCTTTCTCTTAGAGGAGAATATTTCTACATTCTTTCTTTTAGATGAGAAACTTTCGTTCTGTTAGAACCTTTCAACAATCTTTCTCTTAGAGGAGAATATTTCTACATTCTTTCTTTTAGATGAGAATATTTCAACTTTCGTTCTGTTAGAACCTTGCAACAATCTTTCTCTTAGAGGAGAATATTTCTACATTCTTTCTTTTAGATGAGAATATTTCAACTTTCGTTCTGTTAGAAAATTTCAACAATCTTTCTCTTAGAGGAGAATATTTCTACATTCTTTCTTTTAGATGAGAAACTTTCGTTCTGTTAGAACCTTGCAACAATCTTTCTCTTAGAGGAGAATATTTCTACATTCTTTCTTTTAGATGAGAAACTTTCGTTCTGTTAGAACCTTGCAACAATCTTTCTCTTAGAGGAGAATATTTCTACATTCTTTCTTTTAGATGAGAAACTTTCGTTCTGTTAGAACCTTTCAACAATCTTTCTCTTAGAGGAGAATATTTCTACATTCTTTCTTTTAGATGAGAATATTTCAACTTTCGTTCTGTTAGAACCTTGCAACAATCTTTCTCTTAGAGGAGAATATTTCTACATTCTTTCTTTTAGATGAGAATATTTCAACTTTCGTTCTGTTAGAACCTTGCAACAATCTTTCTCTTAGAGGAGAATATTTCTACATTCTTTCTTTTAGATGAGAATCTTTCAACTTTCGTTCTGTTGGAACCTTTCAACAATCTTTCTCTTAGAGGAGAATATTTCTACATTCTTTCTTTTAGATGAGAATATTTCAACTTTCGTTCTGTTAGAACCTTGCAACAATCTTTCTCTTAGAGGAGAATATTTCTACATTCTTTCTTTTAGATGAGAATCTTTCAACTTTCGTTCTGTTAGAACCTTTCAACAATCTTTCTCTTAGAGGAAAATATTTCTACATTCTTTCTTTTAGATGAGAAACTTTCGTTCTGTTAGAACCTTGCAACAATCTTTCTCTTAGAGGAGAATATTTCTACATTCTTTCTTTTAGATGAGAAACTTTCGTTCTGTTAGAACCTTGCAACAATCTTTCTCTTAGAGGAGAATATTTCTACATTCTTTCTTTTAGATGAGAATCTTTCAACTTTCGTTCTGTTAGAACCTTTCAACAATCTTTCTCTTAGAGGAGAATATTTCTACATTCTTTCTTTTAGATGAGAATATTTCAATTTTCGTTCTGTTAGAACCTTGCAACAATCTTTCTCTTAGAGGAGAATATTTCTACATTCTTTCTTTTAGATGAGAATATTTCAACTTTCGTTCTGTTAGAACCTTGCAACAATCTTTCTCTTAGAGGAGAATATTTCTACATTCTTTCTTTTAGATGAGAATCTTTCAACTTTCGTTCTGTTAGAACCTTGCAACAATCTTTCTCTTAGAGGAGAATATTTCTACATTCTTTCTTTTAGATGAGAATATTTCAACTTTCGTTCTGTTAGAACCTTGCAACAATCTTTCTCTTAGAGGAGAATATTTCTACATTCTTTCTTTTAGATGAGAATATTTCAACTTTCGTTCTGTTAGAACCTTGCAACAATCTTTCTCTTAGAGCAGAATATTTCTACATTCTTTCTTTTAGATGAGAATATTTCAACTTTCGTTCTGTTAGAACCTTGCAACAATCTTTCTCTTAGAGGAGAATATTTCTACATTCTTTCTTTTAGATGAGAATATTTCAACTTTCGTTCTGTTAGAACCTTGCAACAATCTTTCTCTTACAGGAGAATATTTCTACATTCTTTCTTTTAGATGAGAATCTTTCAACTTTCGTTCTGTTAGAACCTTTCAACAATCTTTCTCTTAGAGGAGAATATTTCTACATTCTTTCTTTTAGATGAGAATATTTCAACTTTCGTTCTGTTAGAACCTTGCAACAATCTTTCTCTTAGAGGAGAATATTTCTACATTCTTTTAGATGAGAATCTTTCAACTTTCGTTCTGTTAGAACCTTTCAACAATCTTTCTCTTAGAGGAAAATATTTCTACATTCTTTCTTTTAGATGAGAAACTTTCGTTCTGTTAGAACCTTGCAACAATCTTTCTCTTAGAGGAGAATATTTCTACATTCTTTCTTTTAGATGAGAATCTTTCAACTTTCGTTCTGTTAGAACCTTGCAACAATCTTTCTCTTAGAGGAGAATATTTCTACATTCTTTCTTTTAGATGAGAAACTTTCGTTCTGTTAGAACCTTGCAACAATCTTTCTCTTAGAGGAGAATATTTCTACATTCTTTCTTTTAGATGAGAAACTTTCGTTCTGTTAGAACCTTGCAACAATCTTTCTCTTAGAGGAGAATATTTCTACATTCTGTTATAACATTAGTCTGTTAGAACATAGACTAGACATAGACTAGACATAGACGGTCTAACAGAACTATGTTAAACAGAACTATGTTATGAACATTTCTACAATCTTTCTACTTGCATCTGGTCTCTTGCAAGCCGAGAATATCTAAATTATAACGGTGGAATTCTTCTGTGAGGACATCAAGAGAAAAAGCTCTGTGCAGAGTCCTCACATTCCAACTACTTATGGAGAGAAAATGGTTAGTGGGATGTTTAAAGAAACTATGTTTATTGAGAGAGGGAATGCCGACAATATCAAACAGCCCCCTAATCGCAGACATGGGGCAAAGACCCGTTCCCCCGCTACTAAAGGCTGAAGCCATCTACACTGGAAGGCTTCCTCCAATGTAGAGTTTGACGATGCCAATAGTAGCAAAGAGTTCAGGTGCGTGCGATGACTTCTGCTCAGGATTATCCACCAGCTGATAAACATATCCCGTGAATCTATTCACTTCGGGCTGTCAACCCACAAACAGAAAACACAGCGGAAGATTTTCCCTCCACAGAAGCCCACCAGTGCAGCAAAATCAGGATCCATAATCAAGCTCAGAGCTATATATCTGTCCAGTAGGTTTATATGGTCAGCATCAGGACCCTGTGTGGTTGACCACTCCTCAGCAGGGTAGAAAAAAAAGAAAAGTAGCCGTAGTTGTCCAGATCAGTAGGCCACACTAATCTGGCAGCCCTCCCCTTCCGTTCACTTCCACAAGAAAGTATCTCTTTCGAAAGTTACTAACGGTCCGCACCACGAGAAGGCGGGGTTATTAATTAGGTGCTAGGCCTGGCCGGTTCTATGCATCATCACAGGGGATTGGTGCATAGCTCTCCTTCCAGTGACTACCTAGCTACCATTTACAGACCACAAATTATATACAAATCACAAAATAAATTAATATATACAATGACAAAAATATACAAACCAATAATTTCTAAACAATGAATATGGAGCGTGTGCAGTTACCGTTCACAGCAAACTGCAGCGGTTAATGTTCACAGCACATTGGATCGTGTGAGCTCAAAAAGACCTGAATCGTGAGGGCTCACTCACGGAAATATTGAGCGTGTGCAGTTACTGTTCACAGCAAACTGGAGCGGTTGCGGTTAATGTTCACAGCACAATGGATCGTGTGAGCTCACAAAAACCTGGATCGTGTGGGCCCACTCACAGAAATATTGAGCGTGTGCAGTTACCGTTCACAGCAAACTGGAGCGATTGCGGTTAATGTTCACAGCACATTGGATCGTGTGAGCTCACAAAATCTTGGATCGTGTGGGCCCACTCATAGAAATATTGAGCGTGTGCAGTTACCGTTCACAGCAAACTGGAGCGTGTGCAGTAACTGCACACTCTCGTTTGCTGTGAACGTTAACTGAAGCGTGTACAGTTGCTTTATTCGCTCCAGATATTTTTCCCGAATTCTGTAATCACATGACACGAAGGTTGCCAAAATCACTAATTTCTAAAAAATGACGTTGCCAGACTTTTTTTTTTTTGAGCAATGAGGTACAGCAGCTACCCTGGCCACCTCAATCTCCAGACCTCAATATTATTGAATATTTTGTGGGACTATCTGGAGTGCAAAGTCAGATCCCACTTTCCACCTCCAGCATCACTGGCACAGTTGGGCCATATTTTTCAGGAAGAATGGTCCCACTTTCTATTTCCGTGTGTGCATGACTTGTATAAGTCTATTCCACGTCGAATTGCGTCTGTTCTGAATGCCCGAGGTGGGTCTTAAGCTTATAAATAAAATGTTCTCCACATACACGTTTCCATTATTTTGATAAACCCCTGTATAATACGATAAAAAGGGTGAAATATACTATAAGAAAATATTGGAAAAAGTTACAAAAGTTTATATAGTTCATTTGACAATTTAGTATTCAATATTAGGGGGGGGGGGGTGTAATCATTGATTTAAAAAGAAATTGAACTAACCTAAAATATGGAAATGAAAAGAAATATTTCAAGCAGCTGCTTGCGACAGATGTCTGATGGGAGTCCGCAGCAGCTGAAAAAGTGTTAAAGGACGAGCCACACAAGCTTAGCGAGACAATTCCTCCACGTGCCACGAAACCTCTTTCGACACTTCCTTCCGCAGGATTACGGAAGGAAGCAGATGGCGCTGCATCCTTATGTTAGAAGAGGAAATAAAAGTGACATCTGTCAGTTTGAAAATTAGTAATATGCGAAAGAAAATCCAAAAATAACATTTTAACTAATTTGAGACATCGGTTATACATTTAAACACATATTTCAAATATTAATATGCACGGGTAGGATCTAAAAAAAAACGATGGGGGAGGGGAAGCAAGAAGAAAACGAGCCGGGAAAATGTTAAGCGGAAGGGAAGGCAGGTGACTGGATTCCCAAATGAATGGGGCGGGGGTGGCTCAGTCGGTAGCGCGTCAGGCTCGTAATCTGTAGTTCACAGGTTCGAGTCCCAGCTGGGTCAGCGTTGAGATTTATCTCCGCAAAATTCCCCGCCCTGCCCACGGTCAGTAGGGGACACCGATGGGCTTGGAAAGGCCGCCGTCCGTCGGATGGGAGGTTAAGCCGTGGCCCTGTGTGCGGGAGAGCCATACCCTGTGCACGTTAAAGAACACGCTGGATGGCCTTGACGGGAGGCTACCATCTGTCTCCCAACAGCTGTTCCAGTGGTCCCCTCTCCAAACCTTCTCTGAGCCTTCGGGGTCCATGTGACCTGGCCATTTAGCCCATGTTGTGCAAAAAGTGCTGCTCAGAGGTAAAACAACCCAACGTTAAAGAACCCGCTGGATGGTCTTGACGGGAGGCTACCATCTGTCTCCCAACAGCTGTTCCAGTGGGACCCTCCCCCAACCTTCTCTGAGCCTTCGGGGTCCATGTGACCTGGCCATTAAGCCCATGGTGTGCAAAAAAGTGCCGCTCAGAGGTAAAACAACCCAACAACCCAAATGAATGAAACATAATTAAGCTTAATAAATTTTTCCCACTTTACCTTTACTCACTTTCAATCTTATTTACTTTAATTTGAAAGACACCGGTCTATTACGTCTATGGAGTATTCCAGAAATTGAAACACTCCCAAACGAGATTTTGTTGACCACACGTGGCTCACACTTAGCTTATACTCTTCCTCTTGGTGAAAGGAATGTTCACGCGCAGTTTGGTGCCTCTAGCTCTTCTGAAGGTTAAGGGCATAGGTACACAGGCACACAAACAATCCAACATTCCTCTTTATAATTCGATTCAATCCCTTAAGGATAAGGGGTTGTTACTTCATAAGTGCCCCTTTACCACACACACATGCTGTTGGGTAAACCTCACAGATATTTTGCATTTAGAGAAGCTTTATACAATCTTTCTCTTAAAGGAGAATCATTTTAAAACTTTCTCATGAAGAAGAATCTTTCAACACTCTTTCTCTCAAGAGAATATTTTTACAATCTTTCTTTTAGGGGAGAATCCTTTAAAAAGCTTTCTCTTAGAGGAGAAGATTTTTATAATCTTTCTTTTACAGGAGAATATTTTAACAATCTTTCTTTTGGGAGAGAATTCTTCAACAAGCTTTCTCTAAGAGGAGAATATTTTAATAATCTTTCTTTTACAGGGGAATATTTTTACAATCTTTCTTTTAGGAGAGAATCCTTTAACAAGCTTTCTCTTAGAGGAGAAGATTTTTATAATCTTTCTTTTAGAGGAGAATATTTTAACAATCTTTCTTTTGGGAGAGAATTCTTCAACAAGCTTTCTCTTAGAGGAGAATATTTTTATAATCTTTCTTTTACAGGGGAATATTTTTACAATCTTTCTTTTAGGAGAGAATCCTTTAACAAGCTTTCTCTTAGAGGAGAATATTTTAATAATCTTCCTTTTACAGTAGAATATTTTTACCATCTTTCTTTTACAGGGGAATATTTTTATAATATTTCTTTTAGGAGAGAATCCTTTAACAAGCTTTCTCTTAGAGGAGAAGATTTTTATAATCTTTCTTTTACAGGAGAATATTTTTACAATCTTTCTTTTGGGAGAGAATCCTTTAACAAGCTTTCTCTCAGAGGAGAATATTTTTATAATCTTTCTTTTACAGGAGAATATTTTTACAATCTTTCTTTTACAGGAGAATATTTTTACAATCTTTCTTTTAGGAGAGAATCCTTTAACAAGCTTTCTCTAAGAGGAGATTATTTTTATAATCTTTCTTTTACAGGAGAATATTTTTACAATCTTTCTTTTAGGAGAGAATCCTTTAACAAGCTTTCTCTTAGAGGAAATTATTTTTATAATCTTTCTTTTGCAGGAGAATATTTTTACAATCTTTCTTTTAGGAGAGAATCCTTCAACAAGCTTTCTCTTAGAGGAGAATATTTTTATGATCTTTCTTTTACAGGAGAATATTTTTACAATCTTTTTTTAGGAGAGAATCTTCCTTTTTGAATATAACCTTTCTTTCAGAGGACAACTTTTGAACTCTTTTTCTCTTAGAGGAGAATTATTTCGACAATCTTACTTTTAGGGGAGAATCTTTCATTCAGAAGATTCATTCAGATCTTTCATTCAGATCTTTCTACAACTTTTTATTAGAGGATGATCTTTCGATAATCTTTGCTTTAGAGGATAATCTTTCAACAATTTTTGTTTTAGAGAAGAATTATTTCGACAATCTTACTTTTAGAGGAGAATCTTTCAACTATCGCTCTGTTACAGGAGAATCTTTTAACAAACTTTTCGTTAGAGGAAAATATTTCTGTACTCTTTTTTTTTACAAGAGATATTTTTATAATCTTTCTTTTGGAGGAGAATATTTCTTTCAGAGGAGAATCTTTTGACAATCTTTATTTTTGGGAAGAATCTTTCATTCAGAAGAAAATCGTTCGACAACTTTCTTTTAGAGGATGATCTTTCGACAATCTTTCTTTCAGGGGAGAATCTTTCTTTTAGAGGATAATCTTTCCACAATCTTTCTTTCAGGGGAGAATTTTTCTTTTAGAGGATAATCTTTCGACATCCTTTCTTTTAGAAGAGAATCTTTCAACAAACCTTTTCTTCGAGAAGAATATTTCCAGTCTTTCTTTTAGAAGAGAATCTTTCAACTTTCGTTCTGTTAGAATCTTTCTCTTAGAGGAGAATATTTCTACATTCTTTCTTTTAGATGAGAATCTTTCAACTCTCGTTCTGTTAGAAGAGAATCTTTCAGCAATCTTTCTCATAGAAGAGAATATTTCTATGATCTTTCTTTTAAAGGAGAATCTTTCCTTTAGAGTACAATCTTGCAATTCTAGTGTTAGAGTAGAATCTTCGAATTCTTTTTCTTAGAGGAGAATATTTGAACAAACTTTCTCTTAGAGAGAATACTTCTACAATCTTTAGAGGAGAATCTTTCAAAAATCTTCTCTTGTAGGAGAATTATTTCAACAATCTTTCTCTTAGACTATAATGATGGATGTTCATAATGTTTTTCGATTCCCAAGCAGTGGTAGCCGTGAACAGCGTACTTGAAAAAATGACTATAAATGGTCAATACAATACCAGCATTGTTTCGACCAAAATGGTTAAGGAGATAAGGCAACAGCGTCGAACAAGAGCAGACGTATCAAGAGTTTCACTTTCTTCACGACAATGTCAGTGCTCACAAAACCTGGCAACTCGTGGCCTATCTGGAGCAGGAAAAGATAAAACAGCTATCCCCATCCTGCATACTCATTCGATCTTGCACCAGGCGATTCATGGTTGTTTCCAAAAATTGAAGAGGAAGTTGCTGGAAAGCCTTTTTCAAGGGTTGGGTTGTTTTACCTCTGAGCGGCACTGTTTTGCACACAATGGGCTAAACGGCCAGGTCACACGGACCCCGAAGGCTCAGAGAAGGTTGGGGGAGGGGACCCACTGGAATACCTGTTGGGAGACGGATGGTAGCCTCCCGTCAAGGCCATCCAGCGTGTTCTTTAACGTGCACAGAGTATGGCTCTCCCGCACACGGGGCCACGGCTTAACGTCCGATCCAACGGACGGCGGTTTTTTCAAGCCCATCGGTGTCCCCTACTGACCGTGGGCAGGGCGGGGAATTTTGCGGAGATAAATCTCAACGCTGACCCAGCTGGGACTCGAACCTGTGAACTACAGATTACGAGCCTGACGCGCTACCGACTGAGCCACCCCCGCCCCCCTTTTTCAAGGATGCACAAAGACCTTGCAAAATGCCTTCATTCAGATTTGCGGAGTATTCTCCAACAGGAATATCACCAAGAGTTCCAGAATGGGCGTAGGGGTCTCTAACTTTGTATACTGTTGATGCCGAAGGGGAGTACTTTTAAGGAAAATAAAAGTTTCTTTCAGGTAGCTGCAATGGTTTTTGTTATACAGATGCATGTGAACAACTTTTTGAATTCCTCTTATATTTATAAGTTAGATGGATATAGAATTAGGATTTAGAGTAAAATTGAAATGAATTAATATTGAGGATTTTTTTAAATAAGGACGGTATCAAAGATAATATTTTGAGTGTTATGGAAAAACATACTGACGTCTTTATTAATATAATATACTAGTGAGTGTCATGGCCAGATAGACCATGATGGAACAGAAGATAAAAAATTTTGGAATACAATAAAAGGGATAAAAGTTGTGAAAAATTGATCTGATCTTCATCGACGTGTTAATATCGTAAAGGGCTATAATAAATACCCCCTCAAGCAGCTGCTTGCCACAGAGGTCTGACAGGAGCCTGTCAATTTATATGCCACAGTAGAAGATCTGAGAGGATGGCAGGACTTCAGCAGAAAACAACACGAACATCCATGCCTTACCCGGGGCTCGAACCCAGGTCCCGTAGATCAGTAGCCAAGCGCGCTAACCACTCGGCCACAGTCTTAATAAAATATTCAAATCTGGTATTTTAATGCTGATTTTTCGCACGTGCATTTGCGGTAGAAGGAAAAATAGATAAAAATAAACTGATATAAAATCATTGGTGCATTTGTGGCGTAGGGGTATATTTCTGTTACTTTGAAGCGAAACTTCCCCCCACTTGCCATGAAATTACCTCTTTCGACACTTCCGTTTCCTTCCACTGAAGGGTGGGATTCGAAAGGAAGCAGATGGCGCTGCAGATTATTTTAAGAGGAAATAAAAGTTTAAAATATCTGGTTTGACTCAGGTACTTGTCAAAAGTAGATCGTGGAAGAAAGTGTCACGATCTCTAAAGCTTATACCCAAACATTCCGAAGATATAATATCAGGTAATTTGACAAGATTTATTTTTATATAATTTAATTTTATCTAGAATATTTTTCTCTCGGAATTAATAGAAATGTTTAAAATAGATATATTAAATGGAATATGCATAATATTGTTATCTTGTTTATACTCATTCAATTGGGTGGCGGGGGTGGCTCAGTCGGTAGCGCGCCAGGCTCGTAATCTGTAGTTCCCACGTTCGAGTCCCAACTGGGTCAACGTTGAGATTTATCTCCGCAAAATTCCCCGCCTGCCCACGGTCAGAAGGGGGCACCGATGGGCTTGGAAAGGCCGCAGTCCGTCGGATGGGACGTTAAGCCGTAGTCCTGTGTGTGGGAGAGCCATACCCTGTGCACGTTAAAGAATACGCTGGATGGCCTGGACGGAAGGCTACCATCTGTCTCCCAACAGCTGTTCCAGTGTGTCCCCACCCCCAACCTTCTCTCAGCCTTCGGGGTCCTTGTGACCTGGCCATTTAGCCCATGGTTTGCAAAAAAGTACCGCTCAGACGTAAAACAATCCAACGTTAAAGAACACGCTGGATGGTCTTGACGGGAGGCTACCATCTGTCTTTCAACAGCTGTTCCAGTGGGTCCCCTCCCCCAACCTTCTCCGAGCCTTCGGGGTCCATGTGACCTCGCCATTTAGCCCATTGTGTGCAAAAAAGCGCCGCTCAGATATAGAACAACCCAACTCATTCAATTAATTTTTACAAAAATTGATTCACGTATCCTAGTTTTGCAAATGATTTCAACTGAACCGGGATTGCCAAAACTGAAATATCGCACACCTGAGATTTAAAAGGGACAAGACGTCAACCAAGTCACTTCCCCCACGGTTCACTGCTCTCCCTCCCCGAGATTTCTCGCTCTCTTCACCGATGGCTCCAATTTAGGGGCTGGGTTGGGTTATTTTACCTCTGAGCGGCAATTTTTTGCACACCATGGGCTAACTGGCCAGGTCACATGGACCCCGAAGGCTCAGAGAAGGTTGGGGGAGGGGATCCATTGAAACAGCTGTTGGGAGACAGATGGTAGCCTCCCGTCAAGGCCATCCAGCGTGTTCTTTAACGTTGGATTGTTTTACCTCTGAGCGGTACTTTTTTGCACACCATGGGCTAAATGGCCAGGTCACATGGACCCGAAGGCTCAGAGAAGGTTGGGGGAGGGGATCCATTGAAACAGCTGTTGGGAGACAGATGGTAGCCTCCCGTCAAGGCCATCCAGCGTGTTCTATAACATGCACAGGGTATGGCTCTCGCGCACACGGGGCCACGGCTTAACGTCCCATCCGACGGACGGCGGCCTTTCCAAGCCCATCGGTGTCCCCTACTGACCGTGGGCAGGGCGGTTAATTTTGCGGAGATAAATCTCAACGCTGACCCATCTGGGACTCGAACCTGGAAACTACAGATTACGAGCCTGGCGCGCTACCGACTGAGCCACCTCCGCCCCTGGGCACAGAGGGGCTCCTTAGAAGTGAAAGACGGTGTATTATACAGATGATGGGAGAATCCCACTCAGGGGCGTAGCCATGCGGGGGGATGGTGGAGGGAGGCTCCCCCCTCCATAGTAACTCGGAGTTGGCAAAATTCGAAGCGACTTCGTAAAATTTAGGCGAGTTGTGAAAATTAGTAATTTTTTTTTGGAAAATTAAGGGGAGTTTTCAAAATCGAGACAACTTGGCAAATCAAAGACAGTTTGGAAAATGGAGAGACGGCGAAATTTGGAGCAGTTGGCAAAATTCGAAGTCACAGTAAAATACAGGTGAGTTGGCAAAATCTTAGGGAGTTGGCAAAATTCGGAGTGACTTGGCAAAATCTTGCGGAGTTGGTAAAATTCAGATTGACTTGGCAAAATTGTGGGTAGTTGACAAAATTCAGGTGAGATGTAAAAATTAGGATTTTTTTTTCTGTAAAATTAGGGCGAGTAGGCAAAACTTAGGGAGTTGGCAAAATTTGGATTTTTTTTCTCTAAAATCTAGGGGAGTTGGCAAAATTCGAAACCACTTGGTAAAATACAGCGGAGTTGTGAAAATTGTGCCTTTCTTGTGCAATTAAGGAGAGTTGATAAAATTCGAATTGACTTGGCAAATTCAGGGAAAACGTAAAAATTGCGGTTTTTTCTGTAAAATTACGGCGAGTTTGCAAAATGTAGGGTAGTTGGCAAAATTCGAATCCACTTGGTAAAATATAAGCGAGTTGTGAAAATTGAATTTTTTTTGCGAAATTAAGGTGTGTTGGACAAATTGAGGAAACAATAAAATGTAGGGCAGTAGGCAAAATTCGAAGTCACTTGGAAAATACAGGAGAGTTGTGATAATTGGGATTGGGTTTGTGAAATTAAGAAGAGTTGACAAAAAACGAGAAAACGTGGCAAAATCTTTGAGAGTTTGGTAAATTTAGGAGAGATGTAAAGATTGGTATTGGTTTTGTGAAATTAAGGAGAGTTGGCCAAATCAAGGGCAGTTAGAAAAATTTACACTTACTACAATTCAGACGAGATGCAAATATTGGGATTATTTATGTGACATTATGGCTAGTTGGCAACCCCCTCCCCACAACGGAACGAAAATTCTCAGTTGGCAAAATTTTATTTTCGAAAATTTTCGATTCCTACCCCCACAACCACAGTTCTTCGGTATGCCCTTGACTCTACAATATTTACTTTATTATAATGAATTGAGATTTATGTCTCTCTGCACGATAACGTGTTTTATACAGTTATATTTTATACAATTGTAGATGTTTTCAATAAATATCATATCGAGTCCCTTAATTGTATTAACTGTCAACAGATGGCAGCAGGTACTTCTCGTATCAACCATAAGAAAACAACTATACTGTTAGAAGAAAGTGCAGACACCTTTTATACATTGATATGCTCCAGGGAGCAAAACTGCAGCATACATTGACTTAGATTTTCGTAAGATGACTAATATGTAAATTAATACATTCAATTTTAAAAATTCTGCATAAGTACTAAAAAAAAACATTAGACATAATAGAATTTAGAAAAAATACGCGTGCGGGAGCCAAAAATTAAGAGGAGGGGGAGTTTAAAATTGGCTCAGATGTCTCCAGTAGAAGACATTAATGCCGGGGTCCCTCAGTGGTCCCTGATTTTAAAATAAATACCCCCTCAAGCAGCTGCTTGCCACAAAGGTCTGACAGGAGCCTGTCAGTTTATATGCCACAGTAGAAGATCTGAGAGGATGGCAGGACCTCAGCAGAAAACAACACGAACATCCATGCCTTACCCGGGGCTCGAACCCAGGTCCCGTAGATCAGTTGCTCCAACCTTATTCAATATTTACGTTGCAGATATTCAACGAGTGGATAAAGTTCATTGCACTATGTATGCAGATGACACTGTTTATATCGTCTTTCACTTAATATTGATCATGCTTGCAAGAAAAGGCAAAAGATGTTAGACCCCTTTGAGACATGATGCACATCTTGGCGTGTCCAAATCAACACAGATAAATGTACGGCAGTCCTTACTTCTCACAAAAAGTAACCCGCCATCATACCAATTTTTTCTTATTCGATAAGCAAATTATGTGCAGAGATTCTGCTAAATATTTAGGAGTCACAATTAGCAGACGACTTTTATGGACTACACATATTGGCCTAGTACGAAATCAGGCTAGAGCAATATTGGCCTAGTACTAAATCAGGCTAGAGCAATATTGGCCTGGTACTAAATCAGGTTAGACCAATATTGGCCTGGTACTAAATCCGGTTAGACCAATATTGGCCTGGTACTAAATCAGGTTAGACCAATATTGGCCTGGTACTAAATCAGGTCAGACCAATATTGGCCTGGTACTAAATCAGGTTAGACCAATATTGACCTAGTACGAAATCAGGCAAGAGCAATATTGGCCTAGTACTAAATCAGGCTGAGCAATATTGGCCTAGTACGAAATCAGGCAACAGCAATATTGGCCTAGTACGAAATCAGGCTACAGCAATATTGGCCTAGTACTAAATCAGGCTAGAGCAATATTGGCCTAGTACTAAATCAGGCTAGAGCAATATTGGCCTAGTACTAAATCAGGCTAGAGCAATATTGGCCTAGTACTAAATCAGGCTAGAGCAATATTGGCCTAGTACTAAATCAGGCTAGAGCAATATTGGCCTAGTACTAAATCAGGCTAGAGCAATATTGGCCTAGTACTAAATCAGGCTAGAGCAATATTGGCCTAGTACTAAATCAGGCTAGAGCAATATTGGCCTAGTACTAAATCAGGCTAGAGCAATATTGGCTTAGTACTAAATCAGGCTAGACCAATATTGGCCTAGTACTAAATCAGGCTAGACCAATATTGGCCTGGTACTAAATCAGGCTAGAGCAATATTGGCCTGGTGCTAAATCAGGCTAGAGGAATATTGGCCTGGTGCTAAATCAGGCTAGAGCAATATTGGCCTGGTACTAAATCAGGCTAGAGCAATATTGGCCTGGTACTAAATCAGGCTAGAGCAATATTGGCCTGGTACTAAATCAGGTTAGGGCAATATTGGCCTAGTACTAAATCAGGCTAGGGCAATATTGGCCTAGTACCAAATTAGGTTAGAGCAATATTGTCCTAGTACTAAATCAGGCTAGAGCAATATTGGCCTGGTACTAAATCAGGCTAGGGTAATATTGGCCTGGTACTAAATCAGGTTAGGGCAATATTGGCCTAGTACTAAATCAGGCTAGGGCAATATTGGCCTAGTACTAAATCAGGCTAGATCAATATTGGCCTAGTACTAAATCAGGTTAGAGCAATATTGGCCTAGTACTAAATCAGGCTAGACCAATATTCGCCTAGTACTAAATCAGGCTAGAGCAATATTGGCCTAGTACTAAATCAGGCTAGAGCAATATTGGCCTAGTACTAAATCAGGCTAGAGCAATATTGGCCTAGTACTAAATCAGGCTAGAGCAATATTCGCCTAGTACTAAATCAGGCTAGAGCAATATTGGCCTAGTACTAAATCAGGCTAGACCAATATTGCTATAATTATATATCATATATATATAATTCTGCTCCCCACTAGTGGTAGGTTGCGGTTGCATAAGACTCTCCTGACCATTAAATATTCACCATGGGCCAAACCTTTCGCGTCGGTTTCCAAACCGAAGCAGTCATTTTTTTTTTAATCATTGGCATATTACTTAATCAGTTGAAAGATGTCAGGGTTAATCCCGGTACTGCAATATGTCATCACGCGATTTACGATCTACTCTGTTACTACAGTTTCCAGGCCTGTTGTGTCAAGCTTGCTGTGGTTCGAGTCCCAGCTGAGTCAGCTTTGGGATTTATCTCGGCAAACATTGATGAGCATGTAAATGCTGGCGTTTGTTGGATGGGACGTTAATCCGTGGCCACCTGTCTGGGAGAGACCATACCCATTGCACGTCAAAATAAAATGGATTTTAATAGTAATACGTTTTTGGAGGGTATGGTACATTGGGTTTCAAGAAATTTTTTCATTACCGATCGGGATTTTAATTTCTAAGGAAATGTTTACCAAAATGAAGTTCTATAGTCATTAATCTGTTCTGTTAGGATTGCTGTAAGACTAAAATTCAAACAATGATTATAAATATTTGAAACGGATTCTTGCAATGAATATAAATGTTGAGATACGATACAAATCAAATAATTAATGCATGTAATCAAAGGAGTATAATAATGATGAATCTCTTGGAATTCAAAATGGTTTTTACTTCCGTTTTCTTTATAGTGCTGAGGAAGTATTAATTTTATTGTTCGCTTTAATTTTAACGGACAAAGTCTTTTTCACAGGTGTCTAGAATGTATCCAACGGATACTTTATATACAAAATTTATCCTGACAGGGAAGTTGTCTGTTGTGTCCACCATACAGATATTTTTACAATATCAATAACCTGAGACCTTGGTCTTATTAATTGAGAAATCGAAATTAAAAAGAAAGTTAATTTCGAGAAGCTTTAGTGATTGTCACTCTTTTAAATCCACGTGTAATAGTAATGGTCACCTTTCTAAACAAGGAAGATTATGGTTTCGATGGTTATGTGTTTTGTTTATATATATAAAAATAGCCCATTACAGTTGTTTCTGTTCCTTCAGAGCAATTTGTCGCTTTCAGCTTTGGCAAAATTCCGTAATGCGGCGCCACCTACGCTGGTGCGAAGCTGGGTTGTTTGACCTCTGAGCGGCACTTTTTTTGCACACCTCGGGATAAATGGCCAGGTCACAAGGACCCCGAAGGCTCAGAGAAGGATGGGGGAGGGGACCCACTGGAACAGCTGTTGGGAGACAGATGGTAGCCTCCCGTCAAGGCCATCCAGCGTGTTCTTTAACGTTGGGTTGTTTTACCTCTGAGCGGCACTTTTTTGCACACCATGGGCTAAATGGCCAGGTCACAAGGACCCCGAAGGCTCAGAGAAGGTTGGGGGAGGGGACCCACTGGAACAGCTGTTGGGAGACAGATGGTAGCCTCCCGTCAAGGCCATCCAGCGTGTTCTTTAACGTTGGGTTGTTTTACCTCTGAGCGGCACTTTTTTGCACACCATGGGCTAAATGGCCAGGTCACAAGGACCCCGAAGGCTCAGAGAAGGTTGGGGGAGGGGACCCACTGGAACAGCTGTTGGCAGACAGATGGTAGCCTCCCGTCAAGGCCATCCAGCGTGTTCTTTAACGTTGGGTTGTTTTACCTCTGAGCGGCACTTTTTTGCACACCATGGGCTAAATGGCCAGGTCACAAGGACCCCGAAGGCTCAGAGAAGGTTGGGGGAGGGGACCCACTGGAACAGCTGTTGGGAGACAGATGGTAGCCTCCCGTCAAGGCCATCCAGCGTGTTCTTTAACGTTGGGTTGTTTTACCTCTGAGCGGCACTTTTTTGCACACCATGGGCTAAATGGCCAGGTCACAAGGACCCCGAAGGCTCAGAGAAGGTTGGGGGAGGGGACCCACTGGAACAGCTGTTGGGAGACAGATGGTAGCCTCCCGTCAAGGCCATCCAGCGTGTTCTTTAACGTGCACAGGGTATGGCTCTCCCGCACACGGGGCCACGGCTTAACGTCCCATCCGACGGACGGCGGCCTTTCCAAGCCCATCGGTGTCCCCTACTGACCGTGAGCAGGGCGGGGAATTTTTGCGGAGATAAATCTCAACGCTGACCCAGCTGGGACTCGAACTTGGGAACTACAGATTACGAGCCTGGCGCGCTACCGACTGAGCCACCCCCCGCCCCATGCGAAGCTGGCCTTCTTATAACTTCTTTGGCCCAACTCCACGCCCTCCCCTCGATCGATAGGGGACAACAATGGTCTTCGAAAGGGCGTCATCCGCCAGATGGGACGTTAAGGCCATAGCCTCATGTGCTGGAGAGCCGTATCTTGTGCACGTTGAAATAAATAACTGTCCATTAGAATAAAAAAATTTTAGTTGTAATGCCTTTTTCAAGGATATTGTGTATTAGGTTGTAACAAAGAAATTTTTTCCTTACCGATGGGGAATTTAATTTCTGAGAAAATGTTTGTGAAAATCAAGTTCTATTGTCACATGATCTGTTCTTTTCTTTCCCTATAAGTTCTCTTATTATTGCTATAGGAAAATAATTCACCAATGATTATAAATATTTGAAACGGAATTTTGTAATAAATCTAAATGTTGAGATACGATGTTGGGTTGTTTTACCTCTGAGCGGCACTTTTTTGCACACCATGGGCTAAATGGCCAGGTCACAAGGACCCCGAAGGCTCAGAGAAGGTTGGGGAAGGGGACCCATTGGAACAGCTGTTGGGAGACAGATGGTAGCCTCCTGTCAAGGCCATCCAGCGTGTTCTTTAACGTTGGGTTGTTTTATCTCTGAGCGGCACTTCTTTGCACACCATGGGCTAAATTGCCAGGTCACAAGGACCCCGAAGGCTCAGAGAAGGTTGGGGAAGGGGACCCACTGGAACAGCTGTTGGGAGACAGATGGTAGCCTCCCGTCAAGGCCATCCAGCGTGTTCTTTAACGTTGGGTTTACCTCTGAGCGGCACTTTTTTGCACACCATGGGCTATATAGCCAGGTCACAAGCACCCCGAAGGCCCAGAGAAGGTTGGGGGAGGGGCCCCACCGGAACAGCTGTTGGGAGACAGATGGTAGCCTCCTGTCAAGGTTATCCAGCGTGTTCTTTAACGTGCACAGGGTATGTCTCTCCCACACACGGGGCCACGGCTTAACGTCCCATCCGACGGACGGCAGCCTTTCCAAGGCCATCGGTGTCCCCTACTGACCGTGGGCAGGGCGGGGAATTTTGCGGAGATAAATCTCAACGCTGACCCAGCTGGGACTCGAACCTGGGAACTACAGATTACGAGCCTGGCGCGCTACCGACTGAGCCACCCCCGAGATGCGATGTAAAACAAATAATTAATGCATCATAATTCTGAATCTCTTGAAATTTAATTGTATTATGCCCTACCACTTTATTTATAGTGACAATAGCTTATGAAGCCAATTTCCGATTTTATTTTGAAGCATCCTCAGATTCTTGAATAATAATGTAAAAAATGTATGTAAAATATGTGTGTGTGTGTGTATATATGTGTAAAATCTAGAATGTATCTAAAGGATACTTGTTATTACAAAATCTATACTGAGTGGCAAGATGTCGGTTATATCCGGCCAGGCACGTAATGCGCCGCTAACAGATTCCCATGTGCATCAGTTTCGAGATTTATTTCCGTAAATCTCCCCGCCTCGTTCACGGTCAGTTCTTATTTACATCAGGCATAACGATTCCCTTTTTTTAATTTCTCACATAGTTTTTTTTTTTCAACAAAAAGGGAATTCACGAACAGATGGCACGTTACTTACACTTTAGGATGAGACGGAATTCAGAGCTGCAGACGAAAGGCCACACACACAGTATGCTTATTGCTCCTAAAAAAAAAACACGACACCGCGCCACGTGGATAGACGATAAGCAGAATCCCGATTTTTCTCTCAGAGTGTAAGGTCAGACATGGAATTGTCTGGGGGGGGGGGGGGGTGAAAGAATGTCAACAACCTAAGTGCGACCTCACACGGGAAACTGGGTTGGGTTGTTTTACCTCTGAGCGGCACTTTTTTGCCCACCATGGGCTAAATGGCCAGGCCACATGGAACCCGAAGGCTCAGAGAAGGTTGTGAGAGGGGACCCACTGGAACAGCTGTTGGGAAACAGATGGTAGCCTCCCGTCAAGGCCATCCAGCGTGTTCTTTAACGTTGGGTTGTTTTACCTCTGAGAGGCACTTTTTTGCCCACCATGGGCTAAATGGCCAGGTCACATGGAACCCGAAGGCTCAGAGAAGGTTGTGAGAGGGGACCCACTGGAACAGCTGTTGAGAGACAGATGGTAGCCTCCGTAATAGCCATCCAGCGTGTTCTTTAACGTGCACAGGGTATGACTCTCCCACATACGGGGCCAAGACTTAACGTCCCATCCAACGGACGGCGGCCTTTCCAAAGCACATCGGTTCCCTTACTGACCGTGTGTTGGGGGGAGGGAATTTTCCGGAGATAAATCTCAATGCGCCACCTGCACTTTAGGTGTTACTCATCTACCCCCCCCCCCCCCCCCTCCACCACCACCAGCTCTGGGTGATGGGGTGGTAAGAACTAGGGTAAAACCGAATGATTTGACCCCCAAAATACTTATGCGATTGCGTTGTGTATTTTAATTTTTCTCAAAAATTACTTCACCTAAGAATACTCTCTGAGCCGTTGATCCAACACTTTAAATTTTCTCCTTCCATCACTTAGCACTGCAGATTAATTAAACTAACTCTCATATTAGTGGCACAATAACATATATATTCACAAATCTCTACTTAAAACAACAGTTACATGAATTAAATGAATCCTACATCCGGGATGTTCTCGTGATGAGCTTTTGGCTCGACTTCTTCCAACGAGGGAAGACTAAAGTCTTTTTGCAAAGAATCGCTAAAGTCTCATTCAGAAAGTTAAGTTATTGTTCTCAGTCCCTTATGGGAGGGGCGGGGGTGGCTCAGTCGGTAGCGCGCCAGGCTCGTAATCTGTAGTTCCCAGGTTCGAGGCCCAGCTGGGTCAGCGTTGAGATTTATCTCCGCAAAATTCCCCGCCCTGCCCACGGTCAGTAGGGGACACCGTATGGGCTTGGAAATGCCGCCGTCCGTCGGATGGGACGTTAAGTCGTGGCCCCGTGTGCGGGACAGCCATACCCTGTGCACGTTAAAGAACATGCTAGATGGCCTTGACGGGAGGCTACCATCTGTCTCCCAACAGCTGTTCCGGTGGGTCCCCTCCCCCAACCTTCTCCGAGCCTTCGGGGTCCTTGTGACCTGGCCATTTAGCCCATGGTGTGCAAAAAAGTGCCGCTCAGAGGTAAAACAACCCAACGTTAAAGAACACGCTGGATGGCCTTGACGGGAGGCTACCATCTGTCTCTCAACAGCTGTTCCAGTGGGTTCCCTCCCCCAACCTTCTCCGAGCCTTCGGGGTCCTTGTGACCTGGCCATTTAGTCCATGGTGTGCAAAAAAGTGCCGCTCAGAGGTAAAACAACCCAACCCTTATGGGAGCACTATGGCGGCGGCTAGAAAACTGTTCATATGTGGAAAAGTACCAAAATGTCGCAAATGCCCTACTTCTCTGTTACGGAGCCGTTGATACGAAGACACCATCGCTCATTGTCCTCACTGTTACCTCGAACTGACTCTCGAAGAATTTTTCCCATTGGCAGGAGACGTCTGCTCACATCGCGACCTCAGACAAGAAGAAGGCTGAAAGCACAAGAGAAAGACACTGTTCATCTCCCTTCAAAAACTGCTGAGTCACGCGACACCTATCGGAGGTCGCCTGGTGAGATGTGTCCTCACCTCATTGGTTTGGACATCCGAAAACAAGGGGGAAGCCCCTTCTCCGTGGTCTTCGATGCTTTTTTTTGCCACGACGGGACCATCGCGAACAGTCTACGCCGCGGGGGATAAATTTGACCTCCGCTGCAGCCAGCCGCCATCGGGTTGGGTTGATTTTACCTCTAAGCGGCACTTTTTTGCACACCATGGGCTAAATGACCAGGTCACTGGACCCCGAAGGCTCAGAGAAGGTTGAGGGAGGGGACCCACTGGATTGGGGGAGGGGACCCACTGGAACAGCTGTTGGGAGACACATGGTAGCCTCCCGTCAAGGCTATCCAGCGTGTTGTTTAACGTGCACAGGGTATGGCTCTCCCGCACAAGGGGCCACGGCTTAACGTTCCATCCGACGGACGGCGGCCTTTCCAAGCCCATCGGTGTCCTCTACTGACCGTGGGAGGGCGGGGAATTTTGCGGAAAGTAATCTCAACGCTGACTCAGCTGGGACTCGAACCTGGGAACTACAGATTACGAGCCTGGCGCGCTACCGACTGAGCCACCCCCGCCCCATTCTTCTAGGGAGGGAATTCATCGCTTGTATTGAGTTTCTAAGGGAACGACAGCGAATCACATTCCTGCGACGGAAAATAACCAATTAATTAATTTAGATTGTAACAACAAAATTACTTAAATCATATTTCTGTCTTCAGTATATAACTTGAAAAAAGGTTAATTAATTATTCTATCTTTTGCAGATTACTTAAAAGACGAACTTCCTCTTTCTGTTATCTGCCAATAATTGTCTGTGGAAGAATATTTCCTTACAGTGAACATAACTTCAAATGAAATATTGAAAATCGGAAGCAGAAAAGGACATTTAGCAAACAAGAAAACTTACAGAAAATGAACCAGTAATTTCTCAATGAGCAATCTCAATTTCGATCTCTTCGTTATTAAAAGTGCATCACCATAAGAAGACCGAGATGAAATCCCCCGTGCTCCGTCTTTGCTCCTTTGTTCTGCTTCTGACCACGTGTGTGGGCTTCGAAGGCGAAAGCGCGTGCGAGAACACGTGTCCTAACCCGAACGAGGTGACCTTCATCACGAGGTGCCATTGCGACAGCAGATGCGCCGACGTCTACAACGATTGCTGCTACGATTCGCCTTTCAAGTTGGAAATTCCTCCTGCGGACATCCCAGAATGGCGATGCCGTTTCGTGCCAGGAGAGAACCGATATTTCTTCATGATTGATAAATGCCAATATCGATGGGATGGAGATCCGAGAGTGATTCAGAAATGTGAAAGGAATCCTCCTCACTTAAGAGATCCTGAAGTTCCGGTAATCAGCAGAACAACAGAAAAAACCTACAAGAATTATTACTGCGCCTATTGTAATGAGGACATGGATGATATCATCTCGTGGCAGATTAAAGCACACTGTGATAATGCTGTTATCACTTCGGAAGATTTGCAGAACAATCTGAAATTCAATAAAATCAGACAACAGTGGGGTGTGTATAAGAAAGAATCTCTTTCAGGAAGATCCACATTTTATGAATGCCAAATCATTTACCATCGTCCTATTAATGTAAGCAAGGAAAGTGTCAGAGAATGCGTTCCAGGATTGATCTCATCATGTCCTCCCAGTTGGAGAGATCTGACCATCAAGAGGAAATGCGAGTCTTACGTAAATCCTGTTTTCTGGAGTCATGAAGAAATTTACAGGAATATTTACTGCGCTGTCTGCAATTATCAGAAGAGAGATGATTATTGGTGTGAGCTTGATTCAAGTGCAAGGCCCAATGAAATGTCTGAATGTTCAATGAAACTTATATTCCGAATACCACCATGTAAGCACGGTTATTTATTTAACTGTAAAAACGGAATGTGTGAGCAGCCTTGCGAACATAACAAAGTGTACGATCACGTAGCAAAGATGTGTCGCAGAACTGTGTGTGTTAAAAAAGGACAGGTTCTTAAGTACGGTAAATGTGTTCACAAAGGTTAAGTTTTTTTTATTGTCGAATCTAACTTTTCAATCTCAGAATTTACAATACTGTTTTAAAGAATATGTTCGTAATCTGCTTAGTTAAACGCTTAAAAGGGGCGGGGGTGGCTCAGTCAGTAGCGCGCCAGGCTCGTAATCTGTAGTTCCCAGGTTCGAGTCCCAGCTGGGTCAGCGTTGAGATTTATCTCCGCAAAATTCTCCGCCCTGCCCACGGTCAGTAGGGGACACCGATGGTGCTTGGAAAGGCCGCCGTCCGTCGGATGGGACGTTAAGCCGTCGCCCCGTGTGCGGGAGAGCCATACCCTGTGCACGTTAAAGAACACGCTGGATGGCCTTGACGGGAGGCTACCATCTGTCTCCCAACAGCTGTTCCAGTGGGTCCCCTCCCCCAACCTTCTCTGAGCCTTCGGGGTCCATGTGACCTGGCCATTTAGCCCATGGTGTGCAAAAAAGTGCCGCTCAGAGGTAAAACAACCCAACCTAAACGCTTAAAGTTTCATTTCAGCTGTACAATATCAGCCAACATGATTTAAACGGTTTTGAAATTTATAATTTTCATATGTAGACAATAAATAGCAATCTTAAATTTGCATTTTGGACTATAATATTCTGACTAAGAAATGCTACTGAATATATTTTCTCTAAATCTTTTAATGCAAAATTTTTATAATATTAAACTGGTTTGGAAACTGGTGGATCTCCATTTTTGTTCATGCAATTGATCTCTCCAGAAACTGAATAATGCGAAGAGTGAATATATATTATTAAAAAATCGAGATTTGGATATATTTGTTTGATACCTTTGTCTTTAGACGTAGTGTACATAAGATATTATTTTGAAGGAGTTATTGATCGCTGAATGTGATTCTCTCTTCATATCACATGGAACTGTTTTCAGTTTTCTTTCTGGTACAGTCGCACAAAAAAGTATCCGAACACTATGGTTGATTACAGAATTCAGAAAAAACATCTGGCAACGATTTTTTTTAGAAATTAGTGATCTGGCAACCTTCGTGTCACGTGATTACAGAATTCAGGAAAAATATCTGGAGTGTGTACAGCAACTGTACGCGCTCCAGTTACCGTTCACAGCAAACTGGAGCGTGTGCAGTGACTGCACACGCTCCAGTTTGCTGTGAACGGTAACTGCACACGCTCAATATTTCCGTGAGTGAGCCCACACGATCTAGTATCAAAATAATATGACCACCTACAGTCGCTCAAAAAAGTATCCGAACATTATGGCTGATTACAGAATTCAGGAAAAATATCTGGAGCGTGTACAGCAACTGTACGCGCTCCAGTTACCGTTCACAGCAAACTGGAGCGTGTGCAGTGACTGCACACGCTCCAGTTTGCTGTGAACGGTAACTGCACACGCTCAATATTTCCGTGAGTGAGCCCACACGATCTAGTATCAAAATAATATGACCACCTACAGTCGCTCAAAAAAGTATCCGAACATTATGGCTGATTACAGAATTCAGGAAAAATATCTGGAGCGTGTACAGCACACGCTCCAGTTTGCTGTGAACGGTAACTGCACACGCTCAATATTTCCGTGAGTGAGCCCACACGATCTAGTATCAAGATAATATGACCACCTACAGTCGCTCAAAAAAGTATCCGAACATTATGGCTGATTACAGAATTCAGAAAAAATATCTGGCGACGATTTTTTTTTTTTTAGAAATTAGTGATCTGGCAACCTTCGTTAAAAGTATTCTTCCAGGATCTATCTAAAGGAATTAACTAAAAAACTAAATAAATTTACTCTAAGTCATTGAAAGAACTGCAGAACATGAATCCAGTTTCACGAAAGAAGAAATCTTGCTGAAGCGCACGTTTTGCTAAAATAATACCTTTGGCCCATGGGCATTGGTAGAGATCGGGCGGGGGTGGCTCAGTCGGTAGAGCGCCAGGCTCGTAATCTGTAGTTCCCAGGTTCGAGTCCCAGCTGGGTCAGAGTTGAGATTTATCTCCGCAAAATTCCCCGCCCTGCCCACGGTCAGTAGGGGACACAGATGGGCTTGGAAATGCCGCCGTTCGTCGGATGGGACGTTAAGCCGTGGCCCCGTGTGCGGGAGAGCCATACCCTGTGCACGTTAAAGAACATGCTAGATGGCCTTGACGGGAGGCTACCATCTGTCTCCCAACAGCTATTCCAGTGGGTCCCCAACCTTCTCTGAGCTTTCGGGGTCCATGTGACCTGGCCATTTAGCCCATGGTGTGCAAAAAAGTTCCGCTCAGAGGTAAAACAACCCAACCCGAAGATTCATCTCGTATTTTCCGCTAGGACGGGCACGTCAATACGCATCCGCAGTGCAGATACGAAAACAATTGCCCACCCCTGCCGTAGTAGAAGGTCCGAGAGGGTGACGGGACCTCAGCAGAAAAGCAACACAAAAAAAAATGTTTTTTCTCGTGTATATCCAAAGTTTTCCTTTTTTTTTTCTTCGCTTTAAGGTTTTCTTGGCTGTTTTTCGTCTGATGCATACACGATTGCAACATTTGCAACTCTGCTGATTAACCCATTTCTTCCCAGTGTTGCGTACACGCAACACTGGGAAGAAATGCGTTAAGTAACGGTTCGACCTTAATATTTCTATACTAAACACTGGGAAGAAATGCGTTAAGGAACGGTTCGACCTTAATATTTCTATACTAAACATTGGGAAGAAATGCGTTAAGGAACGGTTCGACCTTAATATTTCTATACTAAACACTGGGAAGAAATGCGTTAAGGAACGGTTCGTCCTTAATATTTCTATACTAAACACTGGGAAGAAATGCGTTAAGGAACGGTTCGTCCTTAATATTTCTATACTAAACACTGGGAAGAAATGCGTTAAGGAACGGTTCGACCTTAATATTTCTATACTAAACACTGGGAAGAAATGCGTTAAGGAACGGTTCGTCCTTAATATTTCTATACTAAACACTGGGAAGAAATGCGTTAAGGAACGGTTCGACCTAAATATTTCTATACTAAACACTGGGAAGAAATGCGTTAAGGAACGGTTCGTCCTTAATATTTCTATACTAAACACTGGGAAGAAATGCGTTTAGGAACGGTTCGTCCTTAATATTTCTATACTAAACACTGGGAAGAAATGCGTTAAGGAACGGTTCGTCCTTAATATTTCTATACTAAACACTGGGAAGAAATGCGTTAAGGAACGGTTCGTCCTTAATATTTCTATACTAAACACTGGGAAGAAATGCGTTAAGGAACGGTTCGACCTAAATATTTCTATACTAAACACTGGGAAGAAATGCGTTAAGGAACGGTTCGACCTAAATATTTCTATACTAAACACTGGGAAGAAATGCGTTAAGGAACGGTTCGTCCTTAATATTTCTATACTAAACACTGGGAAGAAATGCGTTAAGGAACGGTTCGTCCTTAATATTTCTATACTAAACACTGGGAAGAAATGCGTTAAGGAACGGTTCGTCCTTAATATTTCTATACTAAACACTGGGAAGAAATGCGTTAAGGAACGGTTCGTCCTTAATATTTCTATACTAAACACTGGGAAGAAATGCGTTAAGGAACGGTTCGTCCTTAATATTTCTATACTAAACACTGGGAAGAAATGCGTTAAGGAACGGTTCGTCCTTAATATTTCTATACTAAACACTGGGAAGAAATGCGTTAAGGAACGGTTCGTCCTTAATATTTCTATAGTAAACACTGGGAAGAAATGCGTTAAGGAACGGTTCGTCCTTAATATTTCTATACTAAACACTGGGAAGAAATGCGTTAAGGAACGGTTCGTCCTTAATATTTCTATACTAAACACTGGGAAGAAATGCGTTAAGGAACGGTTCGTCCTTAATATTTCTATACTAAACACTGGGAAGAAATGCGTTAAGGAACGGTTCGTCCTTAATATTTCTATAGTAAACACTGGGAAGAAATGCGTTAAGGAACGGTTCGTCCTTAATATTTCTATACTAAACACTGGGAAGAAATGCGTTAAGGAACGGTTCGTCCTTAATATTTCTATACTAAACACTGGGAAGAAATGCGTTAAGGAACGGTTCGACCTAAATATTTCTATACTAAACACTGGGAAGAAATGCGTTAAGGAACGGTTCGACCTAAATATTTCTATACTAAACACTGGGAAGAAATGCGTTAAGGAACGGTTCGTCCTTAATATTTCTATACTAAACACTGGGAAGAAATGCGTTAAGGAACGGTTCGTCCTTAATATTTCTATACTAAACACTGGGAAGAAATGCGTTAAGGAACGGTTCGACCTAAATATTTCTATACTAAACACTGGGAAGAAATGCGTTAAGGAACGGTTCGTCCTTAATATTTCTATACTAAACACTGGGAAGAAATGCGTTAAGGAACGGTTCGTCCTTAATATTTCTATACTAAACACTGGGAAGAAATGCGTTAAGGAACGGTTCGTCCTTAATATTTCTATACTAAACACTGGGAAGAAATGCGTTAAGGAACGGTTCGTCCTTAATATTTCTATACTAAACACTGGGAAGAAATGCGTTAAGGAACGGTTCGTCCTTAATATTTCTATACTAAACACTGGGAAGAAATGCGTTAAGGAACGGTTCGTCCTTAATATTTCTATACTAAACACTGGGAAGAAATGCGTTAAGGAACGGTTCGTCCTTAATATTTCTATACTAAACACTGGGAAGAAATGCGTTAAGGAACGGTTCGTCCTTAATATTTCTATACTAAACACTGGGAAGAAATGCGTTAAGGAACGGTTCGTCCTTAATATTTCTATACTAAACACTGGGAAGAAATGCGTTAAGGAACGGTTCGTCCTTAATATTTCTATACTAAACACTGGGAAGAAATGCGTTAAGGAACGGTTCGTCCTTAATATTTCTATACTAAACACTGGGAAGAAATGCGTTAAGGAACGGTTCGTCCTTAATATTTCTATACTAAACACTGGGAAGAAATGCGTTAAGGAACGGTTCGTCCTTAATATTTCTATACTAAACACTGGGAAGAAATGCGTTAAGGAACGGTTCGTCCTTAATATTTCTATACTAAACACTGGGAAGAAATGCGTTAAGGAACGGTTCGTCCTTAATATTTCTATACTAAACACTGGGAAGAAATGCGTTAAGGAACGGTTCGTCCTTAATATTTCTATACTAAACACTGGGAAGAAATGCGTTAAGGAACGGTTCGACCTAAATATTTCTATACTAAACACTGGGAAGAAATGCGTTAAGGAACGGTTCGACCTAAATATTTCTATACTAAACACTGGGAAGAAATGCGTTAAGGAACGGTTCGTCCTTAATATTTCTATACTAAACACTGGGAAGAAATGCGTTAAGGAACGGTTCGTCCTTAATATTTCTATACTAAACACTGGGAAGAAATGCGTTAAGGAACGGTTCGTCCTTAATATTTCTATACTAAACACTGGGAAGAAATGCGTTAAGGAACGGTTCGTCCTTAATATTTCTATACTAAACACTGGGAAGAAATGCGTTAAGGAACGGTTCGACCTAAATATTTCTATACTAAACACTGGGAAGAAATGCGTTAAGGAACGGTTCGTCCTTAATATTTCTATACTAAACACTGGGAAGAAATGCGTTAAGGAACGGTTCGACCTAAATATTTCTATACTAAACACTGGAAAGAAATGCGTTAAGGAACGGTTCGTCCTTAATATTTCTATACTAAACACTGGGAAGAAATGCGTTAAGGAACGGTTCGACCTAAATATTTCTATACTAAACACTGGGAAGAAATGCGTTAAGGAACGGTTCGTCCTTAATATTTCTATACTAAACACTGGGAAGAAATGCGTTAAGGAACGGTTCGACCTAAATATTTCTATACTAAACACTGGGAAGAAATGCGTTAAGGAACGGTTCGTCCTTAATATTTCTATACTAAACACTGGGAAGAAATGCGTTAAGGAACGGTTCGACCTAAATATTTCTATACTAAACACTGGGAAGAAATGCGTTAAGGAACGGTTCGTCCTTAATATTTCTATACTAAACACTGGGAAGAAATGCGTTAAGGAACGGTTCGACCTAAATATTTCTATACTAAACACTGGGAAGAAATGCGTTAAGGAACGGTTCGACCTAAATATTTCTATACTAAACACTGGGAAGAAATGCGTTAAGGAACGGTTCGTCCTTAATATTTCTATACTAAACACTGGGAAGAAATGCATTAAGGAACGGTTCGACCTTAATATTTCTATACTAAACACTGGGAAGAAATGCGTTAAGGAACGGTTCGACCTTAATATTTCTATACTAAACACTGGGAAGAAATGCGTTAAGGAACGGTTCGACCTTAATATTTCTATACTAAAAAACTGTTTTGCTACTTGCCCTCCCTCCCACCGAAGGGATTTGACCCCCCTTGAAGTCACTTCTTCACAAAAAATATTTTTTTGGGGGGAATGACTTCACAGTTCAAGTCATTCCCCCCAAAAAAATTCGTTTCTTTAAACATTTTTTGGCCGCGGAAAAAATGTCATCCCCCATTCAAACTATTTTTTCCACCCTACCAAAAAATATTGTCCCTTCTTTAAACCATTTTTCCTACAGGAAAAATGTTCTTTCTCCTTTAAACGTTTGTCGCCCCCAGGAAAAATGTTCTTACTCTTTAAAACATTTTCGTTCCCAAAATTTTTCTCCCACCTTCAGTCCTCATTTTCTTCACGCCCCCCCCCCCCCCACGAAAAAATTTGTCCCTCCTTTAAACCATTTTCCCCTTCAAACCATATCTTCTCCCCTCCCCAAAAAATATCTCCCTCCTTTAAAATATTCCCCACGAAAAATGTTTGCCCCCCCCCCCCAATCATTTTTTCTGCTTTCCCTCCGAAAAATTTCTGCCTCTCCTTTAAATCGTTTTTTGGCCCACCCAAGCCAAAAATTTCCTCACCTTAAAATAATTTTTGGCCTTCTTAAAAAATTACTGCCGACTCATGTTCTTTTCGAGTAATTAGAAATCTCCTCATAAGTGCTCTTTGAAGCAGGGTTGGATTGTTTTACCTCTGAGCGGCACTTTTTTGCACACCATGGGCTAAAATGGCCAGGTCACAAGGACCCCGAAGGCTCAGAGAAGGTTGGGGGGGCGGACCCACTGGAACAGCTGTTGGGAGACAGATGGTAGCCTCCCGTCAAGGCCATCCAGCGTGTTCTTTAACGTTGGGTTGTTTTACCTCTGAGCGGCACTTTTTTGCACACCATGGGCTAAATGGCCAGGTCACATGGACCCCGAAGGCTCAGAGAAGGTTGGGGGATGAGACCCACTGGAACAGCTGTTGGGAGACAGATGGTAGCCTCCCGTCAAAGCCATCCAGCGTGTTCTTTAACGTTGGGTTGTTTTACCTCTGAGCGGCACTTTTTTGCACACCATGGGCTAAATGGCCAGGTCACAAGGAACCTAAAGGCTCAGAGAAGGTTGGGGGAGGGGACCCACTGGAACAGCTGTTGGGAGACAGATGGTAGCCTCCCGTCAAGGATATCCAGCGTGTTCTTTAACCTGCACAGGGTATGGCTCTCCCCCACACGGGGCCACGGCTTAACGTCCCATCCGACGGACGGCGGCCTTTCCAAGCCCATCGGTGTACCCTACTGACCGTGGGCAGGGCGGAGAATTTTGCGGAGATAAATCTCAACGCTGACCCAACTGGGACTCGAACCTGGGAACTACAGATTACGAGCCTGGCGCGCTACCGACTGAGCCACCCCCGCTCCTTTGAAGCAGGAACATCCCATGATAAATAAAGAATGTTTAATAATTTATTGAATGAAATAAAAATGAATCATTATTTTTAGTAATGCTAATTTTATGTACATGAATATCTTTATAGCTTCAAAATGGTTTCCATAGATTCTTCATAAAAATTGCAGATATCGCGGATAGTATGAAGATATCGGACAGACAAAATGGCACCGGTTACTTTTTTTGTGTGTGGGGCAGGGGTGGCTCAGTCGGTAGCGTGCCAGGCTCGTAATCTGTAGTTCCCAGGTTCGAGTCCCAGCTGGGTCAGCGTTGAGATTTATCTCCGCAAAATTCCCCGCCCTGCCCACGTTCAGCAGGGGACACCGATGAGCTTGGAAATTCCGCCGTCCGTCGGATGGGACGTTAAGCCGTGGCCCCGTGTGCGGACAGCCATACCCTGTGCACGTTAAAGAACACGCTGGATGGCCTTGACGGGAGGCTACCATCTGTCTCCCAACAGCTGTTCCAGTGGGTCCCCTCCCCCAACTTTCTCTGAGCCTTCGGGGTCCATGTGACCTGGCCATTTTAGCCCATGGTGTGCAAAAAAGTGCCGCTCAGAGGTAAAACAACCCAACGTTAAAGAACACGCTGGATGGCCTTTACGGGAGGCTACCATCTGTATCCCAACAGCTGTTCCAGTGGGTCCCCTCCCCCAACCTTCTCTGAGCCTTCGGGGTCCATGTGACCTGGCCATTTAGCCCATGGTGTGCAAAAAAGTGTCGCTCAGAGGTAAAACAATCCAACGTTAAAGAACACGCTGGATGGCCTTGACGGGAGGCTACCATCTGTCTCCCAACAGCTGTTCCAGTGGGTCCCCTCCCCCAACCTTCTCTGAGCCTTCGGGGTCCATGTGACCTGGCCATTTTAGCCCATGGTGTGCAAAAAAGTGTCGCTCAGAGGTAAAACAACCCAACGTTAAAGAACACGCTGGATGGCCTTGACGGGAGGCTACCATCTGTCTCCCAACAGCTGTTCCAGTGGGTCCCCTCCCCCAACCTTCTCTGAGCCTTCGGGGTCCATGTGACCTGGCCATTTAGCCCATGGTGTGCAAAAAGTGCCGCTCAGAGGTAAAACAACCCAACCTAAAATTTAAATAAACTTCAACTCAAAGTGTTAAAAATTCACTTGTTCAATTCACTAAAATTTAATATAAATGGTTGTTTCAATTTTAACCTTTTTTAATTTAATTTTTCGGATGAATTCTTTAAATTGCTTCAATATTACAACTTTCATAATTCTTTCAATACTTAACGGACATGATTGAAAATCGAGGTTTACGTAGATTAGATTGAGTTTTTTAAATTCATCTCGTCGCATTTCTCGGCAATTGTTTATTTCAAGAATTACAGAAGAATTAAATCTCACTCCATATTTACATAATGCGAAAATATTTGATCTACTTCGCCTGTTTTTTTTACACAGTTTGTTTTGCCTGTGAACGACACTTTATTTCACCTGAAAGGGGCTAAATAACCAGGTCACGAGGACCCCGAAGGCTCAGAGAAGGTTGAGAGAAGGATTGGAGACAGCTGTTGGCTTGGGCATCTGTTGGGAGACAGATGGTAGCCTCCCGTCAAGGTCATCCAGCGTACTATTTAACGTTGGGTTGTTTTACCTCTGAGCGGCACTGTTTTGCACACCATGGGCTAAATGGCCAGGTCACAAGGACCAGGAAGGGTCAGAAAATGTTGGGGGAGAGGACCCACTGGAACAGCTGTTGAGAGACAAATGGTAGCCTCCTGTCAAGGTCATGCAGCGTGTTCTTTGACGAGTACAGAGTATGGCTCTCCCGCACATAGGGCCACGGCTTAACGTCCCATCATTCAACGGACGGACTGCGATCTTTCCAAGCCCATCGATGTCCCCTACTGACAGTGGGTAGGGCGAGGAGTTTTCCGTAGATAAATCTAAACACTGGCACAGCTTGGGACTCGAACCTGGGAACTGCAGATTTCGATTATGGTGCGCTGGTGAATGAACCACACCCGTCCCAACCCAAAGAGACTTTCGCAGTTGATAATTTTTTTTTTGCTGCCACTGAAGTTTATTGTCTGCTGCATCTCCCTCCTCTCGTGACGAATCCCGGCAATCCGCACACCACATTCCGGCACCTCCTGGCGAACGGATCGAAAACCTCACCGCCCGCGCAGTTGCCAGAAACCGTCCTCCTCCCGACATTGTTGCCATCAGAAAGATTGACGTCGAGGAGCATCGCAAAGCTGGTTCGGTCTCTCTCCCACTCGGTCGGAATCGTCCCTCCGTACCGAGGCCCAATCGCACCTCCGCAACTCAACTGGGATTGGTCGACGTGGTTGCAGGTGGCGCAGTAGAAGTTTCTGTAACGAGTTTCATTGCTGAAGACGGGATCGAGGTATCCGTCGCACATCTGTCGTATGAAATCGCCCTTCCACGTCGGAGCACACGATCGTACCTCATCGGGATGGCATCTCCTGATCTTCTTCGCCAGCGACAAAGGAGCCTGAAAGGTCACGTTGCATCCGAAGAAGGAGGACTCGCCGCTCGTGTGATCTCGCAGAAGATATCCCCACTGTCGGTCCGGTTCACTGTAGAAGATGTATTTCACGGCTTCATCCTTATCCACGAACACGTTGGGCCGAAAAGGACACGTGACGTGAATGTGCCAAAACATCAGCGTTTCCGCATCGTTGTTGCAAATGGCACAATTGTAATTGCTGTACGTCGTGCCCGTGTCGTAGTTGGTGACCCTGATGCTCCCAACGGGGTCGGCCGACAGACTAGGTGGGCGAATGCAAGAGTTTCTCACCGAATCTGGTCCCTGCCAGTTCCGTAGGCAATCCGTGACCACATAGGCGTTGCCGGCTCCGTTTGGCATCGATTCACAGATCACGTCTGACCGCCGATTTCTCCTCCTCTTCATCTCGGAGTGGTCTGCGTCTGCGCAGCAGTCATCGAACACCGAGTCACACGCCGAGTCACAATGACAGTTCCTGGTGTGAACAACACCGACGCCGTGGCACGTGTTCGAACAGAAGGGTTGCTCACAGTTCACGTGAAGTAATAGCGTTAGTGAAACGGTCGTCAAATATAAAGTTTTCATATTTTTTCTTTCCCTTGCAAATCGATGCCTTTTCTTCGGCTCACCTTTCTTTTCAGTTGGGATACTTTTCCACTGAAGAGGATCTGCGTTTCATATTCGATTTCTTCAACACAATTTCCAAAGACTGTTTCAACGCACCCTGCAAATTAAAAAAAATATATATAATTACTTCCTATTAGAGAATTAAAATACTACGGAACTAAATAAAAATAATAACAGCGGTTTGGTTGTTTTACCTCTGAGCGGCACTTTTTTCCACACCATGGGCTAAATGACCAGGTCACAAGGACCCCGAAGGCTCAGAGAGGGTTGGGGGAGGGGACCCACTGGAACAGCTGTTGGGAGACAGATGGTAGCCTCCCGTCAAGGCCATCCAGGGTGATCTTTAACGTTGGGTTGTTTTACCTCTTAGCGGCACCTTTTTGCACACCATGGGCTAAATAGCCAGGTCACAAGGACCCCGAACGCTCAGAGAAGGTTGGGGGAGGGGACCCACTGGAACAGCTGTTGGGAGACAGATGGTAGCCTCCCGTCAAGGCCATCCAGCGTGTTCTTTAACGTTGGATTATTTTACCTTGAGCGGCACTTTTTTGCACACAATGGGCTAAATGGCCAGGTCACAAGGACCCCGAAGGCTCAGAGAAGGTTGGTGAAGGGGACCCACTGGAACAGCTGTTGGGAGACAGATGGAAGCCTGCCGTCAAGGCCATCCAGCGTGTTCTTTAACGTTGGGTTGTTTTACCTCTGAGCGGCACTTTTTTGCACACCATGGGCTAAATGGCCAGGTCATAAGGATTCCGAAGGTTCAGAGAAGAATGGGGGAGGGGACGCACTGGAACAGCTGTTGGTAGACAGATGGTAACCTCCCGTCAGGGCCATCCAGCGTGTTCTTTAACGTTGGATTGTTTTACCTCTGAGCGGCACTTTTTTGCACACAATGGGCTAAATGACCAGGTCACAAGGACTCTGAAGTCTCAGAGAAGGTTGAGGGAGGGGACCCACTGGAACAGCTGTTGGGAGACAGATGGTAGCCTCCCGTCGAAGCCATCCAGCGTGTTCTTTAACTTGCACAGGGTCCTGCACACGGAGCCACGGCTTAACGTCGCATCCGACGGAAGGCGACCTTTCCAAGCCCATCGGTGTCACCTAGTGACAATGGGCAGAGCGGGGAATTTTGAGGAGATAAATCTCAACGCTGACCCAGCTGGGGCTCGAACCTGGAAACTTCAGATTTCGAGCCTGGCGCGTTACCCGACTGAGCCACCCCCGCCCCAATAACAGCAGTAGGTAAGAATCTGAAAAAATACGAAAGCGTATGAGTATGTTTTTTTTTCTGGGGGGAGATGTAAGTTGACTAAACAATAACTAACGAAAATATTGGGAAGATTTTTCTTTCAGAAATTATTTTTCCCAAATAGTAAAGCACTGCTTCCGTATCTAAAGAGAAGAAGAGGGTACATGAGAAATAAAGATAAAAAATTATTTCATTTATTTATATTTGATGCATTTTTTTAAGAATTTTTTTAAAGACTTGTAAAAGGAAAGGTGAAAATATGCTGACCAGCTGGGACTCGAACCTGAGAACTACAGAATACGAGCCTGGCGCGCTACCGACTGAGCCACCCCCACTCCTGCAACATCAGGACACGATCCAGGAGGAGGGGAGGGTCGGAAAGGAAGATCTGACCCCGACACTCCCACCCTGAGAATGGCTGGAAGGGTTATAGAGGCGAAAAATCGTTAAGCTCGGGCCTATTTCACGCAGTTTTCAAGAAATTTTCTAAAAACCTTTAAAACGAAATTTAAAATGTTTCACTGCAATGGAAATTCAGTCTCTTGCACCCTCCACTCCCCCCACAGGCACACATCTTTTTTTTTTCTAAATCCAGGCCCTACACCATAATTTGGTGTCAAATATGAATGTGGTACAGTCGCTCAAAAAAATATCCGAACACTCTGATTGATTACAGAATTCAGAAAAAAAAATATCTGGCAACGATTTGTTTTAGAAATTAGTGATCTGGCAACCATCGTGTCACGTGACACGAAGGTTGCCAGATCACTAATTTCTAAAAAAATCGTTGCCAGATATTTTTTCTGTATTCTGTAATTCTGTACGCGACACGAAGGTTGCCAGATCACTAATTTCTAAAAAAAATCGTTGCCAGATATTTTTTTCTGAATTCTGTAATCAACTAGAGTGTTCGGATATTTTTTGAGCGACTGTACAAAGTTCTAATCTTGCAACATTTCGTTTGGTAATGTCACCCAATAAACTGATGTCATACACTTTTTTAATCTGTAGATGCTGCTTGTAGATTAATAAAGATGAAATTCTTTAAATTTTTTAACTCTTTAAATGCTTTAATATTTTTATTGTCCTAATGGTACATAAACTTCAAAAGATAGCTCATTATACAAATCATCTGAGGACAGTGGAAAGAAAAAATCAGAAAGATTATTTAGCACCACCACCAGAAAAAACAGTTACAAAATTTGACCTGAGCAATTAAAGGTTTCATCAAGAGCAACTATTGAGGATTTAATCAGTCGTCAAGATAACAGGTTGGGTTGGGTTGTTTTACCTCTGAGCGGCACTTTTTTGCACACCATGGGCTAAATGGCCAGGCCACAAGGACCCCGAAGGCTCAGAGAAGGTTGGGGGAGGGGACCCACTGGAACAGCTGTTGGGAGACAGATGGTAGCCTCCCGTCAAGGCCATCCAGCGTGTTCTTTAACGTGCACAGGGTATGTCTCTCCCACACACGGGGCCACGGCTTAACGTCCCATCCGACGGACGGCGGCCTTTTCAAGCCCATCGGTGTCCCCTACTGACCGTGGGCAGGGCGGAGAAATTTTGCGGAGATAAATCTCAACGCAGACCCAGCTGGGACTCGAACCTGGGAACTACAGATTACGAGCCTGGCGCGCTACCGACTGAGCCACCCCCGCCCCTGCAAGATAACAGGAAACTAGATTCTTTTGATTCCAGATGCTTACGCAGTATCTTGGGCATTAGGTGTTTCAACTTTGTAACTAATGATGAGGTTAGGCAAAGGAGTCTGCAACCTCCTTTAAGCAGCATATTGTGCAGAGAGAGACTCCGTTGGTTTGGCCATGTTGCCCGTATGGATAATTATAGATTGGTTAATAGGGTTATGAACAGTGTGCCTAAAGGCCTCAGAAAGAGGGGGAGACCGAGGATGCGGTGGGCAGACAATGTCAAACAGGACCTTGTTAGAATTGGTGTGCAGTGGCCAGATGCAGTAGATGTAGCTCAGGATAGACTTGCTTGGAGAACTAAATTGCACTGTCTGGTTGGACCTCCGTAGCCCATGGCTGCTTGATGATGATGATGATGATGAAAAAGGTTATGAACAGTGTGCCTAAAGGCCTCAGAAAGAGGAGGAGACCTAGGATGCGGTGGGCAGACAATGTCAAACAGGACCTTGTTAGAATTGGTGTGCAATGGCCAGATGCAGTAGATGTAGCTCAGGATAGACTTGCTTGGAGAACTAAATTTCACGGTCTGGTTGGACCTCCGTAGCCCATGGCTGCTTAAGGATGATGATGATGATGATGATGAAAAGGGTTATGAACAGTGTGCCTAAAGGCCTCAGAAAGAGGGGGAGACCTAGGATGCGGTGGGCAGGCAATGTCAAACAGGACCTTGTTAGAATTGGTGTGCAATGGCCAGATGCAGTAGATGTAGCTCAGGATAGACTTGCTTGGAGAACTAAATTGCACGGTCTGGTTGGACCTCCGTAGCCCATGGCTGCTTGAGGATGATGATAATGATGATGATGAAAAGGGTTATGAACAGTGTGCCTAAAGGCCTCAGAAAGAGGGGGAGACCTAGGATGCGGTGGGCAGACAATGTCAGACAGGACCTTGTTAGAATTGGTGTGCAATGGCCAGATGCAGTAGATGTAGCTCAGGATAGACTTGCTTGGAGAACTAAATTTCACGGTCTGGTTGGACCTCCGTAGCCCATGGCTGCTTAAGGATGATGATGATGATGATGAAAAGGGTTATGAACAGTGTGCCTAAAGGCCTCAGAAAGAAGGGGAGACCTAGGATGCGGTGGGCAGACAATGTCAAACAGAACCTTGTTAGAATTGGTGTGCAGTGGACAGATGCAGTAGATGTTGCTCGCGACAGACTTGCTTAGAGAACTAAATTGCACGGTCTGGTTGGACCTCCGTAGCCATGGCTGCTTGTGGATGATGATGATGATGATGAAAAGGGTTATGAACGGTGTGCCTAAAGGCCTCAGAAAGAGGAGGAGACCTAGGATGCGGTGGGCAGACAATGTCAAACAGGACCTTGTTAGAATTGGTGTGCAATGGACAGATGCAGTAGATGTAGCTCAGGACAGACTTGCTTGGAGATCTAAACTGCACGGTTTGGTTGGACCTCCGTAGTCCATGACTGCTTGAGGATGATGATGATGATGAATAGGGTTATGAATAGTGTGCCTAAAGGCCTCAGAAAGAAGGGGAGACCTAGGATGCGGTGGGCAGACAATGTCAAACAGGACCTTGTTAGAGTTGGTGTGCAGTGTCCAGATGCAATAGATATAGCTCAGGATATACTTGCTTGAAGAACTAAATTGTACGGTCTGGTGGGACCTCCGTAGTCCATGACTGCTTGAGGATGATGATGATGATAATAAGTTCATTTTGTACTCGTGATGTAAATGAGACTAAAACACGAATTCAGTACCAAAAAAGCAAAATTATACCAAAAGCAAAATATAAAAAAGTTATTTTTTCAGTGCCGGGTCATCTAACAAAAAATCAGACTGAAATATAATTCTGAGATGAACGAATCATTAAAATTTTAATCTGTTTCAGAAATCTAATGATGATATTGAAATGTACGAAGATTTGTGAAGAAAGAAATGGTAATGTTTTCATTTCCAAAACAATCAAGTAGCTTTAAACACGAAATATTAATAGAATCAGCGACTGCTGATAAAATTAACCTAACATGTTTCAAAGATCACGTTATTTCAAACACTTAAAATTTTTAATCAAACCTATTAAGTTACTCAAATAGCAACCGATGTTGTTAAATGAAAATGAAATTTTAGGTTTCAAAAAGAAAATGCTCTTCTGAGAAAAATCGGTGGTAGAGAAACTGATATCAATATTTGAATTTCATTTCTAAAATATTCCTTTCCTTTCCCATCCAACCAACGAAATTCCTAATAAAAAACGATCGTTTGTAATATTCTCTTTTTAATTTTGCATTTTCCACCGTTAGAGGGATTTTTTAACACTACTATGAGATGCTTTGGGTTGTTTTACCTCTGAGCGGCACATTTTTTGCACACCATGAGCTAAATGGCCAGGTCACATGGACCCCGAAGGCTCAGAGAAGGTTGGGGGAGGGGACCCACTGTTGGGAGACAGATGATAGCCTCCCGTCAAGGCCATCCAGCATGTTCTTTAACCTGCACAGGGTATGGCTCTCCCACACACGGGGCCCCAGCTTAACGTCCCATCCGACGGACGGCGGCCTTTCCAAGCCCATCGGTGTCCCCTACTGACAGTGCGGGGAATTTTGCGGAGATAAATCTCAACGCTGACCCAGCTGGGACTCGAACCTGGGAACTACAGATTACGAGCCTGGCGCGCTACCGACTGAGCCACCCCCGCCCCACTGTGAGATTCGTAAATTTCGAATCGTAATTTCTCATCAATACCTATTTACTTTGGCGTCTATCTGCCTCTTCTTCTGTAGACATTAAATTTTTAGAAATAATTTAAAAAAGATCTTCGTTTTTAAAGTGAATTATTTTTTTTATATTTTTCGCCTTTAGCGCCCTCTAAGAGTGGAATTTACCAACTAAAGAATGGTAAAATGCAAACAGTGAGATCTTATTAGGACACATAAAACACAAAACACATTTTTCATTTAATCTCTCAAACCAAAAACGTTGCGTTTCCTCATTTTCCCTAAGAGGGAAAATTTGTCAGTAAAGAAAAAGATTCTTTTCTCGCCTTTCAAGAGCGGGGATGGTAGCGCGCCTTGTTCGTAATCTGTAGTTCCCAGATTCGAGTCCCAGCTGGGTCAGCGTTGAGATTTATCTCCGCAAAATTCCCCGCCCTGCCCACGGTCAGTAGGGGACACCGATGGGCTTGGAAAGGCCGCCGTCCGTCGGATGGGACGTTAAGCCGTGGTCCCGTGTGCCGGAGAGACACACCCTGTGCACGCTAAAGAACATGCTGGATGGCCTCGACGGGAGGCTACCATCTGTCTCCAAACAGCTGTTCCAGTGGGTCTCCTCCCCCAACCTTCTCTGAGCCCTCGGGGTCCTTCTGATCTGGCCATTTAGCCCATGGTGTGCAAAAAAGTGCCTCTCAGAGGTAAAACAATCCAACGTTAAAGAACACGCTGGATGGCCTGGACGGGAGGCTACCATCTGTCTCCCAACAACTGTTCCAGTGGGTCCCCTCCCCCAACCTTCACTGAGCCTTCGGGGCCCTTTTGACCTGGCCATTTAGCCCATTGTGTGCAAAAAAGTGCCGCTCAGAGGTAAAACAACCCAACGTTAAAGAACACGCTGGATGGCCTTGACGGGAGGCTACCATCTGTCTCCCAACAGCTGTTCCAGTGGGTCCCCTCCCCCAACCTTCTCTGAGCCTTCGGGGTCCTTGTGACCTGGCTATTTAGCCCATGGTGTGCAAAAAAGTTCCGCTCAGAGGTAAAAGAACCCAACCCAAATTATCTGTATGTAAAAAATTTAGAGGGATTTATTAACACTACTAGGAGGTTCCTAAAGTGTGAATCGCAATATTTCATCAATACCTCTCCAACGCAAAAATTATTTTCAAATTATTCACTAGAAAAACCTTTCTCCCAATAAAAAAATAACTAAAGTTCCTAATGGTCCACCATCAAAATTTCGAATTTCCAGCATAAACAGATCGTTTGCAATATTCTTCTTCAAACTTTGGCATCTGCCGCCCTTTTCTGTCGTTAGAGTGCGCTGCTAAAAAAGCTCAGGAGAAGTTCAGAAAATGGAACTCACAATATTTCACCAAAATCCATTCCAATGCGAAAAGAATTTTTTACTTTTTCACTAAAAACGAAAATTTTGTCTACGCACAGACGAACAGGGTTGGGTTGTTTTACCTCTGAGCGGCACTTTTTTGCACACCATATGCTAAATGGCCAGGTCACATGGACTTCGAAGGCTCAGAGAAGGTTGGGGGAGGGGACCCACTGGAACAGCTGTTGGGAGACAGATGGTAGCCTCCCGTCAAGGCCATCCAGCGTGTTCTTTAACGTTGGATTGTTTTACCTCTGAGCGGCACTTTTTTGCACACCATGGGCTAAATGGCCAGGTCACATGGACTTCGAAGGCTCAGAGAAGGTTGGGGGAGGGGACCCACTGGAACAGCTGTTGGGAGACAGATGGTAGCCTCCCGTCAAGGCCATCCAGCGTGTTCTTTAACGTTGGATTGTTTTACCTCTGAGCGGCACTTTTTTGCACACCATGGGCTAAACGGCCAGGTCACATGGACTTCGAAGGCTCAGAGAAGGTTGGGGGAGGGGACCCACTGGAACAGCTGTTGGGAGACAGATGGTAGCCTCCCGTCAAGGCCATCCAGCGTGTTCTTTAACGTTGGATTGTTTTACCTCTGAGCGGCACTTTTTTGCACACTATGGGCTAAATGGCCAGGTTACATGGACCCCGAAGGCTCAAAGAAGGTTGGGGGAGGGGACCCACTGGAACAGCTGTTGGGAGACAGATGGTAGCCTCCCGTCAAGGCCATCCAGCGTGTTCTTTAACGTTGGATTGTTTTACCTCTGAGCGGCACTTTTTTGCACACCATGGGCTAAATGGCCAGGTCACATGGACCCCGAAGGCTCAGAGAAGGTTGGTGGAGGGGACCCACTGGAACAGCTGTTGGGAGACATATGGTATTCTCCCGTCAAGGCCATCCAGCGTGTTCTTTAAGGTGCACAGGGTATGGCTCTCCCGCACAAGGGGTCACGGCTTAACGTCCTATCCGACGCACGGCGGCCTTTCCAAGCCCAATTGGTGTCCCCTACTGACCGTGGGCAGGGCGGGGAATTTTTGCGGAGATAAATCTCAACGCTGACCCAGCTGGGACTCGAACCTGGGAACTACAGATTACGAGGCTGGCGCGCTACCGACTGAGCCACCTCCGCCCCCACAGACGAACAGTCAAAACAGACCACAATGTAAGAACCTTACCTTGTTTTTATTTAAATTACTGGAATCTGTCATTAGCAGTTTTCTTACCTGCAACGATGTTCCTTCAAACACTGGACGAACATTTCTTAATTCTCCTGCAATTCAGAGCTCATGTGAAAGACTGAAACTGTCACGTGCGAAAGGATCCTTATCCACGAGCTGATGGTCTCATGGAGGAATCACTTAAGACGATATTCATGAGGACATTATCTGACGTCATCAAGGTGCCATTTGCTATTGCTTACGTCATTCGAAAACTTGTTAACGATTTAGATTAAGATAATTTCCCCTTGTTCGTTGTTTGAAAGTCGTCTTCCTCAATGATAAGTTATTATTTGTATCTGATGTGGATGAACGGTTACTGAGCATGCGCAGTAGAGATTTAACACGCTCTCTCGCACTATACATAGAGATTAATGAGCGGATGACAGAACAATTGCTTTTTTTTTTCTTTTGTTCTTTCTTGAAAGATGAGTCTGTAAGGAAAAGAAAAATTATGACGTATATAATCTGGTTCGTCAGTCGTGTTTTTTAGGTACCGGTATTACAGAAAAAGTTTTTTTTAATATCACCGTGTTCTGGCAACAGAGAGTCGTTTTCTAAACTAGGTGAAGTTTTTTAGATAAAAATGTGAATAAGTGTAAAGATCTCGATCAAAAATATCCAAATCTCGATGTTTCGCCAAATTATCTGTAGTTAAAGAGTTATAAAAGTTGTGACTTGAGATTAACAGACGAATAGGGATTGCTGCCGGGACTTTTAAGAATCTATGGAGAGTGTGGAGAAATAGGCGTATACACCTAAAGACTAAAATTAGACTGTATAATAGTTTGGTTCTTTCTAGCATTAGTTATGGTAGTGAAACTTGGACACTTCGTAAACAAGATAACAGGAAACTAGATGCTTTTGATTCCAGATGCTTACTAAGTATCTTGTGCATTAGGTGGTTCAACTTTGTAACTAATGATGAGGTTAGGCAAAGGAGTCTGCAACCTCCTTTAAGCAGCATATTGTGCAGAGAGAGACTCCGTTGGTTTGGCCATGTTGCCCGTATGAATAATTATAGATTGGCGAATAGGGTTATGAACAGTGTGCCTAAAGGCCTCAGAAAGAAGGGGAGACCTAGGATGCGGTGGGCAGACAATGTCAAACAGGACCTTGTTAGAATTGGTGTGCAGTGGCCAGATGCAGTAGATGTAGCTCAGGACAGACTTGCTTGGAGATCTAAATTGCACGGTCTGGTTGGACCTCCGTAGTCCATGACTGCTTGAGGATGATGATGATGATGAAAAGGGTTATGAACAGTGTGCCTAAAGGCCTCAGAAAGAGGGGGAGACCTAGGATGCGATGGGCAGACAATGTCAAACAGGACCTTGTTAGAATTGGTGTGCAGTGGCCAGATGCAGTAGATGTAGCTCAGGACAGACTTCCTTGGAGATCTAAATTGCACGGTCTGGTTGGAACTCCGTAGCCCATGGCTGCTTGAGGATGATTTTGATGCAAAGTTGAACTTAACAAGAACGATGAAAATCATTGTAAATTCGTAATACTTATTACTTAAATTTTAAGGAAAATTAAAATTTTTACGCATTATCGGAGTTTCCTTTGTAGCTGTCCAGGCGTTTAGTGTCTAGATGGCATCTGCTTTAAATCTGGTTTCCTCATGACCTTGTCATCTAGCATTGTGTGTGTAAAATAGAAAGTTCAAATATATCAACCTATTTGCTCTTAGAACATTGTGGCATAATCGTGGGCAACAAATAGTTTTCGAAAAATGTTTTTGAAACTGATTCTTCAATATAAAAAAAATTTTTTCGAAACAGATTCTTCAATTTCAAAAATTTTTTCTAAACTGATTCTTCTATTACAGATTTTTTTTCTAAACCGATTCTTCTATTACAAAATATTTTCTAAACTGATTCTTCAATTTCAAATTTTTTAGAAACTGATTCTTCAATTTCAAAATTTTTTCAAAACTGATTCTTCAATTTCAATTTTTTTTTCGAAACTGATTCTTCCATTTCAAAAATTTTTGCGAAACTTATTCTTACGTTTCAAAAAAATTTTCGTAACTGATTCTTCCATTTCAAAAATTTTTTAGAAATTCATTCTTCAGTTTCAAAATTTTTTTGCGAAACTGATTCTTCCATTTCAAAAATTTTTTCGAAATTCATTCTTCAATTTCAAATTTTTTTGCGAAACAGATTCTTCCATTTCCAAAATTTTTTTGTGAAACAGATTCTTCCATTTCCAAAACTTTTTCGAAATACATTCTTCAATTTCAAATTTTTTTTCCGAAACATTCTTTCATTTCAAAAATTTTTTCGAAATTCATTCTTCAATTTCAAAATTTTTTTGCGAACTCATTCTTCCATTTCAATTTTTTTTTTTTTTTTTTGAGAAACTGATTCTGAAATTTCAAAAAAAATTCGAAATTCATTGTTCAATTTCAAAAAATTTTTCGAAACTGATTTTTCCATTTCAAATTTTTTTGTGAAACTGATTCTTCCATTTCAAAATTTTTTTGGAACTAATTCTCCAATTTCAAACTCTCAGAGTAAACTCATTAATTGATATATCTCTCAAAATTATGATGAAACTGAAAGCATTAAATATTTGATTTCTAATTCTACGTTCGTTGTTACCTGTTGGAAAACTTGTTCTCCAAAAGAAACAATTTGTTTTCCAGGATGAGTCTGTTGCATGTTTATATAAAAAGTATGGTTGCAGCCAAGATTCCTAAATTGGGCAAGAGCATCTGAAGGTCAACTTGTTTTTAATTCTGAAGGCGAAACCTGATTCTGACGAAAACCGGTAATGTTCCTGTTCGTGTCTTCTTAGCTTTAATAACTTTTCATCAACGTCAATGCAAAGCTTTTTCAAGAAAATAAAATGCAATACGTTCACACAATTGGGTTGTTTTACCTCTGAGAAGCACTTTATTTTTTTGCATATAATAAACTAAAGAACCAGGTCATAATGAGCCCAAGAGTTCAGAGAAAGTTAAGAGAAGGGGACCCAGTGAGCAGATGTCAGAAGACGCTGGAAGCCGTCCGTAAAGGCCATCCATAGTGCCATTTCGCGTGCATAGGGTATGTCTCTCCTGCACGTGGGATCGTGACGAAAGGCTAACTTTCCAAGACCGTCGGTGGCCTCTTTGTGACCAAAAGGGCGAACATTGGGGTTTAAGAGAAGACAGAACCTCGAAACTGCGGATTACGATCCTACTGTGCTACCAAACCGACCCCATGCCCTTCGTTCACACAGTTGTACAGTCGCTCAAAAAAATATCCGAACACTATGGTTGATTACCGAATTTAGAAAAAATATCTGGCAACGATTTTTTTAGAAATTAGTGATCTGGCAACTTTCGTGTCACGTAACACGGTTGCTAGATCACTAATTTCTGAAAAAATCGTTGCCAGATATTTTTCTGAACTCTGAAATCAACAATAGTGTTCGATATTTTTTTTCAGCGAATGTACATGTGTGCTGAATAAAGTTTTACCTTACCTAATAATCTCTCTATTTTTGGAGTAGGAGGTTCACAACATAGAGAGGGGAGGATGAATTGAAATTTTGGAGTGGGAGGATCAGAACATAGATAGGGGAGGATGAAAGGAAATTTTGGAATGGGAGGTTCAGAACATAGATAGAGAGGGTAGGATGAAAGGAAATTTTGTAGTGGGAGGATCAGAACATAGATAGAGAGGGGAGGATGAAAAGAAATTTTGGAGTGGAAGGATCAGAACATAGATAGGGAAGGATGAAAGGAAATTTTGGAATGGGAAGTTCAGAACATAGATAGAGAGAGGATGATGAAAGGAAATTTTGGAGTGGGAGGTTCAGAACATAGATAGATAGGGTAGGATGAAGAGAAATTTTGGAGTGGGAGGTTCAGAACATAGATAGAGAGGGGAGGATGAAAGGAAATTTTGGAGTGGGAGGATCAGAACATAGATAGAGAGGGGAGGATGAAAGGAAATTTTGGAGTGGGAGGTTCAGAACATAGATAGAGAGGGGAGGATGAAAGGAAATTTTGGAGTGGGAAGTTCAGAACATAGATAGAGAGGGGAGGATGAAAGGAAATTTTGGAGTGGGAGGTTCAGAACATAGATAGAGAGGGGAGGATGACAGGAAATTTTGGAGTGGGAGGTTCAGAACATAGATAGAGAGGGGAGGATGAAAGGAAATTTTTCAATGGGAGGTTCAGAACATAGATAGAGGGGGGAGGATGAAAGGAAATTTTGGAGTGGGAGGATCAGAACATAGATAGAGAGGGTAGGATGAAAGGAAATTTTGGAGTGGGAGGATCAGAAGATAGATAGAGAGAGGATGATGAAATGAAATTTTGGAGTGGGAGGATCAGAACATAGATAGAGAGGGTAGGATGAAAGGAAATTTTGGAGTGGGAGGATCAGAAGATAGATAGAGAGAGGATGATGAAATGAAATTTTGGAGTGGGAGGTTCAGAACATAGATAGAGAGGAGAGGATGAAAGGAAATTTTGGAGTGGGAGGATCAGAACATAGATAGAGAGGGGAGGATGAAAGGAAATTTTGGAGTGGGAGGATCAGAACATAGATAGAGAGGGGAGGATGAAAGGAAATTTTGGAGTGGGAGGTTCAGAACATAGATAGAGAGGGGAGGATGACAGGAAATTTTGGAGTGGGAGGTTCAGAACATAGATAGAGAGGGGAGGATGAAAGGAAATTTTTCAATGGGAGGTTCAGAACATAGATAGAGGGGGGAGGATGAAAGGAAATTTTGGAGTGGGAGGTTCAGAACATAGATAGAGAGGGTAGGATGAAAGGAAATTTTGGAGTGGGAGGATCAGAACATAGATAGAGAGGAGAGGATGAAAGGAAATTTTGGAGTGAGAGGATCAGAACATAGATAGAGAGGGGAGGATGAAAGGAAATTTTGGAGTGGGAGGATCAGAACATAGATAGAGAGGGGAGGATGAAAGGAAATTTTGGAGTGGGAGGTTCAGAACATAGATAGAGAGGGGAGGATGAAAGGAAATTTTGGAGTGGGAGGATCAGAACATAGATAGAGAGGGGAGGATGAAAGGAAATTTTGGAGTGGGAGGTTCAGAACATAGATAGAGAGGGGAGGATGAAAGGAAATTTTGGAGTGGGAGGATCAGAACATAGATAGAGAGGGTAGGATGAAAGGAAAATTTGGAGTGGGAGGATCAGAACATAGATAGAGAGGGGAGGATGAAAGGAAATTTTGGAGTGGGAGGTTCAGAACATAGATAGAGAGGGGAGGATGAAAGGAAATTTTGGAGTGGGAGGATCAGAACATAGATAGAGAGGGTAGGATGAAAGGAAATTTTGGAGTGGGAGGATCAGAACATAGATAGAGAGAGGATGATGAAATGAAATTTTGGAGTGGGAAGTTCAGAACATAGATAGAGAGAGGATGATGAAAGGAAATTTTGGAGTGGGAGGATCAGAACATAGATAGAGAGGGGAGGATGAAAGGAAATTTTGGAGTGGGAGGTTCAGAATATAGATAGAGAATGGAGGATGAAAGGAAATTTTGGAGTGGGAGGATGAAAGGAAATTTTGGAGTGGGAGGATCAGAACATAGATAGAGAGGGGAGGATGAAAGGAAATTTTGGACAGGGAGGTTCAGAACATAGATAGAGAGGGGAGGATGAAAGGAAATTTTGGAGTGGGAGGTTCAGAACATAGATAGAGAGGGGAGGATGAAAGGAAATTTTGGAGTGGGAGGTTCAGAACATAGATAGAGAGGGGAGGATGAAAGGAAATTTTGGAGTGGGAGGTTCAGAACATAGATAGAGAGGGGGGGATGAAAGGAAATTTTGGAGTGGGAGGTTCAGAACATAGATAGAGAGAGGATGATGAAAGGAAATTTTGGAGTGGGAGGTTCAGAACATAGATAGAGAGAGGATGATGAAAGGAAATTTTGGAGTGGGAGGTTTAGAATATAGATAGAGAGGGGAGGATGAAAGGAAATTTTGGAGTGGGAGGTTCAGAATATAGATAGAGAGAGGATGATGAAAGGAAATTTTGGAGTGGGGGGTTCAGAACATAGATAGAGAGAGGATGATGAAATGAAATTTTGGAGTGGGAAGTTCAGAACATAGATAGAGAGAGGATGATGAAAGGAAATTTTGGAGTGGGAGGATCAGAACATAGATAGAGAGGGGAGGATGAAAGGAAATTTTGGAGTGGGATGTTCAGAATATAGATAGAGAGGGGAGGATGAAAGGAAATTTTGGAGTGGGAGGATGAAAGGAAATTTTGGAGTGGGAGGATCAGAACATAGATAGAGAGGGGAGGATGAAAGGAAATTTTGGAGAGGGAGGTTCAGAACATAGATAGAGAGGGGAGGATGAAAGGAAATTTTGGAGTGGGAGGTTCAGAACATAGATAGAGAGGGGAGGATGAAAGGAAATTTTGGAGTGGGAGGTTCAGAACATAGATAGAGAGGGGAGGATGAAAGGAAATTTTAAAGTGGGAGGTTCAGAACATAGATAGAGAGGGGGGGATGAAAGGAAATTTTGGAGTGGGAGGTTCAGAACATAGATAGAGAGAGGATGATGAAAGGAAATTTTGGAGTGGGAGGTTTAGAATATAGATAGAGAGGGGAGGATGAAAGGAAATTTTGGAGTGGGAGGTTCAGAATATAGATAGAGAGAGGATGATGAAAGGAAATTTTGGAGTGGGGGGTTCAGAACATAGATAGAGAGAGAGAGAAGCTATGTGAATGAAGAGGGGGTGGAAGTTAAAATTTTAAGAAATCAGAAGATCGCTTAAAATTAGAGAGGAGAACTTGAAGAACAATGAAAATTAAGAGGGGTTGAAAACCTTGGAAGGAAATATGTTGAGAAGGAAATATGATCGGAAGTAGAAAATTTGAAGGAAACCGAAGTTAAGAGAGGAAGAAGAAAACTGAAGGGCAGAAAAGAGAACGAAGTTGTGCAAGAGATCGTGAAGAGAGAGAGAAGTTAATTTAAATATCCGACTTAACATAATTTTTCCAACACTGGTAATTAAAAAATCAAAATAGTAATATTTGATCAGTACCTGTAAAATACAAAAGGATTTCTCATTGTATTCCTCTTGATGTTAAGAGGACAAATCAGTCATTTTAATCACCCTGATCATCTCACTAGAGAAACAAAATTTCAAATTGCTCCCCTAAATAGATTGTTTTACATATTCAGCGCCCTCTAACGATGTAAATTGAAATCTTTTGGACGATTTTTAAAAAGTGAATCGTAATACTTAACTAATACTTATCTGACACGAAAATAATTTTTCATGATCTCTCTGAACCAAAAAAAGTACTCCCCAAAAAAATCCTCCAACAAGGATATTTTTTTTTGCAATTTTCAACTTTTTTCCACCGTTAGAGGGAGCTATTAAAGCTCTTACGAGATTCAAAAGATGTGAATTTTCATGGAATACTTATCACAAACGAAAATAATTTTTTTTATCTCTTTAAAAAAATGTTGAATGTCTACAGTCAGATGACCCGTTTCCCAAAAAACTAAAAAAAATGACAATTTTCAAATTGTTTTCAAACATTTCCTTTATTAAAAGCAGAAATAGATTTCGATAAAAGTTCTTTTTTTGCCATTTTTCTTCTCTTAAGTACGCAATTGACGACACCTGTCGGAGGCTGCGTCGTAAGCATAACCTCCGCAACAGTTGGAGCCAGCAGGAGGATCGCACTTGATGGACAACAAGAGCGGGAAAGGGACAGGAACACCACTGACATGCCTGTCCCTCATGAAGTCAGCCTGGCGAGCAAATCGATTCTTCCGATGGCCATTCCAGTCATTCATTTCGTAAAGTGGCCTCGACTTGGAGTAAGGAATTGAACTTCCAATCAAAAAAACCTCTCTTCGCTTCGTAAACGAATCTCGGGATTTGGATTTGCCCATCTGCATTTCTTGCTCAACCTCGGCTATGGAGCGAGTGAAAAAGATGAACAGCGTTGCTCCAAGGATGCACTTCTCAACAAACATGGCTTCAAGCAGAAGGAAAACATGGAAATGTTTCTGCAATTATGGTTGATGCTGGGGATTGTAACAAGGAAAAAAACCGGGAAAGTTCCTTTACCTGTAACAAGAAAAGTTGTTCCGCTTTAGTGAAGTTTTGATGGTAATTAGTAATATCATATTATTAAGACATTATTAGAAGTAAAACATGTAATATACTACCAAAGGTATTGGGACAAAAATGGTCTCCGATGGGGCAAAACGATTCAGGTGCGGAGGAAAAGGAGTTTCCAAAGAGGCAAAAATTTTCAGGAGGGAGCAAAAGTGGTTTCCGAAGATGAAACGTTTCAGAGGGAGCAAAAGTGGTTTCCGAAGAAATACGTTTCAGTGGGGGAGCAAAAGGGGTTTTTCAAGAAGCAAAACGTTTCAGGGCGGAGCAAAGGGGTTTTTTCAAGAAGCAAAACGTTTAAGGAGGGTAGCAAAAGTGGTTTTCCAAGAGGCAAAACGTTTCAGGGGGGGAGCAAAAGGGGTTTTTCAAGAAGCAAAACGTTTCAGGAACGGAGCAAAAGTGGTTTTCCGAGAGGCAAAACGTTTCAGGGGGGAGCAAATGGGGTTTTTCAAGAAGCAAAACGTTTCAGGAGCGGAGCAAAAGTGGTTTTCCAAGAGGCAAAACCTTTCAGAGGGGAGCAAATGGGGTTTTTCAAGAAGCAAAACGTTTCAGGAACGGAGCAAAAGTGGTTTTCCAAGAGGCAAAACGTTTCAGGGGGGAGCAAATGGGGTTTTTCAAGAAGCAAAACGTTTCAGGAACGGAGCAAAAGTGGTTTTTCAAGAGGCAAAACCTTTCAGGGGGGAGCAAATGGGGTTTTTCAAGAAGCAAAACGTTTCAGGAACGGAGCAAAAGTGGTTTTCCAAGAGGCAAAACGTTTCAGGGGGGAGCAAATGGGGTTTTTCAAGAAGCAAAACGTTTCAGGAACGGAGCAAAAGTGGTTTTCCAAGAGGCAAAACCTTTCAGGGGGGAGCAAATGGGGTTTTTCAAGAAGCAAAACGTTTCAGGAACGAAGCAAAAGTGGTTTTCCAAGAGGCAAAACGTTTCAGGGGGGAGCAAATGGGGTTTTTCAAGAAGCAAAACGTTTCAGGAACGGAGCAAAAGTGGTTTTCAAGAGGCAAAACGTTTCAGGAGGGGAGCAAAAGGAGTTTTCCAAGAGGCAAAGCGTTTCAGGGGCAAAACCTTCGAACATTAAAACGGAAGTTTGAAAACGGCGATACCGAAATGGAAGTTCCGAACTTTCGAACGCTCGAACTTTTGAACGCTGAAATTGAAGTTCGAACCTTCGAACGATGAAAATGGCAGTTCAAACCTTCGAACATTGAAACCGAAGTTCGAAAACGGCGATACTGAAATGGAAGTTCGAACTTTCGAACGATGAAAATGGAAGTTCAAACCTTCGAACGGTGAAAATGGATGTTCGAACAGTAAAAACTCTAAAAATTAAAAGTTCGAACAGTCAAAAGCTAAAATGGAATTTTGAACAGTCGAACACTGACCGAAACGGAAGTTCGAACATTGAAATGGAAAGTTCGAACCTGGAAACAGTAGGATAGTGTCATAGTGCGCTGTCGACTGAGTGACTCCTCTTCTCCTTTTTGTCTGAGACAGGTAAAAATATTTAAATGGAATTAAATTTTTCCTCAAGCAGCTGCTTGCCACGGGGAACGTGATTAATTTTTAAGCTAACAAACATGAAAATGGATCTTGTTGATAATTGAGATTTGAACGACTTTTTTTCAGCTGTTGAATTTATTTTCAGTGGTACTTTTACGCAAAAATCTGATTCAGATGTTTGATTCGTCTGGTAGCGCGCCAGGCTCATCAATCTCCAGTTCCTCGGGTTCGAGTCGCAGCTCGTTGACAGCGTTGAGAGTGATCTCCATTAAATTTCATTTTGGCCCTTGGTAAGAAAGAGTTGTTGTTGTTTTGCCTCTGAGCGGCACTTTTTTGCACACAATGGGCTAAATGGTCAGGTCACATGGACCCCGAAGGCTCAGAGCAGGTTGGGGGAGGGGACCCATTGGAACAGCTGTTGGGAGACAGATGGTAGCCTCCCGTCAAGGCCATCCAGCGTGTTCTTTAACGTTCGATTGTTTTACCTCTGAGTGGCACTTTTTTGCACACAATGGGCTAAATGGCCAGGTCACATGGACCCCGAAGGCTCAGAGAAGGTTGGGGGAGGGGACCCCGAACCTTCTCTGAGCCTGTTGGGAGACAGATGGTAGCCCCCCGTCAAGGCCATCCTGCGTGTTCTTTAACGTGCACAGGGTATGGCTCTCCCTCACACGGGGCCACGGCTTAACGTCCCATCCGACGGACGGCGGCCTTTCCAAGCCCATCGGTGTCTCCTACTGACCGTGAGCAGGGCGGGGAGTTTTGCGGAGATAAGTCTCAACGCTGACCCAGATGGGACTCGAACCTGGGAACTACAGATTACGAGCCTGGCGCGCTACCGACTGAGCCACTCCCGCCCCCATTTCGAAAGAGAGAGAGAGCTTTAGAATGTCGCTTTCCATTCCTCGTGGGCGTTTTGTTCAGGGAGAGACTTTTGAAAAAATTGATCAAAAAATTAATTTATGTTGAAAAATATCAAAAATTAATCATTTTTGCCTTAAAGAAATCTAATCCTTTTTTTCAATTTTCGCTTTCTTTTCGAAAGCGAATCTATCGTATTTATTCATTTATTAATATTAAAAGCCAAGGCGAAAAAAAATGGGAAATCCTTGTTTTGTCGTTTCGTTTTTCGGGCATCCTTAGCTGTACAGTCACTCAAAAAAAGTATCCGAACACTATGGTTGAATACAGAATTCAGAAAAAATATCTGGCAACGATTTTTTTTTAGAAATTAGTGATCTGGCATCCTTCGTGTCACGTGACACAAAGGTTGTCACGTGACACGTATCCGAACGCTATGTTTGATTACAGAATTCAGAAAAAAATATCTGGAGTGTGTACAGCAACTGTACACGCTCCACTTACCGTTCACAGCAAACTAGAGCGTGTGTAGTTATTGCACACGCTACAGTTTGCTGTTAACGGTAACTGCACACGCTCAATATTTCCGTGAGTGAGCCCACACGATCCAATGTGCTGTGAACATTAACCGCAACCGCTCCAGTTTGCTGTGAACGGTAACTGCACACGCTCAATATTTTTGTGAGTGGGCCCACACGATCCAGGTTTTTGTGAGCTCACACGATCCAATGTGCTGTGAACATTAACCGCAACCGCTCCAGTTTGCTGTGAACGGTAACTGCACACGCTCAATATTTCTGTGAGTGGGCCCACACGATCCAGGTTTCTGTGAGCTCACACGATCCAATGTGCTGTGAACATTAACCGCAACCGCTCCAGTTTGCTGTGAACGGTAACTGCACACGCTCAATATTTCCGTGAGTGAGCCCACACGAGCCAGGTCTTTGTGAGCTCACACGATCCAATGTGCTGTGAACATTAACCGCTCCAGTTTGCTGTGAACGGTAACTGCACACGCTCAATATTTTTGTGAGTGGGCCCACACGATCCAGGTCTTTGTGAGCTCACACGATCCAATGTGTTGTGAACATTAACCGCAACAGTTCCAGTTTGCTGTGAACGGTAACTGCACACGCTCAATATTTCCGTGAGTGAGCCCACACGATCCAGGTCTTTGTGAGCTCACACGATCCAATGTGCTGTGAACATTAACCGCAACTGCTCCAGTTTGCTGTGAACGGTAATTGCACACGCTCCATATTCATTGCATTATATATTCATATGCATTATATATATTCAAAAAAAATCCGAACACTATGGTTGATTACAGAATTGAGAAAAAATATCTGACTACGATTTTTTTTTAGAAATTAGTGATCTGGCAACCTTCGTATCACATGACATTCGGTGCTGTGCTCTCTCATTAACAGCGAAAAAAGAAATCGCATCTGCCCTTCGTTTTCATGCAAGGGATTTCAGACAAAAAACAAAATTGGAGTTTCGTCAGACAGAATGAGAAATCAAAACTGAATACGAAAAAACATATTTTCTTTAAAGGGCAACTCAAAACCCAAAATAAAAACCAAATTTTTCCTAAGGATTTCATAACCGGAAGTAAAAAAAATGAGATTATATAAAGGAAGTTCAAAGACAGAGTAACAGAATGCATTGTAGGCAAAGTTTATTCTAAACCAAAAATGAAAGAATGGATTGTTTTTTATTTTTGTTGTTTAACCGTCACGTGACCAACCACACTTAGCGAAGAACCCTTTGGAAAGATATTCTTAAAGATTAGCAGAAACATTCTCTAGTTAAAATCGAAAATGTATTTTATGACATAGAAAAAATACTTTTGTTAAAAAAAAGGTAAAAAAAACATATTTTAATGTACATTATGAATTGACGAAATCGTCTAATTATGCTCCAAAAAACATTTAGTCAAAAAAAAAAATCTGGAATAAATAAACCAGATTCAATATATTGATTTTTTGTATAATACACCGCTACAGAAACGTCTATCCCAGACCCTGGGATCGAACCCTGGCCTCTTTTAATCAGTAGACACTCTGCGACAGAGACCAACACATATTGAATTTCCGTTAGTGTGTTTCTGTCACACCAGATGGCAGCACGAATAAGAGTCTCTGATATTGAAAACCAGGAATGGTCAATAATTGCGTATGGGTTGTTTGGTGAAATGGCAGACATTTTATTTAAATAGCTCTCAGATTAACTTCCTTTCAATTATATATGTATTTGGTGAGACGGATAAACTTTATTCATCGTTAGAACTCCGTTACACTTATTAGCTACTCTTTTTTAATTTAAAAAACTTTCAAAACACTTCAAAAAATTTTAAAGAAAATTTTAAGAACAATCCCACGTTTTGCCAAGAGGAAATCGTCAGTAAGTAAAGATTTAAAGACGGTGGTTAGCGTACCAGGCTGCTGATTAAGAGGGTTCTTGGTTCGAACCCCAGGTAAGACACAGATATTTGTGTTGTCTTTCTGCTGGAGTCCTGCCATCCTCACAAAATCTGTGTCAGACTTCGGTAGAATTGATACTGCACGCGGAAAGAAATGACTTCGGAAGAATGGATGCTGCGCGCGGAAAGAAATGACTTCGGAAGAATGGATGCTGCGCGCGGGAAGAAATGACTTCGGAAGAATGGATGCTGCGCGCGGGAAGAAATGACTTCGGAAGAATGGATGCTGCATGGGAAAGAAATGACCTCGGAAGAATGGAGGCTGCACGCGGGAAGAAGTGACTTCGGAAGAATGGAGGCTGCACGCGGAAAGAAATAACTTCGGAAGAATGGATACTGTACGCGGAAAGAAATGATTCGGAAGAATGGATGCTGCACGGGAAAGAAATGACTTCGGAAGAATGGAGGCTGCACGCGGGAAGAAATAACTTCGGAAGAATGGAGGCTGCACGCGGAAAGAAATAACTTCGGAAGAATGGATACTGTACGCGGAAAGAAATGATTCGGAAGAATGGATGCTGCACGGGAAAGAAATGACTTCGGAAGAATGGAGGCTGCACGCGGGAAGAAGTGACTTCGGAAGAATGGATACTGTACGCGGAAAGAAATGACTTCGGAAGAATGGAGGCTGCACGCAAGAAGAAATTACTTCGGAAGAATGGATGCTGCTCGCGGGAAGAGATTACTTCGGAAGAATGGATGCTGCTCGCGGGAAGAGATTACTTCGGAAGAATGGATGCTGCTCGCGGGAAGAGATTACTTCGGAAGAATGGATGCTGCTCGCGGAAAGAGATTACTTCGGAAGAATGGATGCTGCTCGCGGGAAGAGATTACTTCGGAAGAATGGATGCTGCTCGCGGGAAGAGATTACTTCGGAAGAATGGATGCTGCTCGCGGGAAGAGATTACTTCGGAAGAATGGATGCTGCTCGCGGGAAGAGATTACTTCGGAAGAATGGATGCTGCTCGCGGGAAGAGATTACTTCGGAAGAATGGATGCTGCTCGCGGGAAGAGATTACTTCGGAAGAATGGAGGTTGCACGCGGAAAGAAGTGACTTCGGAAGAATGGAGGCTGCACGCGGAAAGAAGTGACTACGGAAGAATGGATACTGCACGCGGGAAGAGATTACTTCGGAAGAATGGATGCTGCTCGCGGGAAGAGATTACTTCGGAAGAATGGAGGTTGCACGCGGAAAGAAGTGACTTCGGAAGAATGGAGGCTGCACGCGGAAAGAAGTGACTACGGAAGAATGGATACTGCACGCGGGAAGAGATTACTTCGGAAGAATGGATGCTGCTCGCGGGAAGAGATTACTTCGGAAGAATGGATGCTGCTCGCGGGAAGAGATTACTTCGGAAGAATGGATGCTGCTCGCGGGAAGAGATTACTTCGGAAGAATGGATGCTGCTCGCGGGAAGAGATTACTTCGGAAGAATGGATGCTGCTCGCGGGAAGAGATTACTTCGGAAGAATGGATGCTGCTCGCGGGAAGAGATTACTTCGGAAGAATGGAGGTTGCACGCGGAAAGAGATTACTTCGGAAGAATGGATGCTGCTCGCGGGAAGAGATTACTTCGGAAGAATGGATGCTGCTCGCGGGAAGAGATTACTTCGGAAGAATGGATGCTACTCGCGGGAAGAGATTACTTCGGAAGAATGGATGCTGCTCGCGGGAAGAGATTACTTCGGAAGAATGGATGCTGCTCGCGGGAAGAGATTACTTCGGAAGAATGGATGCTGCTCGCGGGAAGAGATTACTTCGGAAGAATGGATGCTGCTCGCGGGAAGAGATTACTTCGGAAGAATGGATGCTGCTCGCGGGAAGAGATTACTTCGGAAGAATGGATGCTGCTCGCGGGAAGAGATTACTTCGGAAGAATGGATGCTACTCGCGGGAAGAGATTACTTCGGAAGAATGGATGCTGCTCGCGGGAAGAGATTACTTCGGAAGAATGGATGCTGCTCGCGGGAAGAGATTACTTCGGAAGAATGGATGCTGCTCGCGGGAAGAGATTACTTCGGAAGAATGGATGCTGCTCGCGGGAAGAGATTACTTCGGAAGAATGGATGCTGCTCGCGGGAAGAGATTACTTCGGAAGAATGGATGCTACTCGCGGGAAGAGATTACTTCGGAAGAATGGAGGTTGCACGCGGAAAGAAGTGACTACGGAAGAATGGATACTGCACGCGGAAAGAAATTATTCGGAAGAATGGATGCTGCACGCGGAAAGAAGTGACTTCGGAAGAATGGATGCTGCACGCGGAAAGAAATGACTTCGGAAGAATGGATACTACACGTGGAAATGAAATGACCGGAAGAATGGATATTGCTCGCTGAAATGAAATTACTTCAGAAGAATGGATACTGCACGCGGAAAGAAGTGACTTCGGAAGAATGGATACTGCACTCGAAAATGGAATGACTTCGGGAGAATGCATACTGCATGCTGAAATTAATGACTTCGGAAAAGGTGAGTGGAGAGAGATGGTGGAGAGTGATGGAAAAGGTGATTGCTGCGCTTGGGAAGAAATGACAGTGGATTAGGTGAGTGCTGTACCTGTTAATGATTGTAGACTTAAAGAACGGAATCAAGTGGTAAATTCAACTGAAATGTTTGATGTTCGAGCTTCTAATGTTAAAAACGAAGATCTTAAACGTTACCCAGGGGGCTAAGTTGGATTGGGTTGTTTTACCTCTGAGCGGCACTTTTTTGCACACCATGGGCTAAATGGTCAGGTCACATGGACCCCGAAGGCTCAGAGAAGGTTGGGGGAGGGGACCCACTGGAACAGCTGTTGGGAGACAGATGGTAGTCTCTCGTCAAGGCTATCCAGCGTGTTCTTTAACGTGCACAGGGTATGGCTCTCCCGCACACGGAACCACGGCTTAACGTCCAATCCGACGGACGGCGGCCTTTCCAAGTCCATCGGTGTCCCCTACTGACCGTGGGCATGGCGGGGAATTTTGCGGAGATAAATCTCAACGCTGACCCAGCTGGGACTCGAACCTGGGAACTACAGATTACGAGCCTTGAGCGCTACCGACTAAGCCACCCCCCCCCAGGGGGCTAAACAAGAGGTTACTGATCCTGAGGGGGGGAGGAATAATATGGAGTCGAACTGTGGAACACGAGATGGAACTGAAGAAACTACCAAATGAGGCACGTTACTTTCAGCAGTAATAGGAAGATTTAGGAATATTGGGTGTTCTGGTAATACTCGATGTGGATTTTTTAAATAATTGCTGCTTAAAGCAACTAGCAGTTGATCCCATACAGGTGTTCTTACGTCCGAAGTTAAATGATCGAAATGGCCTTTAACAGAGTTTCGAATTTCGTTTTTGTTGATTTTGTTCGTTTTTTAGTGATATCAGAAATTTAAATTTGTGTTAGTCGGCAGCTTACGTTGCATGCGTTAGTAGACGGCGCAGCGGAACGTAAAGAAACGTAAGCAGAGGAAAAACGTAACGCTTTAGTAATGCTAAAGTACAACTCAATATATTGTACGTTCTTAAACGTTGCAGTTTACAAATCTTGATTTTTTTTCTTTATTGTGTTCGTTATTTTTTTTTGAGGTAATTCTTTTATTACAGTGATCCATCTACCGTGGCATGTTTCCAATTTATCTGAGACAAGTGTTGCTGAGTTTTTTGAGCGACTGCAGGTGGTCATATTATTTTGATACTAGATCGTGTGGGCTCACTCACGGAAATATTGAGCGTGTGCAGTTACCGTTCACAGCAAACTGGAGCGTGTGCAGTAACTGCACACGCTCCAGTTTGCTGTGAACGGTAACTGGAGCGTGTACAGTTCCTGTACACGCTCCAGATATTTTTGCTGAATTCTGTAATCACGTGACACGAAGGTTGCCAGATCACTGATTTCTAAAAAGAAATCGTTGCCAGATATTTTCTCTGAATTCTGTAATCAACCATAGTGTTCGGATACTTTTTTGAGAGACTATAGGTGGTCATATTATTTTGATACTAGATCGTGTGGGCTCACTCACGGAAATATTGAGCGTGTGCAGTTACCGTTCACAGCAAACTGGAGCGTGTGCAGTAACTGCACACGCTCCAGTTTGCTGTGAACGGTAACTGGAGCGTGTACAGTTGCTGTACACGCTCCAGATATTTTTCCTGAATTCTGTAATAGGGGAATGATTTAACCGTGAATCAAATATTCGTGTGTTTATAGAATTATTGGGCGTCTAGTCAAGTTGTGTGTGATTGTGCCACGTGATAAGTGGGATGTAGATGACCTTTGTGATGTTTCTATATGGGTGGCAAGCGGAATTCCTAGCTGTATATAAACTGATTAAAACTTTGTGTTTTTCAAACCTAGAAGTAAACTGGTGATATATTTCTATTCTGCTCGCAATTTATATTATTTATCGGCTATTTTTTTTTTACTTTATCTGTTGAATTTTCCATTCTTGTTGGGGGGGGTTTTCTAAAGCTGAGTGGCAAATTGGTAATTTTTTTTATTATTAATGTTTCGGAAGAAAAGGTGGCAACGGAAATACTTTCTGTTTTTCACCAGTCTAATATAAACTGTAGCTCAACCTTTTCCAAACAGAAACATTCGCAAAATTTTTTAATTGGTTTGGATTGTTTTACCTCTGAGAGGCACTTGTTTTGCACACAATGGGCTAAATGGTCAGGTCACAAAGACCCCGAAGGCTCAGAGAAGGTTGGGGGAGGGGACCCACTGGAGCAGCTGTTGGGAGACAGATGGTAGCCTCCCGTCAAGGCCATCCAGCGTGTTCTTTAACTTTGGGTTGTTTTACCTCTGAGCGGCACTTTTTTCCACACCATGGGTTAAATGGCTAGGTCACAAGGACCCCGAAGGCTCAGAGAAGGTTAGGAGAGGGGACCCACTGGAACAAGCTGTTGGGAGACAGATGGTAGCCTCCCGTCAAGGCCATCCAGCGTGTTCTTTAACGTTGGGTTGTTTTACCTCTGAGGGGCACTTTTCTGCACACCATGGGCTAAATGGCCAGGTCACATGGACCCCGAAACCTCAGAGAAAGTTGGGGGAGGGGACTCACTGGAACAGCTGTTGGGAGACAGATGGTAGCCTCCCATCAAGGCCATCCAGCGTGTTCTTTAACGTTGGATTGTTTTACCTCTAAGCGGCACTTTTTTGCACACCATGGGCGAAATGGCCAGGTCACAAGGACCCCGAAGGCTCAGAGAAGGTTAGGTGAGGGGACCCACTGGAGCAGCTGTTGGGAGACAGATGGTAGCCTCCCGTCAAGGGCACCCAGTGTGTTCTTTAACGTACACAGGATATAGCTCTCCCGCACACGGGACCACGATTTAACGTCCCATCAGACGGACGGCGGATTTTCCAAGCCCATCGGTGCCCCCTACTGACCATGCGCAGGGCGGGGAGTTTTGCGGAGATAAATCTCAACGCTGACCCAGCTGGGAACTACAGATTACGAACCTGGCGGGCTTTTACCTATGAGAGGGATTTTTTTTTGCACACAATGGGCTAAATGTCCAAGTCACAAGGACCCCGAAGGCTCGGAGAAGGTTGGGGGAGGGAACCCACTTAATAATAAGATGGGATGTATAAATATATGTATAACAATATATATTAAAATTACTTTAAAGCAGTTGCGAGTGCTGAAATCTTTAACAATATGATTCAGTTTTTATTGCATATTAATAATAATAATCTTTATTCATATTCATGTTAGTTATACAAGAGTTTAAACAAATGACCCGCAAAGCATCTGCTTATCTGCAGGAGAGAAGAATAATAATGTTACGTGAAAATACATAAGATATAGTTTAAAACAGGGGTGGCCAACCCGCGGCCCGCCTTGAACATTTTTCCGGCCCGCGAGATTCATCACATTTTTACAAAATATATTTATTTTCAACTATGGCTACTTTTCTTTTTTTTTTCTACCCTGCTGAGGAATGGTCATCCAAACAGGGTCCTGGTGCTGACCATGTAAACCCACTGGACTGGACTCTGAGCTGGAGATATATGGCTCTGAGCTTGATTATGGATCCTGATTTTGCTGCACTGGTGGGCTTCTGTGGAGGGAAAATCTTCCGCTGTGTTTTCTGTTTGTTTGTGGGTTGACAGCCCCAAGTGAATAGATTCACAGGATATGTTTATCAGCTGGTGAAGAATCCTGAGCAGAGGTCATCGCAGGCACCTGAACTCTTTGCTTCTATTGGCATCGTCAAATTCTACATTGGAGGAAGTCTTCCAGTGTAGATGGCTTCAGCCTTTAGTGGTGGGGGAAAGGGTCTTTGCCCCATGTCTGCGATTAGGGGGCTGTTTGATATTGTCGGCATTCCCTCTCTCAATAAACATAGTTTCTTTAAACATCCTACTAACCATTTTCTCTCCATAGGTAGTTGGAATGTGAGGACTCTGCACAGAGCTTTTTCTCTTGATGTCCTCACACAAGAATTCCACCATTATAATTTAGATATTCTCGGCTTGCAAGAGACCAGATGGACAGATAAAGGTCAGATTCTTAAAAATAATCTTAAATTTCTCTTTTCAGGGAGGGATGACAATAAGCATCACCAAGGAGTGGGACTGCTTCTCAGCAGACACGCTAGTAATGCTCTTCTAGGATATGAGTGCATTAATGAAAGGTTTCTTACAGCAAAATTTCAGAGAAGCGTTAAAGACCTGAATGTTATCTGCTGTTATGCCCCCACTGAGGATGAGGATGAGAAGGATAGGTTTTATGCACAACTTCAGGATATTTTGAATTCTGTCAAGAAAGGAGATATTAACCCTTGTTCTAGGTGACTTCAATGCCAAAGTTGGTATTGACTCTGACCTTTGGGGAGAGGTGATTGGCCCTTTTGGTATTGGTAGCTGCAATGGCAATGGGCAACGTCTCCTACAGGTAAGTAAACTCAATGGTTTCAGAATAACTAACACATATTACAAACACCGCGACATACATAAACACACATGGGTTTCACCTGATGGGCTGCATAGGAATATGATTGATTATATATTAATTAACAGCAAATGGGCTAGTTCTGTTAGAAATACCAGGGCATATAGGGGAGCTGAAATTGGATCTGACCATTACCTAGTTAAAAGTGTCTTGCAACTTAAACTTAAAAAGTGTTGTGCTAGGGTTAAAAATTTTACTTTTAATACTGAAGCTCTGAAAGACCCAGTTATAGCCAAGGCTTACCATGATAGGTTACTTAGTCATTACGATAGTCATGGTATGCTTACTACTGCAGTTGAGGAAGAATGGGATCATTTTAAACAGGCTTTTTTGGACACTAACAGTACTCTTTTAGGAAAAAAGGAGCAGAAGAGACAAAATTATCTGAGTGATAAGGCACTTGAGCTATTTCGGAAAGAAAGAACTGCAGGAATGTCCTTAATCAATACCCTATTAGTACTAATAGAAAGCATTACAGAGAACTTAATAAACGTGTAAAAGATCAGTTAACTGCTGATAAGATTCTTTTGCTTGATGGTTTGGCTGACAAAGCCGAGGAAGCAGTTAGACAGCACAACAGCAGAGAGCTGTACCAGATAATTAATGTTTTGTGTGGTAGAAAACGGACAGGTATACAGGGATTGAAGGATAAACAAGGTAAGGTTATAGAAGGTGAGGATTCTGTCATGACTAGGAGGGCTGAGCATTTCAGTGATGTTCTAAACAATGCGGTTAGTTCTATTCCCATTGTTTGCAATGATGATAGATGCATTGGTGGCTTTAATGTTGGCCCTATAACACAATCTGAAGTTATTTTGGCTGTTTCTAAACTTAAACTTCATAAATCCCCAGGGGTAGATGAAATTACTACAGAAATGCTTAGAGCTGGAAATGTTTCGGTTACCACTTGGATGACTGAAATTCTGAATATCTTTTATGATAAAGGCATGGTTCCTAAGGATTTTACCAGAGCTATTGTTATCCCTATTTTCAAAAAAGGTGATCGCAGTTCTTGTGATAACTATAGGGGTATTAGCCTACTCTCTGTTCCAGGTAAAGTTCTTTCCATGATTGTGCTTAATAGAATTAAGAATCTGGTTGACAGTCAATTGCGTGATGAGCAATGTGGATTCAGAAGTGGTAGGGGATGTGTGGATCAGATATTTTCACTTAGGCAGATTCTTGAGAAATGTTTAGAGTTTCAGAAACCTTTGGTTGCTAGCTTTGTTGATTTCAAAAAGGCTTTCGACTCTGTTGATCGTCATAATTTGTGGTTGATTGTGAGATCGTATGGTATACCTGACAAGTTAGTTAACATAATGAAAGTCTCTATAATAACACTGAGTCGTGTGTGAGAGTTGGTAAGGCTTGTAGCAATTGGTTTAGCATTACTTCTGGTGTTCGACAAGGGTGCATTTTGTCTCCTTTTCTCTTTAGTTTGGTTATTGATTATGTTATGCGAAATTCACTTCAAGGGAAAGATTTTGGCCTTAAATGGGCTGGAGATACGAAAATTTCTGATTTAGATTATGCTGATGATTTAGCCGTTTTGGCAAATGATGTTGATGAGATGAACTCTTTCATTCGAGCTGTTGATGAGACTGGTAGTAGAGTAGGTTTGGTTATAAACAGAGCGAAAACTAAAGTGATGAAAATTGGTCAGGCTGGCTGTGATTCAGTTAATCTGAATGGTTGCAGTCTTGAGCAGGTGTCACAGTTTAATTATCTTGGGAGCTATGTAACAGATAATGGTGATGTGCGGCATGAGATTAACAGACGAATAGGGATTGCTGCCGGGACTTTTAAGAACCTATGGAGAGTGTGGAGAAATAGGCGTATACACCTAAAGACTAAAATCAGACTGTATAGTAGTTTGGTTCTTTCTAGGGTTAGTTATGGTAGTGAAACTTGGACACTTTGTAAACAAGATAACAGGAAACTAGATGCTTTTGATTCCAGATGCTTACGCAGCATCTTGGGCATTAGGTGGTTTAACTTTGTAACTAGGGTTTCTGTACTCGATTCGACTCGACTCGGACTCGTCGAATATTTGGGTAGTTACTCGGATTCGGGACTCGACTCTAATACTCGACGAGTCCACGAGTTCACAAAATTTTATCAATTGTGCCTCAATCATGGAGTACATCTTGGAGTGTGCGATACTTTATATAAGAAAAAATCAAACCGCGAAAAAGAAGAGGTATTAATTGATACTGAGGATGAGGATCTTTTTGCTGATGGAGCGGATATTGAAATAAGAACAACAGAGGAGGATATGGAAGTTGTTAATATCCATCAATAATTAACAACGTTCGAAAAGTGGTTAAGTTTTTTAGATTGTCTTCCATTAAAAATGGAATATTACAAGAAAAAATCAGAGCTAAACTGGGCCACAATCTTGAGTTAGTTTTAGATTTGTTCAAAGCGCTTAAAGATCCAAAATTTGTACCTACTAAACAGGCTTTAGACTTAGCTACACAATTATTTAAAAAACTTTACCGAAAAGAAGATAATAATGAATCAACGGAAGCTTCGCAAGACCAAGAATTAATAATAGTTGAAAATCAAAGAAATTTGACAATGGAGGAAGAACTTGATTTAATTTTGAAAACCGCAGCTGAACCTCCAACTCCAAAAGAATCCGAGGTTTATAGCAAACTTAAACAAGAATTTTTGCTTTTCAGAAATACTGGAAAACGAACAAGTAATCTTGATGACCTGTACAACGCACTTTCCTCCATAAAACCAACTTCTAATGAAAGAACATTTTCAATAAGTGGCAGCTTCTGTACTACAATCAGATCGAGACTTGCTGACAAGTCTCTTAATTCGTTAGTATTTCTCAAATATTTCTACCTGAAGACCAAAAAAGCAATTAAATTGAAATAAATAATGTTAAAATAGTTATATCTAGTTTTAAAGTTTAATTTTTGAATATAAATGAATTGATTAATAAATAAATAAATTTGAGTACATTTTCTTTATAATTTCTTGGCACGACCACAAATTTCAGTTGAAAAACTTGCAATATAATAAATAATTCTAATTTTAACAAATTTTAGTAATTTTATTTTGTTACAAAGACTTTAGCTATGAGAATTGTTATTGAACTCCAAAATATTAAACGCTTTCGCTTATTGATTTGAGTTTAGATTTAGATCCGGACTCGACGAGTTTTCAAAATTTGGGACTGTTACTCGCCGTCCTAAAAACCCGAGTTTCCAGAAACCCTATTTGTAACTAATGATGAAGTTAGGCAAAGGAGTTTGCAACCTCCTTTAAGCAGCATATTGTGCAGAGAGAGACTCCGTTGGTTTGGCCATGTTGCCCGTATGGATAATTATAGATTGGCGAATAGGGTTATGAACAGTGTGCCTAGAGGCCTCAGAAGGAGGGGGAGACCTGGGATGCGGTGGGCAGACAATGTCAAACAGGACCTTGTTAGAATTGGTGTGCAGTCGCCAGATGCAGTAGATGTAGCTCAGGATAGACTTGCTTGGAGAACTAAATTGCACGGTCTGGTTGGACCTCCGTAGCCCATGGCTGTTTGATGATGATGATGAAAGTAGTGAAAACCAATCTATTAAAAAATACATTATTTGTGCATCCATATATTCAAAAATTAACTGTCGAAATTATGAGAAAAAATTAATTTTGATTTTAAAATAATATTTTTGCGAATATATGACAGATATTGCCTGTTTTATCTATGAGTTTACAGTTATGAGTTCGCAGAATAATTAAATTATATTCTGCGAACTCATGATGTTTCACTCTTAAGTGACCTCAGTGACAATAATAATAACTCATTATGTTTCAATTTTTCACTCCAAAAAAATGTCTATAGTGGGTCTAAATCTAATATGGGGATATATAATTTTATATGCGGCCCGCGGAGTTATGATGCATTTCCAAAGTGGCCCGCAAGATCATTTGGGTTGGCCACCCCTGGTTTAAAACAATGTTATCGAATTATGTGAATTTCAGTGGAAGCTCCATTGTGGTGGTTCAAATTTTTATATTGATGTTATTGCCTAGAAGAAATTATTATTGTCATATTACATTAGTTCATTATTATTATGATAATAATTTTAATCAATTACGTATGATATAGAGGGTTGGGTTGGGTTGTTTTACCTCTGAGCGGCACTTTTTTTCACACCATGGGCTAAATGGCCAAGTCACATGGACCCCGAAGGCTCAGAGAAGGTTGGGGGAGTGGACCCACTGGAACAGCTGTTGGGAGACAGATAGTAGCCTCCCGTCAAGGCCATCCCGCGTGTTCTTTAACGTGCACAGGGTATGGCTCTCCCGCACACGGGGCCACGGCTTAACGTCCCATCCGACGGACGGCGGTCTTTCCAAGCCCATCGGTGTCCCCTACTGACCGTGGGCAGGGCGGGGAATTTTGCGGAGATAAATCTCAACGCTGATGATATAGAGGAAATTAGAGGATATATATATTTATCTATATGCATATTGTATTTAATCAATTACAATATGCATATAGAGGAAAATGTAACGAAATATGTTATATAAAAAAAGCCTTCTAAAAGTTATAAGAAAAGTATAAAGGAGCGTAGATTTCGCGGGACGGATATTTCTCACGCAGTCTCCCATTCTTTGATAAGAGCTGTTCAAAAAACAAGACAAGGTAACAAAAAATATAGGGGGGACTAATATTTTTATGGGTCACGTGTCCCTGAACTCTATATAGCTGAAGGCAACGCTGTGCACCGACGAAGTCGTACTGCAACGTATCCTACTACAATACAATATCTCTAAATATCACCTTATGTCTTGTCCAAATCATTATAGCTGCTAGAAAATAATTTCAAAATTTTTACCTAAAAATTTATCATTATTACCAATATTGCTGGGATGACAGTTTTATGTTATGAGCTCGAATAATCCTCGAGCCACTTCAAAAGGCGCCGCATGTGGCCGTGGGTCTCCATGCTCTCAACCCCTATAGTAAATGATTTGCATCTATATAGCAAATGGGGCGGGGGTGGCTCAGTCGGTAGTGCACCAGGCTCGTAATCTGTAGTTCCCAGGTTCAAGTCCCAGCTAGGTCAGCGTTGAGATTTATCTCCGCAAAAATTCCCCGCCCTGTCCACGGTCAGTAGGGGACACCGAAGGGTTTGGAAAGGCCGCCGTCCGTCGGATGGGACGTTAAGCCGTGGCCCCGTGTGCGGGAGAGCCTTACCCTGTGCACGTTAAAGAACACGCGGGATGGCCTTGACGGGAGGCTACCATCTGTCTCCCAACAGCTGTTCCAGTGGGTCCCCTCCCCCAACCTTCTCTGAGCCTTCGGGGTCCATGTGACCTGGCCATTTAGCCCATGGTGTGCAAAAAAGTGCCGCTCAGAGGTAAAACAACCCAACGTTAAAGAACACGCTGAATGGCCTTGACGGGTGGCTACCCTCTGTCTCCCAACAGCTGTTGCAATGGGTCCCCTCCCCCAACCTTCTCTGAGCCTTTCGGGGCCCATGTGAAATGGCCATTTAGCCCATGGTGTGCAAAAAAAGTGCCGCTCAGAGGTTGGTTGGTTGTTTTACCTCTGAGCGGCACTTTTTTGCACACCATGGGCTAAATGGCCAGGTCACATGGACCCCGAAGGCTCAGAGAAGGTTGGGGGAGGGGACCCACTGGAACAGCTGTTGGGAGACAGATGGTAGCCTCCCGTCAAGGCCATCCAGCGTGTTCTTTAACGTGCACAGGGTATGGCTCTCCCGCACACGGGGCCACGGCTTAACGTCCCATCCGACGGACGGCGTCCTTTCCAAGCCCATCGGTGTCCCCTACTGACCGTGGGCAGGGCGGGGAATTTTGCGGAGATAAATCTCAACGCTGACCCAGCTGGGACTCGAACCTGGGAACTACAGATTACGAGCCTGGCGCGCTACCGACTGAGCCACCCCCGCCCCACCCCTCAGAGGTAAAACAACCCAACGTTAAAGAACACGCTGAATGGCCTTGACGGGTGGCTACCATCTGTCTCCCAACAGCTGTTCCAGTGGGTCCCCTCCCCCAACCTTCTCTGAGCCTTCGGGGCCCATGTGACCTGGCCATTTAGCCCATGGTGTGCAAAAAAGTGCCGCTCAGAGGTAAAACAACCCAACGTTAAAGAACACGCTAAATGGCCTTGACGGGAGGCTACCATCTGTCTCCCAACAGCTGTTCCAGTGGGTCCCCTCCCCCAACCTCCTCTGAGCCTTCGGGGTCCATGTGACCTGGCCATTTAGCCCATGGTGTGCAAAAAAGTGCCGCTCAGAGGTAAAACAACCCAACGTTAAAGAACACGCTAAATGGCCTTGACGGGAGGCTACCATCTGTCTCCCAACAGCTGTTCCAGTGGGTCCCCTCCCCCAACCTCCTCTGAGCCTTCGGGGTCCATGTGACCTGGCCATTTAGCCCATGGTGTGCAAAAAAAGTGCCGCTCAGAGGTAAAACAACCCAACGTTAAAGAACACGCTGGATGGCCTTGACGGGAGGCTACCATCTGTCTCCCAACAGCTGTTCCAGTGGGTCCCCTCCCCCAACCTTCTCTGAGCCTTCGGGGTCCATGTGACCTGGCCATTTAGCCCATGGTGTGCAAAAAAAGTGCCGCTCAGAGGTAAAACAACCCAACGTTAAAGAACAGGCTGGATGGCCTTGACGGGAGGCTACCATCTGTCTCCCAACAGCTGTTCCAGTGGGTCCCCTCCCCCAACCTTCTCTGAGCCTTCGGGGTCTTTATGACCTGGCCATTTACCCCATGGTGGCAAAAAAGTGCCGCTCAGAGGTAAAACAACCCAACCCTATATAGCAAATATCCGCTGATAAGTTTAAAATTTAAAAAAATGCGAAAAACATTCCTTAGCTTACTTTTCTTTGAAGAAAGGCAATCCTGACACATGGACATCCAAGCTCAATCTCTCACGTGATGAAATCCTTCCATAACAACCGTCGCTTGGCTACTTCATCCTTCAAGGTCAGACAATTCTTTTCCCTTCATCTTCCCTTTGACTACATAATGGAAGGGTCCGAGTGAATTATTCTCTTCCTTTACGTATTGTCTTGGATTCCAAATTATTCAGACGTAAAGTTGCGGCTGACAATACAATGAGAGTCATCGAAAGAGAGAGTCCCACTTGAGAGAGCAGATGCTCTCCTAATTTGACAAAAGATGTGCGAGAGTTGCGTCCGAAAGTAATTCTGTTGTTCTCCGTTTGCACGCGCTGCGAATGGAGTCTGTGCTTTGTTGAAACAATCTTGCGAGCCACGAAACAGATTTTTTCTTTTCTTTTTAAATCCAGAAACATTTATCTTTTCGGAATTTCCACGTGAGTTAGATGTTTACTCAAAAGAGCTCTGTCGAGTTGTTCACCTTTGTGACGTTACTTTGCTCGTAGAGTGAACCTAGGGGGCCAGGTCACAAGGACCCCAAAGCCTCATAATTGGATAGGGCACTCTATATGGAAAGCTATTAAGAGACAGATGGTAGTTTACCGAAAACGCCATCCAGCACGCGATAATAATAGACTCGGCCACCTGTACAGTCGCTCAAAAAATATCCGAAAACTATGGTTGATTACAGAATTCAGAAAAAAAAATATCTGGCAACTATTTTTTTAGAAATTAGTGATCTGGCAACCTTCGTTTCACGTGACACGATGGTTGCCAGATCACTAATTGAATCGTGTGGGCTCACTCACGGAAATATTGAGCGTGTGCAGTTACCGTTCACAGCAAACTGGAGCGTGTGCAGTTACTGCACACGCTCCAGTTTGCTGTGAACGGTAACTGGAGCGTGTAGAGTAGCTGTACACGCTTCAGATATTTTTCCTGAATTCTGTAATCACGTGACACGAAGGTTTCCAGATCGCTAATTCCTAAAAAAAACGTTGCCAGATATTTCTTCTGAATTCTGTAATCAAACAGTGTTCGGATACTTTTTTTGAGAGACTGTACACAACTTTTTCGTCTCAAGGGGCCGAACAAGACATATTTCTCTATGAGGCACAACAGGGAAAATTTCAAAACGTAGAACACACCTGCGAGTACAAAATTCAGAAAAAATATGTGGCAACGATTTTTTTTTTAGAAATTAGTGATCTGGCAACCTTCGTGTCACGTGACACGAAGGTTGTCAGATCACTAATTTCTAAAAAAAAATCGTTGCCACATTTTTTCTGATTTCTAATCAACCATAGTGTTCGAATATATTTTTGAGTGAGTGTACAGGGCCACGAACCATGCTTTCGGAAACGGTAATCTACGAGATCAGGTAAACAACCCTTTGAAGTGGGGCGGGGGTGGCTCAGTCGGTAGCGCGCCAGGCTCGTAATCTGTACTTCCCAGGTTCGAGTCCCAGCTGGGTCAGCGTTGAGATTTATCTCCGCAAAATTCCCCGCCCTGCCCACGGTCAGTAGGGGACACCGATGGGCTTGGTAAAGGCTGCCGTCCGTCAGATGGGACGTTAAGCCGTGGCCCCGAGTGCGGGAGAGAGCCATACGCTGTGCACGTTAAAGAACACGCTGGATAGTCTTGACGGGAGGCTACCATCTGTCTCCCAACAGCTGTTCCAGTGGGTCCCCTCCCCCAACCTTCTCTGAGTCTTCAGGGTCCATGTGACCTGGCCATTTAGCCCATGGTGTGCAAAAAAGTGCCGCTCAGAGGTAAAACAACCCAACCCTTTGAAGTAGATTGATATTTAATAATAATATTGTGATTAAAGGCTGACCGCTGACTGATTGACTGACAGTTGGTCACGTTATTTCTAACTATAAATCAGAAATCGAAAACAACTCTGAAAAGTTGCACCTGGGGTAATCCCGGTCGCAGATCACAGGACAAATACGAAATTTGACCTCTGACGTGTCCTTCAAAGTCAAAAGAGGTCACATAGAGGTCACACCTTGATCTACAAGTGCTATTGGGTTGGGTTGTTTTGTTTTACCTCTGAGCGGCACTTTTTTTGCACACCATGGGCTAAATGGCCAAGTCACATGGACCCCGAAGGCTCAGAGAAGGTTGGGGGAGGGGACCCACTGCAACAGCTGTTGGGAGACAGATGGTAGCCTCCCGTCAAGGCCATCCGGCGTGTTCTTTAACGTTGGATTGTTTTACCTCTGAGCGGCACTTTTTTGCACACCATGGGCTAAATGGCCAGGTCACAAGGACCCCGAAGGCTCAGAGAAGGTTGGGGGAGGGGACCCACTGCAACAGCTGTTGGGAGGCAGATGGTAGCCTCCCGTCAAGGCCACCCAGCGTGTTCTTTAACGTGCACAGGGTATGGCTCTCCCGCAAACGGGGCCACGGCTTAACGTCCCATACCACGGACGGCGGCCTTTCCAAGCCCATCGGTGTCCCCTACTGACCGTGGGCAGGGCGGGGAATTTTGCGGAGATAAATCTCAACGCTGACCCAGCTGGGAATCGAACCTGGGAACTACAGATAACGAGCCTTTCGCGATACCGACTGAGCCACCCCCGCCCCTACAAGTGCTATAAACATGAAAATTGGTGTGTGGGGATATTTCTGGCTGTAGATATAGGAAAGGTTAAGAAATTTGAGGTCCGGAGGATCCATCGAGGTGAAAGGTCAAATATATATCTAATGGTGGTAGAGGGATAAAAATTGGTGTCTGCGGTTATTTCCGGAAGTAGAACTCAGAAATGAGAGGGATATGTGGTAACTTTAAAGAGAAACAAAACTATCCCCGTACAATTAAAAGTAAAAACGAGTTAATTAAATATGATGAAGACCCTTGTAAATTTGCAAATTTGTTGAATGATTATTTTGCCGGAATTGCAGGGAATTTGAACAAAGATTTAGTTCAAACAAATGCTGATTGGGAACGAGACGGAAAATCATCAACTGCGGTAAATTCTTTCTTCTTAACGCCAATAATAGCTAAAGATATTAGGACTCAAATTTTACTTCTACCAAAAAATAAATCTCCAGGTTTTGATGGCTTAACCGTAGAAATAATTCATCTGTTGGGAGAAAAATTTATCGAAATACTTGTAAATCTATTTAATCTATCCATTGAGCAAGGAATTTTTTCTGATGTTTTGAAAAAAGCTACTATTGTTCCTATTTTTAAAGACGGTGACCCAAATGAATTAGGGAATTACAGACCTATTGCATTACTCTCAGTAATATCTAAAATTTTTGAAAAAAATAGTGAAAAATAAATTATATGAATATCTGGAAAAAAAATGTTTTCTCAGTAGCAATCAGTTTGGGTTTAGAGAAAAAATGGCTACGGATGATGCATTATTGCAGGTAACAAATACGATTTACACAGCTATGAATAACAGTGATCATGCATTAACAATCTTTCTGGACATTAAAAAAGCATTCGATACGGTAAATCATCAAAAATTAATACAAAAATTACAAGCTGCTGGAGTTAGAGGAGTGGCATTGAATTGGTTTCGCAGTTATTTAGCTAACAGAAGGCAAAGAGTAAAAATAAAAGATAAATACAGTGCTTGGACTAAAGTTGAATACGGAGTGCCACAGGGATCTGTTCTGGGTCCCTTATTATTTATTATTTACATTAATGATCTAGATTCCATTAACCTAACAGGTAAATTAACTATTTTTGCTGACGACACTTGCCTGACATATACTGGTTCTGATTCTTCGATTATTTTTAAACAAGCAAATAGTGATCTAGAATTAATTAGAAACTGGACCACGAGTAATTCTTTAACAATAAATCTGACAAAGACAAATGCAGTTTATTTCTACTTAAAGAAAAATAGTTCTGTTACAGATATTTTGCACCGCAATCAATTGAAATATCATGATACGAATTGTTCATCGAAAAGTCACTGTAATTGTCCTCAAATTATCAGTGAAATATTTAGGTATTTGGATTGATGCAGGCCTAACTTGGAAAGTGCATGTAACATGGGTTAAAAGAAAGGTCATCCGTAACCTGGCCCGCTTATATCTTGTAAGACATTTAGTTTCATTTAAATTTATGTGTACATTATATTATGCATTAATCCATTCTCAACTAACATATGGTATAAAATCTTGGGGAGGCATGTATTTCAATAATTTTAAACAACTTTTAGTGCTGCAAAAGAAATTTATACGCTTATTAACTAAAAGCCAAAAAAACGCAACCTTCATTACCTTTGTTTCGAGAAGCAGGAATTTTGCCTTTACGCTATGATTATTTTTTCGAAATAATTAAATACTTTTACTTTAGAAATGATAGCATTAAAACTGACACGAATAATTACCAATTACGACGAGATAAAAACATAAATTATGAAATTCCTGCATTACATAAGGAAATTTTTAGGGACTATTATTTGTATTTAGCACCGAAATTTCTTTCCTCTCTCCCAGTCAGCATGAAAAATATCACGAATTATCATTTGTTTTCTAAAGTTCTCAAGAAATACATTTTGAAACTGGATGATGTGGAAACTTTTTTGCATTAATCTACTATAACTGTTATATGTAACATGAATATTGAATGTTTCCGACTTTCTGACTTTCACACTTCTGGATTAATAGAAATTTTTTGGTTTGAGTTGTTTTCGTTTTTTTTTGTGTATTATTATTCAATGTGACGACTGATGTTTTCAATTGAAATTGTTTCTATACTGAGATCTCACGAACGAGCCTGCTCTTGTGAGACCTCAAAAGTTTTTGTATACTGTAAAACATTATCTGAAATAAAAATTATCTATCTATCTATCTATTCGAGGTCAAATAGGGGTCATAATGAGAAGCTAGAAATCAAGATCTGTCGAAGGAACCATTTGATTTCTAGTGCATACACAGTCGTATCAGATTTGGGTTGTTTTACCTCTGAGTGGCACTTTTTTGTACACAATGGGCTAAATGGCCAGGTCATAAGGACCTCGAAGGCTCAGAGAAGGTTGGAGGAGGGGACCCACTGGAACAGCTGTTGGGAGACAGATGGTAGCCTCCCGTCAAGGCCATCCAGCGTGTTCTTTAACGTTGGATTGTTTTACCTCTGAGCGGCACTTTTTTGTACACCATGGGCTAAATGGCCAGGTCACATGGATCCCGAAGGCTCAGTGAATGTTGGGAGAGGGGACCCACTGGAACAGCTGTTGGGAGAAAGATGGTAGCCTCCCGTCAAGGCCATCCAGCGTGTTCTTTAACGTGGGATTGTTTTACCTCTGAGCGTCACATTTTTGTACACCATGGGTTAAATGGCCAGGTCACATGCACCCCGAAATCTCAGAGAAGGTTGGGGTAGGGGACCCACTGGAACAGCTGTTGGAAGATGGATGGTAGCCTCCCGTCAAGGCTATCCAGCGTGTTCTTTAACGTGCACAGGTTATGGCTCTCACGCACACGGGGCCACGGCTTAACGTCACTGCGACGGACGGGGAGGAGAGGTTGACTCAGTTGGTAGCGTGCCAGCCTCGTAACCTGTAGTTCCCAGGTTCGAGTCCCAGCTGGGTCAGCGTTGAGACTTATCTCCGCAAAACTCCCCGCCCTGCTCACGGTCAGTATGGGACACTGAAAGGCTTGGAAAGGCCGCCGTCCGTCGGATGGGCATTAAGCGATGACCCCGTGTGCAGGAGAGCCATACCCTGTGCACGTCAAAGAACACCCTTGGTGGCCTTGACGGGAGGTTACCATCTGTCTCCCAACAGCTGTTCCAGTGGGTCCACTCCAACCTTTATAATTTTTTACGTACTTTTTTAGGTTTGTTATAAACTTTTTAGGGACAGGGGTGGCTCAGTCGGTAGCGCGCCAGGCTCGTAATCTGTAGTTCCCAGGTTCGATTACCAGCTGGATCAGCGTTCAGATTTATCTCCGCAAAATTCCCCCGCCCTGCCCACGGTTAGTACGGGACACCGTTGGGCTTGGAAAGGCCGCCGTCCGACGGATGGGACGTTAAGCCGTGGCCCCGTGTGCGGGAGAGCCATACCCTGTGCATGTTAAAGACACCCTTGGTGGCCTTGACGGGAGGCTACCATTTGTCTCCCAACAACCGTTCCAGTGGGTCCCCTCCCCCAACCTTTATAACAAACCTAAAAAGTATGTAAAAATTTATAAACTTTTTAAGCAATAAAAGAACATTGCAGGGAAAAAACCTTTTCATCAGAACTTTACTTTGACTCCAGCTACAATTTTTTCATAAAAAATATTTTTTTTCAAAGTTGGCGAGTTTTGAATGTGTTTGTATATTCGCGTAGAAAAAACTGTCTGCTTATTTTATTTGGTAATATGGTGTATTTAATCAAATGAATATAATTTGGGTGTGTATTTTTCATAATATTCTTCTACGCAAACACCTAAATGTTTTATTATCGTTTTGTTACAACTCCTGATAACTGCTGTCGATCATCGCTTTGTATTCGAATAAAACAACTTTTTCTATCTTTAATGCAAAAAGATGTTTCGCGTTTTTTCAGTTTTTACCATTTTAATCATTTCAAAGCACAAATATTTTTCTATTTTAATATTATAAATTGTTCACAAAAAAAAAAATTTTTTTTTCCTTCAACTATATTTTTATAAATAGTTAACTTCTATAAGGAACGCACAAATTTACAATATGGATTAAAACTTGAAATAAGCATCATTCTCTGATTCGTCGACATCTTTTCCGTCTGGAGTCGTACTTCTGGCCTGGAGGACAACTTCTAATGCAACCACGGCCGAAATTGTCGCAGAAAGGTCGTGACACTCCACCACCGCCTTGAGGATCCCTTTTCATTCGGCGGAGTGATTCAAACTCACCCTTGATATCGCTTAATGATATCTTTCTTTCCTTTGAAAGCCTTGAAAAGGGAGATCTGGAATCTTCCAAGTTGGCGTGAAGTTCCCGAGAATCTTTCCTGTCAGTCAAAGGTGAACAACGACACGAAGTTGTCAGAAGTAAAGTGCTTATGATCACAAAACTAATGAATGTTTCAGAATTCATTGCGGAATTTGAGAAAGAAAGAATTCAAGAATTTCTAAAAGATTTTTCGGAGGATCCACTTCTTCAATTCAGAATTTCCACTTCTTTATCTGAAAAATAAAACTGAGTGTGAACACATTTGCTCCCAATTTCTCGAGTAGATATTTTTTTTTTAAATGCAAAAAGCAGACATTTTGAGCATTATTTCTTATTCTGAAAGAGCGATTTAACGAAACCTCGTTGTGAAATCTGAGTTTAGTTGCTTATGTTTGTTTCAATCAGGCTCGATTCTAGAAACTATAAAGGGGAGGGCGAGCATGATCCACTCACCCCCGATCCGGTTTAGTGCTTTCAATCAATATGAATAAATGGAACACTTCAGAGAAAAATTCACAAATTTTCTTTATGATATTTAAAAAGATTAAAAATCATTTCAAGTTACATTTATGAAAGTATTAAAAAGTAGATTAATATGGTTCATTTTTTATTATTTTAATGAGAACTCATTAGTTTTATTCAGAAAGGTCTCGGTGATGAAGGAGAAACCGATGGGCTTGGAAAGGCAGCCGTCCGTCGGATGGGACGTTAAGCTGTGGCCCCGTGTGCGGGAGAGCCATACCCTGTGCACTTTAAAGAACATACTAGATGGCCTTGACGGGAAGCTACCATCTGTCTCCCAACAGCTTGTTCCAGTGGGTCCCCTTTTCTGGCCATTTAGCCCATTGCCTTGCAGAAAAGTGTTGCTCAGATGTAAAACAACTAAATATCCAGGATTCAGTATTATGTAAATTTTTCATGGATAAATTTCCGAGTCTTGATACAAAAATTAAAAAAAAAGTTGCCTGTAAGACATTCTTATAAATAACTGCACTCAATATCTTAGCTTACTTTAAACCCATTTCACTTATTCCAGTCAGAGAAATCCATTTCACTTGTTCAACATTTCAAATAAAATCTGTGGAATTAAAATTGGTCTGTCTGCAAGCAATGAACTGTACTACTGAAAATTAGAATAGGTAAAGATGATGATAAGAGGATGATAACAGTCTTGGTTTGCTTACTACTCAAGTTGAAGAAGAATGGGACCGTTATAAACAGGCTTTTTCGGAAACAATCAGTACACTTTTAGGAAAAAAGGAGTAGAGGAGACAGAATTATTTGAGAGATAAGGCACTTGAGCTTATATCAGAAAGAAAGAACTGCAGTAATGTCCTTAATCAATACCTTACTAGTCCAAATAGAAAGCATTACAGAGAACTTAATAAACGTGTAAAGGATCAGTTAGCTGCTGATAACAATCTTTGGCTTGATGGTTTGGCTGATAAAGCCGAGGAAGCAGTTAGACAGCACAACAGCAGAGAGCTGTACCAGATAGTTAATGTTTTGTGTGGTAGAAAACGGACAGGTATACAGGGATTGAAGGATAAACAAGGTAAGGTTATAGAAGATGAGGATTCTGTCATGTCTAGGTGGGCTGAGCCTTTCAGTGATGTTCTAAACAATGTAGTTAGTTCTACTCCCATTGTTTGTAATGATGATAGATGCATTGGTGGCTTTAATGTTGGCCCTATAACACAATCTGAAGTTATTTTGGCTGTTTCTAAAATTAAAATTCATAAATCCCGAGGGGTAGATGAAATTACTATAGAAATGCTTAGAGCTGGGAATGTTTCGGTTACCACTTGGATGACTGGAATTTTGAATATCTTTTATGATAAAGGCATGGTTCCTAAGGATTTTACCAGAGCTATTGTTATCCCTATTTTCAAAAAGGTTGATCGCAGTTCTTGTGATAACTATAGGGGTATCAGCCTACTCTCTGTTCCAGGTAAAGTTCTTTCCATGATTGTGCTTAATAGAATTAAGAATCTGGTTGACAGTCAATTGCGTGATGAGCAATGTGGATTCAGAAGTGGTAGAGGATGTGTGGATCAGATATTTTCACTTAGGCAGATTCTTGAGAAATGTTTAGAGTTTCAGAAACCTTTGGTTGCTAGCTTTGTTGATTTCAAAAAGGCTTTCGACTCTGTTGATCGTCATAATTTGTGGTTGATTGTGAGATCATATGGTATACCTGACAAGTTAGTTAACATAATGAAAGCTCTCTATAATAACACTGAGTCGTGTGTGAGAGTTGGTAACGCTTGTAGCAATTGGTTTAGCATTACTTCTGATGTTCGACAAGGGTGCATTTTGTCTCCTTTTCTCTTTAGCTTAGTTATTGATTATGTTATGAGAAATTCACTTCAAGGGAAAGATTTTGACCTTAAATGGGCTGGAGATACGAAAATTTCTGAGTTAGATCATGCTGATGATTTAGCCGTTTTGGCAAATGATGTTGATGAGATGAACTCTTTCATTCGAGCTGTTGATGAGACTGGTAGTAGAGTAGGTTTGGTTATAAACAGAGAGAAAACTAAAGTGATGAAAATTGGTCAGGCAGGCTGTGATTCAGTTAATCTGAATGGTTGCAGTCTTGAGCAGGTGTCACAGTTTAATTACCTTGGGAGCTATGTAACAGATACTGGTGATGTGCGGCATGAGATTAACAGACGAATAGGGATTGCTGTCGGGACTTTTAAGAATCTATGGAGAGTGTGGAGAAATAGGCGTATACACCTAAAGACTAAAATTAGACTGTATAATAGTTTGGTTCTTTCTAGGGTTAGTTATGGTAGTGAAACTTGGACACTTTGTAAACAAGATAACAGGAAACTAGATGCTTTTGATTCCAGATGCTTACGCAGTATCTTGGGCATTAGGTGGTTCAACTTTGTAACTAATGATGAGGTTAGGCAAAGGAGTTTGCAACCTCCTTTAAGAGGCATATTGTGCAGAGAGAGACTCCGTTGGTTTGGCCATGTTGCCCGTATGGATAATTATAGATTGGAGAATAGGGTTATGAACAGTGTGCCTAAAGACCTCAGAAAGAGAGCACTCCGAAAAACAAGAGCACTCCGAAAAACAAGAGCACTACCAAGGCACGCGAGAGTTTATATTACCAATACACGTGAGTATTTGTACTTGCAAGGCACGCGAGTATTTATACTACCAAGGCACGTGAGTATTTATACTTCCTCGTAATAATTTTTTGCATTTCATATTGTATTTGAAAGAAACAACAGCTAATATTTTATATCAAATAGAAAAACAACATAGTTTGCATTCCAGCTTTTAAGAACGATATTCAAAAAATATTTTTTTAAAAATTCCAAGAAATTACATTTTTTATTACATTAACATTTTCCGATTTTTTATCTTGTAAAACCATTAGGTTCTGTTGTTTAACCGCTGAGGGGTGCTTTCTTGCACACAATGGGCTAAATGACCAGGTCACAAGGACCCCGAAGGCTCGGAGAAGGTTGGTGGAAGACCCAAAGGTCATGCAGCGTATTTAACGAGCACACGGTGTCACGGTTTAACGTCCGATCCCGACGGATGGCGGCCTCTCCAAGCCAATCGGTGTCCCCTAATAATGGAGATTGTTGCGGAGAGAAATCTCAACGCTGGCTCAGCTGGGATTCGAACCTGGGAACTGCAGAACCCAAAATACTGTTGAAATAACCAGTCAATTTATTAAATGTTCATAATCTTCAAAATATCTTCTATTAATGATTTTAAGTTTAAACGTCATCAACAGAGGAGATCTCAGACAGAGGACTGCAGCTCAGAGCACGTGACATCTGATTTTGGAGGTGGTGATTTCGTATACCATAAGACAATTTTTTCATCTGTACTTAAAAGAGTTTCTACTGTTTCTTACGTGGGATTGTTCCGTAATTATTGGATAGAGGTTTTCAAACGTTGTTCGCAGCACCATCTGGTGGATATATTTTAAACCATTTCACTCTTCTAAATTAAGTATTTTTATTATGTCCTAATAGTGCGACTCCTAATAATCCATGTATGTCCTAATAGTGTGACTCTTAATGGTCCATGTATGTTCTAATACTATGATTTCTAATAGTCCATATATGTACTAAATATGAGACATGTGCTATAAAAAGATTCACTGTACACTTAATTTACTTATTAAATAATTTACTTATTAACACAATTACTACATACTTAATATAAAAAGAAAAAATTGAAAAAGTGATCATAGTGTGAAAAAAAACAACTTTTTTTACTCTAACACTCATCTTTCAGTATAGTACAGAAACAGTTCCTAATAAGGTCAATAGATGGCGCCAGAAACAACTTCATACCTAATGACCGACAAATAATAGTCATCAGTAAAGTGCGAGACCGTCATCACGAATTCCGCATCCCTGGGCAAAACATTAAAAAAGTGATATTTATATAACTGAAATTATAAAAATTGTTTTTTTATGGGGTGATTTTTTTTCGAAATATTTTAAAAAGGTAACCAATAAGTAAATTCAAAACCAATAGATGTATGAAATTGGGGGAGGGGATGAACTCTGCTGTCTCTCGACAATCGCTGAACCTGGGCCAGGTTTGGGGGACTCGTTGAGATAGGGATCACGCTCAATCGAACTTATTGCGATGGAGAAACACACAGCTCGGAAAATTAGCATCTTTTCGGGTCATCCGGATCTCGCCAAACATCGGAAAATTCACATACGACGTGTTCTTAAAGGTCAAATGGAGATCACGTAGAGGTCAAACCTCGATCTACGAGGGCAAGAAATGTGAAAATTGGTGGTTGGGGTGGTAGATATAGGAAACGTTAGAAAATTTCGGATACGGAGGGTCTTTCAAGGTCAAAGGTCAAATTTAGATCCACCAACGGAAAAGACCTAAAAATTGGTTCCTGTGATATTGAGTTAGATCTCGGAAATGTTGCGAATATTTGGACGTGATGTGTCCTTCGAGTCGATCTACCAGTGTTAGAGGGCTGATAATTGGTTCCTGGGGATATTTTGAATCCTAGATCTCGGAAATGTTGCGAATATTTGTACGCCGTGTGTCCTTCGAGGTCAAAGGTCAAATATCGATCTAACAGTGTTAGAGGGTTGAAAATTGGTGAATACTACTATTACAGGTAGCAGAACTCAGAAATGAGATGATTTTTCAGATCGGGCATTGCGTTCAAGGTCAAATAGGGGTCAGAGTAGCAGGTTGGAAAACGAGAGGTACAGAAGGAACCAACTGATTTCCAGTAAGGCATTTATAGAGAACTGCAAGTCGTTAATTATTTATTTTACTCACACAGTTAACTGTAATAATTTGATAACATAATTAAAATGTTACTGCTATTTGGAACGGTGATCTGGCAACGAAAGTTTCCAGATCACTGATTTCTAAAAAAATCGTTGCCAGATATTTTTTAATTCTGTAATCATCCATAATGTTCGGATCCTTTATTTTCTCCCAACAATGATGGTAGCTCCCGTCAAGGCCATCCAGCGTGTTCTTTAACGAGCACAGGCTATGTCTCTCCCGCACTCGGATCACGGCTTTTCCAATGCCGCCAAGCCTAACGGTGTCTCTTCTGAGTATGGGCACTCAGAAAAATGAACGGGAGTTTTGCGGAGATAAATCTCAACGCTGACCCACTTGGGACTCGAACCTGGGAACTACAGATTACGAGACTGACGCGCTACCGACTGAGCCACCCCCCTTCCCTCAGGATTAATCACGAGGTGAGAGTATTGGAACTTATGGAGGTTCAACGATACTTTTCATTATGAGCAAGACGCTGAAAGGGGTTCGACCTAAAACCTTATGAATTTTTTGCTATCCAGATTTCGAGGAAATTTTTTATTGATTAATTATCTCAAATAGCTTAAGTAGTTAGAACACGTGATCTACAGTACAAAAAGGGGCGGGGATGGCTCAGTTGGCAGAGCGCCAGGCTCGTAATATTTAGTTCCCAGGTTCGAGTCCCACCTGGGTCAGTGTTGAGATTTATCTCCGCAAAACTCCCCGCCCTGCCCACGGTCAGTAGAGGACACCGTCCACCGGATGGGACGTTAATTCGTAGCTCCGTGTGCGGGAGAGCCATAACATGTGCATATTAAAAAACACGCTGGATGGCTTTGACGGGACGCTACCATCTATCTCCTAACAGCTGTTCCAGTGGGTCCCCTCCCCCAACCTTCTCTGAGCCTTCGGGGTCCTTGTGACCTGGCCATTTAGCCCATGGTGTGCAAACAAGTGCCGCTCAGAGGTAAAACAATCCAACTTTAAAGAACACGCTGGATGACTTTGACGGGACGCTCCCATCTGTCTCCCAACAGTTTTTCCAATGGGTCCCCTCCCACAGGGGCGGGGGTGGTTCAGTCGCTAGCGCGCCAGGCTCGTAATCTGTAGTTCCCAGGTTCGAGTCCCAGCTGGGTCAGCGTTGAGATTTATCTCCGAAAAATTCCCCGCCCTGCCCACGGTCAGTAGGGGACACCGATGAGCTTGGAAAGGCCGCCGTCCGTCGGATGGGACGTTAAGCCGTGGCCCCGTGTGCGGGAGAGCCATACCCTGTGCACGTTATAGAACACGCTGGATGGCCTTGACGGGAGGCTACCATCTATCTCCTAACAGCTGTTCCAGTGGGTCCCCTCCCCCAACCTTCTCTGAGCCTTCGGGGTCCTTGTGACCTGGCCATTTAGCCCATGGTGTGCAAACAAGTGCCGCTCAGAGGTAAAACAATCCAACTTTAAAGAACACGCTGGATGACTTTGACGGGACGCTCCCATCTGTCTCCCAACAGTTTTTCCAATGGGTCCCCTCCCACAGGGGCGGGGGTGGTTCAGTCGCTAGCGCGCCAGGCTCGTAATCTGTAGTTCCCAGGTTCGAGTCCCAGCTGGGTCAGCGTTGAGATTTATCTCCGAAAAATTCCCCGCCCTGCCCACGGTCAGTAGGGGACACCGATGAGCTTGGAAAGGCCGCCGTCCGTCGGATGGGACGTTAAGCCGTGGCCCCGTGTGCGGGAGAGCCATACCCTGTGCACGTTAAAGAACACGCTGGATGGCCTTGACGGGAGGCTACCATCTGTCTCCCAACAGCTGTTTCAGTGGATCCCCTCCCCCAACCTACTCTGAGCCTTCGGGGTCCATGTGACTTGGCCATTTAGCCCATGGTGTGCAAAAGTGCCGCTCAGAGGTAAAACAACCCAACAACCCAACCCCTCCCACAACCTTCTCTGAGCCTTCGGGGTCCTTGTGACCTGGCCATTTAGCCCATGGTGTGCAAAAAAGTGCCGCTCAGAGGTAAAACAACCCAACGTTAAAGAACACGCTGGATGGCCTTGACGGGAGGCTACCATCTGTCTCCTAACAGCTGTTCCAGTGAGTCCCCTCCCAAAACCTTCTCTGAGACTTCGGGGTCCATGTGACCTGGCTATTTAGTTCATGGTGTGCAAAAAAGTGCCACTCAGAGGTAAAACAACCCAACGTTAAATAACACGCTGGATGGCCTTGATGGGAGGATACCATCTGTCTCCCAACATCTGTTCCAGTTGGTCCACTCTCCCAACCTTCTCTGAGCCTTCGGGGTCCTTGTGACCTGTCCATTTAGTCCATGGTGTGCAGAAAAGTGCCGCTCAGAGGTAAAACAACCTAACTTTAAATAACACGCTGGATGGCCTTGAGGGGAGTCTACCATCTGTCTCCCAACAGCTGTTACAGTGGGTCCCCCTCCCCCAACGTTCTCTGAGCTTCGGAGTCCTTGTGACCTGGCCATTTAGCCCATGGTGTGCAAACAAATGCTACTCAGAGGGAAAACAACCCAACGTTAAACAGCACGCTGGATGACCTTGATGGAAAATTACCATCTCTCTCCCAATAGCTGTTCCATTGGGTCCCCAACCTCTGAGCATTCGTGGTCCTTCTGACCTGGCCATTTAGCCCATTCTGAGCAAAAAACTGCCGCTCAGAGGTAAAACAACCCAACGTTAAATAACACGCTGGATGGCCTTGACGGGAGGCTACCATCTGTCTCCCAACAGCTGTTCCAGTGGGTCCCCCTCCCCTAACGTTCTCTGATCTTCGGAGTCCTTGTGACCTGGCCATTTAGCCCATGGTGTGCAAACAAGTGCCGCTCAGTGGTAAAATAATCCAACGTTAAACAACACGCTGGATGACCTTGACGGAGGGTTACCATCTGTCTCCCAACAGCTGTTGCAGTGGGTCCCCTCCCGCAACTGTCTCTGAGCCTTCGGGGTCCTTGTGACCTGACCATTTATCCCATTGTGTGCAAAATTGTGCCGCTCAGAGGTAAAACAATCCAACGTTAAAGAGCACTCTGGATGGCCTTGACGGGAGGCTACCATCTGCCTCCCAACAGCTGTTTCAGTGGGTCCTCTCCCCCAACCTTCTCTGAGCCTTCGGGGTCCTGGTGACCTGGCCATTTAGCCCATGGTGTGCAAAAAAGTGCTACTCAGAGGTAAAACAACCCAATCCAATACTACAAAAACCTAAGGAAAGAGCGGATAGCTTATCCAGTTTAGCGGCCTGGTTTTATTTCCTATTAATCATAAAAAAAATACCCCCTCAAGCATCTGCTTGCCACAGAGGTCTGACAGGAACCTGTCAGAGTATATTCCATAATAGAAGGTCTGAGATGATGGCAGGATCTCAGATGAAAAACGACAGAAATGCCCATAGACTTACCCGGGACTCGAACCCAGGTCCCTTAGATCAGTAGCCAAGCGCGCTAACCACTCGGCCATGCAGTTATTGATAAATTAATTAATAATAATTAATAAAATTAGTAAATAATTATTTATTTATTATTTATTAATTATTATTACGAAAAATATTTCAAGTTTAAATTATTCTAATCCTGAGATCATCTCTAGTATCTTACCTCTTTTTCGTTGCGGACTCCCACAGATCGTTTGCAGAAAATAGTTTTCGTGTTCAGAGCGCGCTCTTTTATAACCTAAGCTGACGCAGATCACTTGGACCTTCCTGTTACGTCTCAATGATCACTTCCGTCGCCACTCCTCAAGTCCGTTCAACCTAACTGGTTCGTCACTTCCGCTTCTACGCTTCTTAGAAAAGGCAGCAGAAGAGGAAATTCTCGAATACTAATTTCTGAGTATCCGAAGAACGTAACAGAAGGTCATTCATTACACTTCAGGATGAAATCGACAAATCCTGACCCAGTGCACTTCAATCTCTTTCAGTTGTTTGGGTTGTTTTACCTCTGACCTGCACTTTTTTTGCACACCATAGGCTAAATGGCCAGGTCACGTGGACCCCGAAGGCTCAGAGAATGTTGGTGGATGGGACCCACAGGAACAGCTGTTGGGAGACAGATGGTAGCCTCCCGTCCAGGCCATCTAGCGTGTTCTTTAACTTTGGGTTGTTTTACCTCTGAGCGGCACTTGTTTGCACACAATGGACTAAATGGCCAGGTCACATGGACCCCGAAGGTTCAGAGAAGGTTGGAGGATGGAACCCACAGGAACAGCTGTTGGGAGACAGATTGCAGCCTCCCGTGAAGGCCATCCAGCGTGTTCTTTAATGTTGGATTGTTTTACCTCTGAGCGGCACTATTTTGCACACCATGGGCTAAATGGCCAGGTCACAAGGACCCCGAAGCCTCAGAGAAGGTTGGGGGAGGGGACCCACTGGAACAGCTGTTGGGAGACAGATGGTAGCCCCCCGTCAAGGCCATCCAGCGTGTTCTTTAACGTTGGATTGTTTTACCTCTGAGCGGCACTTTTTTGCACACCATGGGCTAAATGGCCAGGTCACAAGGACCCAGAACGCTCAGAGAAGGTTGAGGGAGGGGACCCACTGGAACAGTTGTTGGGAGACAGATGGTAGCCTCCCGTCAAGGCCATCCAGCGTGTTCTTTAACGTGCACAGGGTATGGCTCTCTCCCGCACACGGGGCCAAGGCTTAACGTCCCATCCAACAGACGGCGGCCTTTCCAAGCCCATCGGTGTCCCCTACTGACCGTGAGCAGGACGAGGAATTTTGCGGAGATAAATCTCAACGCTGACCCACCTGGGACTCGAACCTGGGAACGACAGATTACGTGGCGCGCAGATTACGTGGCGCGCAGATTGCCTGGCGCGCTACCGACTGAGCCACCCCCGCCCTCAAATATCGTTCAAATCAACATAAACGGAAGTGGAACGCAGAAAAGACATCCCGATTTTTAGAAAGAATTTTTTTTTTCTAATATTAATCAAAATAAATATTTTTGGTTTTTGAATTCCCAGTTTCTTCCAATAGTTATGTTCTTAACTATTCAATAAAAGATTTTCAAAGAAAGGGAAACTCTGAATGACGATTAAAGATTTTCCTTTAATTATTATTTATTTTTGGAATGAACTGTGGTAAAGATGGATACTATTTTTTTAGTTCCATTTTCGATTTGAACAGTTCTTCAAAATATGCAAATAAGTTGCAAATAACACCTTTAAACACATAAATTCCTCCTCGTCTGAAGGGACGGGGTGACTCAGTCGGTAGCGGGCGAAGCTCGTAATCTGCAGTTCCCAGGTTCGAGTCCCTGCTAGGTCAGCATTGAGACTTATTTCCGCAAATCTCTCCTCCCTGCCCACGGCCAACCGGGGACACCGATAGGTTTGGAAAAGCTGCCGTCCATCGGATGTGACATTAAGCCGTGGTCCTGTGTGTGTGGGGGGGGAGAGCTATGCCCTGTGCACGTTATAGAACACGCTGGATGGCCTTGACGGGAGGCTACCATGTGTCTCCCTACAGATGTTCCAGGAGGGCTCCTCCCCCAACCTTCTCTGAGGCGTCGGGGTCCTTGTGACCTGGCCATTTAGCCCATGGTGTGCAACGAAGTGCCTCTCGGAGGTAAAACAATCCAACGTTAAAGAATACGCTGGATAGTTTTGACGGGAGGCTACCATCTGTCTCCCAACAGCTGTTCCACTGGGTCCCCTGCCCTAACCTTCTCTGAGCCTTCGGGGTCCATGTGACCTGGCCATTTAGCTCATGGTGTGCAAAAAAGTGCCGCTCAGAGGTAAAACAACCCAACCCTATCAGCATGGGCGCCCGCAGAGGGGGCAAAATGGAGCACTCCCCCCTGGGCGCGAGTAAAAAATTCCACAAATTAAAATCGTAACAATTTAAACGTAATTAATTTATATACATTATGTAGGTGTTTTTGTATTTATGCAATGCTGTATTCTATAATCTACTTCTGAAAGAAAACCTAAAAAATTAAATAATTAAATAAAAATTTATTGATGTAATTATTTGTCTCCAAGCTTTGCTCCCGCCACCGCCCCCTGGAAAATGTTCTGCAGACGCCCATGCATATGAGGCATAAAAAAATTGATCATAATTATTATTCAGACGCTGTTGAGAACTATATCACCTCAATTCAGCAGTATGTCTTCTAAAAAGAATTTTTAAAATATTCTTTTCTTTATTGCGTCAAAGAGTCTCTTTGGCGTTATTGTTAGTTTCGAAAATTAAATTTTAATAATTTGGAAGAGAATAATTATTGTGAAACTGAAAAGACGCACTTTATGAGAATAACATAGAACTTGCTGCTTTAGTGAAACTTTAGGTAAACATTTTTCGGAATGAAAACTTACACCAACATCACGCAACGGAAAAACAATCCTTCCCATCATCCCATGATCTCTTTCTTCGCATTTGTGATGAGATGGTATCAGAATTTAATCGAGTGTTGCATTAGTTTTTTTTGCACGTTGACTTTCCTATGACGAAATTTGGCCTGAAGCGATCATTTTCAGGGAATGGCTTTCACTGACTCAAGGCCGAAGTCACGAGGTGCATCTTTCATGTAGTCCAGTGTAAATGAATAAAAAATATTGTTAAGGATAGAGGAGAACCCATTCCAGATCTATTTTAACAACCGAAACATGCTTCGGTTTTTTTGATTATGTATAATAATCTTTTTACATCATATTTAAAGCAATGATATTGTTATGAATTTTAAATAGAAAATTGAGAGTGCGTTAAAAAGAATGCTTATCAACAAAAAATTATAAATGAACTAATTTATACAAATGAGTAAGACCACATATATAAAACAAATTCAACTGACAGAAATCCTTGCCTTCATCTGTTTCAAGCTAAACTATATTAAAAGTAGATGTTTTACATCTCTTTATTCTTCAAATATTTGTAATAAAATTATTTCAATATCTACTTACAGCACAAATTGCGGCGGGGGTGACTCAGTCGGTAGCACGCCAGGCTCGTAATCCGTAGTTCCCAGGTTCGAGTTGCCAGCTGGGTCTGCATTGAGATTTGTTTCCGCAAAACTCCTCGTCCTGCCCACGGTCATTAGGGGACACCGATGAGTTTGATCAATGACCACCGTCCGTCGGATGGGATGTTAAGTCTTGACCCCATGTGCGGGAGAGCCATACCCTGTGAACGTTAAAGAACACGCTGGATGGCCTTGACGGGAGGCTATACCATCTGTCTCCCAACAGCTGTTCCAGTGGATCCCCTCCCCCAACCTTCTCTGAAACTTCGGGGTCCTTGTGACCTGGCCATTTAGCCCATTGTGTGCAAAAAAGTGCCGCTCAGAGGTAAAACAATCCAACGTTAAAGAACACGCTGGATGGCCTTGACGGGAGGTTACCATCTGTCTCCCAACAGCTGTTCCAGTGGGTCCCCTCCCCCAACCTTCTCTGAGACTTCGGGGTCCATGTGACTTGGCTATTTAGCCCATGGTGTGCAAAAAAAGTGCCGCTGAGAGATAAAACCACGGTAAACTACCATCTGTCTCTTAATAGCTGTCCAGAGAGAGTGGGGCGGGGATGGCTCAGTCGCTACCGCGCCAGGCTCGTAATCTGTAGTTCCCGAGTTAGAGTCCCAGCTGGGTCAGTGTTGAGACTTATCTCCGCAAAACTCCCCGCCCTGCTCACTGTCAGTAGGGGACACTGAAAGGCTTAGAAAGTCCGCCGTCCGTCGGATGGGACGTTAAGCCGTGACCCCGTGTGCGGGAGAGCCATACCCTATGCACGTTAAAGAACACCCTTGGTGACCTTGACGGGAGGCCACCATCTGTCTCCCAACAACTTTTCCAGTGGGTCCACTACCCGACCTTTATAACTTTTTACGTACTTTTTAGGTTTGTTATAAACTTTTTAAGCAATAAAAGAAGATTGCGGTGAAAAAAACGTTTCATTAGAACTTCACTTTGACTCCAGCGACAATTTTTTCATAAAAAATATTTTTTTCAAAGTTTCTCAGTTTTGAATGTGTTTGTATATTCGCGTAGAAAAAACTGTCTGCCTAGTTTTTTATTAGGTAATGTAGTGTATTTAATCAAATGAATATAATTTCGGTGTGTATTTTTCATAATATTCTTCTACGCAAATACCTAAATGTTTTATTATCGTTTTGTTACAACTCCTGATAACTGCTGTCGATCATCGCTTTGTATTCGAATAAAACAACTTTTTCCATCTTTAATGCAAAAAGATGTTTCGCGTTTTTTCAGTTTTTACCATTTTAATCATTTCAAAGCACAAATATTTTTCTATTTTAATATTATAAATTGTTCACTAAAAAAATTTTTTTTCCTTCAACTATATTTTTATAAATAGTTAACTTCTATAAGGAACGCAGAAATTTACAATATGGATTAAAACTTGAAATAAGCATCATCCTCCAATTCGTCGACATCTTTTACGTCTGGAGTCGTACTGCTGGCCTCGAGAATACCTTCTGACGCAACCACGACCGAAATTTTCGCAGAAAGGTCGTGACACTCCACCACCAGTAGTATTGTGCCACCATAGGAATCCCCCTTTGCATAGTGCTTCCCCCATGACGTCACTGATCACGCCCGTATGACGTCACCGGCCATGCCCACTTCCACCCCTCCCCCTGTGACGTATCACGACGTAATAATTACATAATCATTACGTAACCGGCCACGCCCCCTTATTAATAATTAATAATTTCCTCCCCTCCCCTTCCTCGGTGGCGCCATCTGTTGACAGTGAGAAGTGCTATTTTCCAAAAAAAAACCTCTTTTTATTCTAATTCTTCGATTTTTGATTTCCCCCTTTATAAAAAAATTCCTCCCCCCCTTATGAAAAAACCCCTGACGCCATCTGGTGCCTGTGAGGAACACTAATTCCCCCAAAACCCTTATTTTAATTCTTTGATTTCCTCTCCTATTAAAAATTACTCCCACCTATATTTTAAGCCCTCCCCCTTATTCAAAAAACCCTGGTGCCATCTGTTGACAATGAAGAGTACTGTTTTCGGAAAAACCTCCTTATTTTAACTCTAATTCCCGATTTTTCTTTATTATGCCCCAATGGTTGACCTATATTTTAAGCCCTCCTGCAGACCTCCTGGTTGACCTTTTAAGCCCTACCTATAGTTTAAGCCCTCGGATCGGCTGATGCAAGACTCAGAATAATTGCATAGAAAGGGATGATACAATTGTAACGTCTCACAGAAAATCAGGTCCCTAGTAATTAAACACTTACCAAAATTCTCTTCCCTTAAAAATTTAACAGGCTGCGTCCAATGCGTATTTTTAGTACATCTCCTGTATTCATCTGAAATTTTACAATTCCGTTCAAATCTTTTTGAATGTCTAATGCAGATCTCAAATTGTAAATCAACTCGCAGAGTTGTATTTATTCCTTAGTAATTAAAACCCTTTGCTATTCCTTTATAATTAAAACTCCCTGCTATTAAACTCCCTAGTAATTAAACACTCATCAAAATTCCTTTACCTTTATTAAAAAAACCACCGTACGGTTGAAAAAAATCAGTTTCCTGTAGATGCGTTTTATCGGAAAAAAAAACTTCTCCTCGGCAACGAGAGTCGAACGCGCTACCTCAGTCCCCAGCTTCATTCTGTCAACTCCTTGAACAAGAACCAACCTGCAATGGAAAAATTTCAAACTCTGTTATTGGCATTCCTGAAGTCGTACGTGGAGTTTCATCATGCACATACGTGTCCTCTTACCGGTCAGGTAGCAACGAAACAGCTCGTGACAAATGATGCAATCGCCGCGGGAGGTTGAGTGTCCTATGATTGTTGTTCTCTAAGGGTAAGTGATGTGTCACTCGCTGGACAGTCCACGTTATTCTGATCTTGTTGTGACACGTATTAGATAGTGGGATTTGGGGGTGTATATATACGGGGTCAAGTCAGCCCAAGGACATTCCATTGCTAACTTCTCTACTGAGTTATCAACGCTGTTACCTGCTGACCATCCCAAATGTCTACTGAGCAAGTCTTCAACGTTCCTGCTGGATCATCAACAGCTAACAGGTAAATAAAACTTTATTTAATGCTATGTTGTCCTTAAGACACACAATCATTTACTGACATACGTAGAATGTTATATTTGTTTCTATCCAGTAAAAGTCATTTGACTTACTTTATTCTACTTATAAATTAGTTAAATATTTAATTATATCTTTTGCTCAGGTTAGCAAACTGTTAAATTGTTTCTCAAACTTTAGTTAAATATTTAATTAGACCTTTTGCTCAGGTTAGCAAACTGTTAAATTGTTTCTCAAACTTTAGTTAAATATTTAATTAGATCTTTTGCTCAGGTTAGCAAACTGTTAAATTGTTTCTCAAACTTTAGTTAAATATTTAATTAGATCTTTTGCTCAGGTTAGCAAACTGTTAAATTTTTTCTCAAACTTTAGTTAAATATTTAATTAGACCTTTTGCTCAGGTTAGCAAACTGTTAAATTGTTTCTCAAACTTTAGTTAAATATTTAATTAGATCTTTTGCTCAGGTTAGCAAACTGTTAAATTTTTTCTCAAACTTTAGTTAAATATTTAATTAGATCTTTTGCTCAGGTTAGCAAACTGTTAAATTTTTTCTCAAACTTTAGTTAAATATTTAATTAGATCTTTTGCTCAGGTTAGCAAACTGTTAAATTGTTTCTCAAACTTTAGTTAAATATTTAATCAGATCTTTTGCTCAGGTTAGCAAACTGTTAAATTGTTTCTCAAACTTTAGTTAAATATTTAATTAGATCTTTTGCTCGGGGTAACAAACTGATCAACATAGAGTTTTATTCTAAAACTTAATTTTCAAAACCTTTATTTACTTAGATATTTTTGATTGCGCTAGTAAATGTACTGCATATTCTGAGACCGCATTATCTATCTATCTATCTATCTAGGAACACCACGCAGTGCTTTGAGAAACTTCTAGCAACAGTGGAGAACCTCGCCGATGTCTCCAAAAGAAGCCTGGAGACAGAGGACAGAAGTGTGAAACGTGTCTGACGTCAGATGGAGGCCGGGAAAATATTACGACCGAGGACGATGTGACTTTCGCTTACCCATCGGAAGCGCATCGCCGCGGCAAAAGCAGCAGCGGATGTGAGAACTCCATCCGTCCCGGTTGTTGTTGCGATCCCTTCAACGGCAACTAGGTAAATGAAATTTTATTTAACGCTGTCCTTAAGAAACTCAGCTATTTATTAACGTACATCGAGTTTTCTAACCTGTAAAGTCATTTTATTGTAAATGCTAACTTTAGTTACTTAGATATTTTGATCACACTCGCAAATGTATTGCATGCTGTCTTTTATCACAACATAACTGTTTCAATATAGAGTTTTATATTTGTTTCTAACCTGTAAAGTCATTTTATTGTAAATCTTAATTTTCAAACTTTAGTTACTTAGATTTTTTGCTCACGCTAGTAAATGTACTGCATGCTGTCTTTTATCACAACATAACTGTTTCAATATAGAGTTTTATATTTGTTTCTATCTAGTAAAGTCATTTTCAAACTTTAGTTAATAGTTACTTAGATTTTTTTTTGCTCAGGCTAGCAAACTGTGCTGTCTTTTATTCTAAAACCTAATTTTCAAACTTTAGTTACTAAGATATTTTGAGTAAATGTACTGCATATTGTCTTTTCTGTTCTAAGATGAAAAACATGTAAATGTACTGCATATTCTGAAACGGAATTATCTTTCTAGATCCTCCAATGATCCGGACCGTGCGGCCCCCGCAGCTGATACCGCGTGTTTTGAGACGCTGGACGCCGCCGTCAAGACTCCGATACCTATCGTGGGCCAGACCGTCCCCCTCTACGAAGTAGCCGGTGATGACGTCATCTCGGGACTCTTCAACGGCTCCGGCTCTGCAGTCAGGTAAATGAAATTTCATTTGATGTTGAGCAGGTCTTAAACGGCTCAATCATTTACTAAAGCATATATAGTTTTATAACCTGTAAAGCCTTTTTACTTTCTATATTCTACTTATAAATTAGTTAAATATTTAATTAGGCCTTTTGCTCGAGCTAGCAACGGTTAAATTCTTCCACAATCGAGTGTTTACTCTCGTGGAACATTTTTTCTCAGACTTGTACTGTAGGTAAAATTATACTAGCAATGTGTGTTGTCTTTTATTACAACTGTTAAATTTTTCCACATTCGGGTGTTTACTCACGTGGAACATTTTTTTCTCAGACTTGTACAGTAGGCAAAATTTCTATATATGTGAATAAATATATGATTTTTATTGTGTAAACTATATAGAAAGAAGAATATTAGAAAAATGTAATACTTTAAAAGCGTGTATCTGGGGAAAACGTAATACTTTAAAAGTGTGTATCTGGGGAAAATGTGATACTTTAAAAGCGTGTATCAGGGGAAAATGTGATACTTTAAAAATGTAATACTTTAAAAGCGTGTATCAGGGGAAAATGTGATACTTTAAAAATGTAATACTTTAAAAGCGTGTATCAGGGGAAAATGTGATACTTTAAAAATGTAATACTTTAAAAGCGTGTATCAGGGGAAAATGTGATACTTTAAAAATGTAATACTTTAAAAGTGTGTATCTGGGGAAAATGTAATACATTAAAAGTGTGTATCTGGGGAAAATGTAATACTTTAAAAACGTGTATCTGAGTAATACAGCATTATAACTTCAGTTCTAAGATAAAAAAAACACGTAAAGTACCGCATATTCTGAGAATAAATTATCTATCTAGGTCTGTCGAGTCCTTCAACGTTCCAGGACCATCCACAGTCAGACCTGCTGCAGTGTCGTACTACGCTGTGACCAAAACTTGCCACTGCAACTCCGCCAAGTTTCGCACACAGTTCGTCTCAACGAGTGTGCGGCTTGGCGGAATGGAGGATGTACAGTCCCATAATTTCATTCCAGTCCTGCACGACCTGCACGAAAAAATGCTGGCCGACATCGTCCCCGCAGCGGAGTATAGCCATGTTCAGCTATGTTTACGCTCCCGGGATTTGAAAAACCCTGTCAACTTGGCACTAATTCGGCGTAATGCCCTGACGGGGGAGAGATTCATGGCTGCACTAGACAAAGTAGTGCAGTCGAATGAGTCTCTCGGTCCCGGGAGCGAACTGGAGTTTGACTTTGTTTGTGCCGATCTGGACAGGGTCGGCAACGGTGGAGTTATTGGCAGACGTGCAAAACCCCAACCCCGAAAAACGCAGCCTCGTGGATGTCCAGTCTTTCATCCACAATAAAAGAGCGGTCTGAAGCATCATTAATAATGATGAGATCTGTCTAGCAAGAGCTCTCGTCGTCGCACGAGAGCTCTGCTTGAAAAATAAAGGCCTGACGAACAGCTATACCATAATCAGCAACTACCACTACCCTTTACAATGCCAAGAAGCCCGTCAACTTCACCAGGATGCGGGTATTCCCGAGGGTCCCTGTGGACTCCCAGAAGTCCAGCTTTTCCAAACACACATGGTGCAATACCGAATTGTAGTGTATTCTGCTGACGACGCCTTCCTCACCATCCTCATCAGTCCCGAAGGAGGGGACAACATCTATTTATTGTTTAGTGCTGGGCATTACGATGTGATTACGAAGCCATCGGGATTTTTCGGGGCTAGGCAATTCTGCCCGAAATGTTTAAAGGGGTTTAATCACGGGCACGTTTGCAAGGGGACCTGCAACAGGTGCCTGTCAACCGATGTGGTTCATGCAGGGGAGTTGTTGCTCTGCACAATGTGTTGTGTGTATTTGCACGAGGCTGAATGCTTTCAGGCGCATCTGCTGAAGACATGTCAGACACAACATCGCTGTGTTAAGTGCATCAACATGTACGATCCCCTGAAAAAACACGTTTGCAAGGTTGACATCTTAAAATTCGTCGAGCCCTGCAAAATTGAGCCTGTCGGTCAGACTTACCTCTACTTTGATGTAGAGACTGTGCAGTGTGCCGGCGGATTGCTGAAACCAATACTGTGTGTGGTCACATACCAAGTGGACAACGAGTGGGTCTATGCTTCATTTCCAGAAATGGATGCCTTTATGGATTGGCTTCTAGCCGAAGAACGTCCCGGGGTTCAACGATTCAAGGACACCACAGTCCTAGCGCATAATCTCAAAGGCTTTGACGGCATGTTCATCATTAGTTACCTCTAGAGAAAATTTTTAAAACCGGATCTCGTGTTCGATGGATCCAAGATTTTAGGTATCTTTTTACCTGGCCTTAAAATAAGGTTTATCGACACGCTGTCCTTTATTCAGGCTCCTCTTCGATCATTCACGAAGACCTTCAACTTGGAGACGGTGAAAGGCTTTTTCCCCTTTAAATTTGTGAAGGAGGAAAATCTACAATATGCAGGACCCATCCCTGATCGGTATTTTTTCCAGCTGGAAAACATGGAGCCTGAAACTCTGTCAGTATTCAACGAGTGGTATGCCACAGCAAGCCTTGAACACTGGGATTTTCAACAGCAGCTTCTGTATTACTGCAAGGCAGATACAGAGCTGTTGCGGCGGGGCACCCAAGCTTTCCGTGAGGAATTTTTAAATCTCACAGGTGTAGACCCATTTGCGCGTGACCTGACTATTGCCGGTGCTTGCCTTCACATATTCCACAGAAAGTTTCTGCAAAAGAATACCCTCGGTGTGTGTCCCGCCCAAGGGTATTCGGCGAGTAATGACCGGCAGTCCTTGAAAGCTCTCGCGTGGTTAGAGTATGAGGCTTCCAAGGACAACATCGAAATTCAAACTGCGCGATCACCCGGAGGTGAGTATAAGATTGGGCAGTACAAATTGGACGGTGTGTGCCACAGTACCCGTTGTTATTACGAGTTTTTAGGTTGTTACTTTCATCACTGCTTGAAATGTTTCAAACCTGAAAAAATAGATCAGCGCACGAGAAAGCCATTTGGTCTGCTAAACACCCGGACCATGGATCGTCTTGAGACCTTGAAAGTGCTGATGAACGGGTACACATGCAAAATTATGTGGGAGCACGAATTCGACAAGTTGATGCGCAAAAACCAGTCCGTCGCATTAATTTATATATCCGTCGGGCCTATCCGGTGTATAGGGGCCCGTGACTACCTCTACGGAGGACGCGTGGAGGTGTTCTCCATCTTTGCATCGGTTGACTTAGGATGTAGCCTTAACTACATTGATTACAACAGCCTGTACCCTTATGTTTGCAAGAAGGCTCCATTCGGTAAAGGTCACCCGGTTCGGATCACCTCCGATTTCGCCACGGACCTCGACCACTATTTTGGCATTGCACACGCCACACTGTTACCCCCCGACGATTTATTCATCCCTGTACTGTTCTATAGGTGTAATGGGAAGCTGCTTTTTCCCCTTTGTAGGATCTGTGCGGATGGACAGCTGGCACCCCCTTGTCGGCACACCGTGAACCAGCACGCATTGACAGGATCTTGGCCCACGTTCGAAATTTACGCTGCGATGCGTGCTGGCTACAAACTTCTCCAGTTCCACGATGTGTGGCACTTTAATACCATCCTGCAATATGACCCTACAACAAAAAAGGGAGGTGTCTATGCTTGGTACATAGACACTTTTCTGGGACTGAAGCAGCGTTACTCCGGGTTTCCCCCTGACATGCACACCGAGGAGCAAAAGGAAGCCTTCTGTGAGGCCTTCTTCCAGGCGGAGGGGGTTCGGATCCTCCCCTCGGAAGTTGAGAAAAACAACCTTAAGCGAACTCTTTCCAAGGTCTCGCTTAATTCGTCATGGGGGAAGCATGCGCAGAACATGAGTCGAACCCAGATGACCATTGTGAGTTGTCCTGTCAAGTACATGGAGCTCTTGATGGACGCATCACTAGTCATCACTGACGTCGCTGTTATCAGTGATCAGGCCGTACTTGTCACGCACAAGCCGGCGGAGTCTGCCACTCCAGCGAACACCCGTGGAAGCCTGATTCTCGCCGCAATGGTGACAAGTCACGCCAGACTAAAACTGTACGAGCTTCTATCGAAATTAGATAGTCGTGCAATGTATTCTGACACGGATTCAGTGATTTACACAACGTCTCCTCGCGACACCTACACACCGCCACAAAATCCCTTCCTTGGAGGTCTCGTTGACGAAATTTCATCAAAGTATGACCCCGGTGTACATATCACAGACTACATTAGCGCCGGGGCCAAGAGTTATGCCCTTCGGTTGAGCAACGGCGATGAAATTCTTCGCGCCAAGGGCATATCTCTCACGAAGCAAAACAGGTGTAAATATAATTTTGAACTTCTAAAATTCATGGTCCTAGGGAATTCCCCAGTCAGCGACACCTTCGATGTCCCTTTTACTGTGGTTCGTAATAAAGTGGATGGGTCACTTACGAACAGGCCCATGGTAAAAAGGTTTAAGGCCAACCTCGATAAGCGGTATCTCAGCCCGGGTTCGGCTCTCACTGTACCTTATGGTTACAATGACCTGGGCCTGGATATCCTTATCCAACTCATGGATGAGTAATTGCACAGTTTTTATTTATTTATTATTGCACACTAATTTATTATTTATTTATTTATTTATTATTGCATCTTAATTTATTATTTCAACTTATTTATTATGTCTGTGTGCATAGTATTACAACTTTATTTCATTACACACTTTATTTCGTTGCTCACCAGTGTAAATATTATTTCATTACACGCTTTATTTCGTTGCTCACCAGTGTAAATATTATTTCATTGCACACTTTATTTATTTCAATGTCCTTAGTGGACCTTATTATTTCACTGCACACTTTATTTATTTCAATGTTCCTAGGGACCTTATTATTATTTCAGTATCTGTAGTGGATCTTGTAACCGTAGCAGACTTTTTTAAACTTATTATTTCAATGTTCCTAAGGAACCTTATTATTTCAGTATCTGTAGTGGATCTTGTATCCGTAGCAGACCTTTTTTAAACTTATTATTTCAATGTTCCTAGTGAACCTTAGTATTTCACACGTAATGACCCAGCACTGAGGTGTCGTCAGCTTTTGAATTACTGTATTTAACTTATTGTATTTAAAACTACAGCGGATCTGTCATTGTGAATCTGTCATTGTTTTTACTACCATGAATCTGTCATTGTGAATTGTTTCAATAAAAAAAGGTTTCAAAAAATCTGCCTCTTTATTACCCAGCTGAAACACACTACGGTGGGAGAAAGTTTTATCAATGCAGTGCTCCACAGTGTCAGCGAGAGCAGCGCATGCTGACGCCAACCAATGAAAACCACCGGTGCATCCAAGCTTAGAGCGCTCCGAAGAAGGACCAATGAGAAGCCTGGATGCATCCGTGCTTAGAGAACTACTCCAGCGAGGCTGTGGAGCGCGGCAGACCGTGTTTGGGAGAAACTGCACGGATTTGTAAAACTAATTAACTGAATGGAATAAAAGAGTGAATGAAGCAAGAGACGCAAATATCAGTTTTACTTTCTTTTATTGGATATTTTTAATGCACATTTTAAATACATGGGTTTTTTAACACAAATCTTCAAGCGCACAGGGCTTGGATTTTACAGAAGGTTTCAATATGCTGACCACTCGGATAATTTTCTTTTCTTACGTTGGATGGGTACAGCAATATCTTTTGGTGGGCGCTCTTCAGCTATAGTGCTTCTGGGGATGTTGACTTTTAGTTCATGTGGAGTGTCAAACTGTTTTGAGAATAACAAATAATTTTTCAAAGCAGTCAGATACTTTTCGGATTTATCGTCAGCATCGTCAGACTCCAATATTTTCTTCATCTCTGAGTCCAAATCACATACTTTTTTCCTTATGTTTTTTCTCTGCACGGCTTTTACAGAAATCATTTTTTTTAAATAGCGAAACCAACAGGGGGAGGGCAGCAGTCAGCAGGGGTATAATGAACCCTGAACCACACTGCAGAAGATGCTTCTTGTGGCGTAAAGACGCACGTTTGGACGCTAGACTCCTTATGACTGTCTTGTGCTGGTGTAAATTCTTTAATACTCTGTGGGAAACAGGTATATTTCCTTTCAAGAAATTGGAACACACTTCACATAGAGCATACATTTGGGGGTCGGAGATGTGCTTCATCAGAGCTGTACGCTGCTTTCCCCCTAGCTTTGGCAAGCACTGAAGGAACGGACCTTGAGATTTAACTTTCATTTAGAACGTAAAGTATTTCGGGTTCTTCTGATGGAAGAATCTTTGCACGGAGCCTTTCACTCTCCAATGTTCTGGGATGAAGGTCAGTGCACAAATAACCACAGGTTACCTGTGTAGCCAGCCTATAGGCATCCGTCAGGAGTTTAGATTGATGGGGTACACTTGTCTCGCCAGGTGTGTTATTTGTGATGCATCCCGACAATTGCGAAATAAAAACATGTAGTGAGCATTGAGCGATATAGTCCTCGAATGTCTTCCTTTTAAAAACAAATTTTGTAAGATCAGGACAATCGTGATATTTTTATGATGACCCCCACGAATAAACAATTGTGATATGCGCTCACTGGCTACAGACTGTTCCATCAAGTCATCCAGTAAAAGAAGTGTAGGTCTGTGAGGATCAAATTCCAGATCCGTAGGTAGTCCTTCATAAAATTCCACCGTTTTCTTGAAGGGTTCAAAGGCAGGCTGCCACTCACTGTAGCAGTAAACGACACACTGGGGTGGGGGTTCGAATACTTGAGCTGCTTCTTTGATGAGTTTCAGAGTGAAAGTCGTCTTCCCACACTGTGAAGGTGCTGCAATTATAATATTTGAAGGAGTGCGGAGAGCCATCGCACCACCATGCAGTCGTTAAAGTCAACTCGACACGTGTAATCACGATGCAGTACTGTGGGAAGAGTCGAACCACACGATCTTTTAAACAGAAAATACAGACAGTGAGCCCCACAAGTGTCTCCCAGGGGGTCCTGCAGAGGTATCGAGGGGTGTAAGACGTGACGTATGCCTAGTCGACTATAGTATTCTTGCATGGAGGTATCGGGACTCGTACCCAGGGGATCAAAGTGATCCACGTGCATTCCTTTCTTGTTGCTATCCAATGAGTTCCAGGCAGGGAGGACGGATCGGTATTGTAGACAAACAAGGCTTCTGACTGATTGATTCTGTGTGGCAGTCTGTCACGGGGGAATACTCCGAGACTTGTGGGTAACATCGAAAGGATGGATTCTAACTGATAGGAATTCATGAGCTGTAGTCAAACGGGACTTTACGGTCCAATGGGATTTCCAACAAATTCTGGTACTCGGCATACAGGAGCACAGTGACCGATGCGGGTAGCGGCTTGGCAAACTTTAATTCGACTCTCACACTCCCACTCTTTATTAAAGAAAATACTTGATTGCATTCACGTTGCTCGGGGGTCAATTGGAATCCGAACAATGTAAAACCTTCTCCATAGACTTTTCGCGACAAGTTAATACCACTATCGGATTTCCAGACGTCCACAGCTTCCAATAATCCTTGGTAACAGCGGAGATAGCGCCCATTCTCAAAGTCGGGGGTGTAGGACTGATGATCACTGTCTATGTGAAGACTGATGTAGTTTAAGTCAAAATGTTGGAAGTTGAAGGGATTTTTTTCGTACGATCCATTCAGGCTGGTACTTTCCAGCATACCCAGTACCACACATACGGGGAGCTGGCCGAGAAATAAATTGTCACGGTTCACACTCGTCAGGCCCGAAGCGATGGAAAACATACGTAAATCCGTTCTTCGCAGAGGGTACTTGGCACTCTCCGAACCCAGCAGGCGAGAGTGTGCAAGGATGACACCCGAAGTGGGTTTGACTTTACGCACGAAAAATTCAGCTTCGTGTATCTGTACTTTGTAAGAGGGGTCTGCTTCACCTGTCATGAGGCAGAATTCGGGTTTGGATCTCAGCAAACGCAGTCGCAGGTCAACTTGATTAAGTAGGTAACGGTCTTGATTAAACAGGTCGGCGTGGATCCACGAGATGAGTTCGATACCTGTTGGTTTGACGTACCCCTTGCGTTGATGCCACCCCTCATTCTCCCTGCTGGTCAGTTCCATTTTACCGGGGGTGTCGAGGTACCAGAGCGAGGTGCCTAGCTGACTTCGTGTGGCATCGGTCCCGTAATTCAATAGAGTCTCTAGATAAGCCCTGTAGGGGTACAGGGTGTGAGAAGCACTCACGAGATGATCGTTGAGGAAGACGTCCACCTGACTGAAGAGGGTATGGAAGAAATTGTTGCAGGGAGCAATCACTTCTGACGGTGCTGTACCATCGGATTTTACAATTTTCAAGACGAGACGTAGGTGACATCGAGATAGATCGATGTAATCGTCCGTTCCCTTCACGATGAATTCGAGTGGTGCATTACCGTCCAGGGAAGCCACAGGTAAATAATTGACATAACAACCTCTTTCTAATTGTGAGACAGTGGGTGGGACCAGAAACAGATCCAGTTCTGAATTGGCACAGTCGCCAGAATCAGCGTGAATTTTCTGAATGCTCATGATGAAAACACGTCCTGTACAGTGTCTCTTCACTTTATGAACCTTGGGGTGCTGACGACGACGTTTTATTCCTTTCCCTCCCTGCAGCTTTGAACTGGCACGTTGTAAGAGGTCGGCACCCGCTTCACGGAGCCCCGCTTTGGCTGCAGATTTGAAGTTTTGCCCCTGGGACATCTCTGAAACGAACCGTAGCCCACCCTTACGCAGGGTAGACAGCGCAGGTCGTACGAGAGGGCTGATGAAACGTCCGATCCTAGCAAAGATGCTTCCTAGCCCGTCGCCTCTTTGATAACGAGGACCACGGAACACACCCTTCCCCGTCTGGCTCTTGTAGTAGCTCAAGTAGGCGTCTGCGGAAGGGGGAACGAATTTAACCCTCATGACAGAAATGTAACTTGACTAAAACTTTACCGAATTTAAAATGCAGTGGTTCTCCGGTGTCGGTACGAAGGAAGATTCTCACACTCTCGAAACTGTTCCTTGCAAGGGGGTAGTAAGCAGGTTGCTGATACACTGCAACAATGGCTTCGTTATTACTGGTTCTGACGGCAGGATTCACGACACGCAACAGTTCACCGTGAGTATCACCTAACAACTGAGGAGCAATCAGATCTGAATACAAATAAATACCATACATTCCTCTGTTCATATCGATGGGATAGTCACCCAGGACTTTATTCAGCGGTATATCTAATTTAGCAATTCCTAGCATGTCACCTAATCCGGGGTTCGATCGAGGAAATTTAATATAATGCGACTTGTCTGTATCCATCAGTACGGTGTGATCTGCCTGTTGCTTGAAACGGTAAGCTTTTCTCAGCCTGTAGGGTAACATCTGGTTTATTGCATCGAATAACGATTCGGCAGTTTCGTATCGTCCGTGGGGTACCTTTCGTTCTTGGAAACTACCTGGCTGGATCACGTAGAAATAACACTCGTCATCAATGTCGAAAGTTGGTGTATTGCAAAGTTTGCTGGCAAATCGTTGGTGGAAGGGTTTGTCAACTTCTCCCTCTCCGATACACAGAGGTTTACCGAAATTCGTTTTAGGAAACAACAACCCGTACACCTCACTCGGTTTGAATACCCAGTAACCACCGTTATAGGAAACTATTATTTCTTTGGGGAGCTATGTGGTGAGGAGAGACAACATCTCCATTCGAGTTATTTTGTCCAGTTTAAGTTTGATTTTCCTGTATTCTTCAGGGATGGCAGGGGCGTAATATTCATATGTGTCGTTAGAACCGTCCACATTGTACCAGCTCACAGGTAAGTGAACTTCAGCTAGTCCCACTTTCCATTTTCCGTTTAGTCTTAGGGGTTGTGCCAGCCGAACCGTGAAATCGGTCTGGGAATTGTTCAGATAAATATTCTGACTAGCCGTGGAGGGAAGAGTCGGGTAGAAACTATCCATTTTTTAGGGATCCAGGAAGGTTTGGGATATCCGCGAAATTTGACCAGTGCCTTTTGACCTTTTCTCTCGATTATTTTCTCAACCGTGTAAAGTTCGGGTTCTGTCACTTTTTGAAGCTCCGATTTATAGAATGTGCCTTTCAACACTTCTCCCTCGGAATCCCTTATGGCATACACAGGGGGCTGCCGTTGAAATACCTTGTCGACTATAAATATTTCTTCGGTCCACAAATGTGTACCTGCCTTCTTGAAGGGCGCTTTTACACTGGCTAGTCGAACTGTGTCACCTCTTTAAATGCTGGTTTTTCTTTTACTACACTCGGATTGCGATAGAGTCGAACCCACACAACGTCTTCGTTGCGTAAGGTCACGTCCTTGGGGGCCATATCGTGTGCACTGTGAACGGTGGCATTGTATCCCCTTACAACACGCTGCAGCACGTCCAGTTAGCGGTAGGTATTGTTGCGTGTATAATATCTCCCCAGTCTCTCGCGTAGGGTACGATTCCATCTCTCCACCAAAACTGCTTTTTTGTCGGAGTATGTAGCAAAGAACAGAATACCTTTCTTTTTCAGGAATTTCTGGAACACTCTGTTGGTAAATTCCGTACCCTGATCAGTATTTAAATTCATTGGGGATCGACCTTTGGAAAGGATTTTTTTGAAAGCTGAGACAATTTCTTTCCCTGTTTTAGCCTTCATGGCCAGCGCCCACCCGTATCTCGAGAACACATCGATGACTATTAATATGTAGCGATACCCGTCATTGAAGCGAGTTAGATTTTTCACGACCATGAGATCGGCTTGCCATTGTTCGTCTAACCCTGTGACGTAAACTTTGTTACGAGGGAACTTTCTGTGAACAGGTTTATGTAACGTGTAGGCAGGCTGCTTTTCTAATCATTCTCGGACGAGTTTGAGTGGCAGTCCCGTATTCTGTGCCAACACTACCGAATCCTCTTTCGGGGTCGAAATTTTTGGACTCCACAGTTTTGTTTTCTGCTGCACCCAGACGTCGTACCCCACCAGGTTTTGCCATTGATGTAGTGAAAGTATAACACCTGTCACTGTAGGAACGTCACCTATAAACTGTCTGATATCCACTGTTAAGTTACACACACGAATTTTGTATTCTCTGTCTAAGGCTTTTGACTCCCCACACTGAATATTTTTACTAGGAGCTACAAGTTCTAATACAAGTACGGCTATCGTTAACAATGTCACGATTACACTACCCACACTAGTTAACACCTTCTTTCTCCTATCCATACCAAGACTAAAATGACATAGGATGAAAAGACAGACACATTATATAAGGTTACAATTATTTATTTAATTTATACATTTCATTTTTTGCCTCGTCGACAATAGCATTATATTTTAGATTGCAAACAAAACCAGAATGTACAAAATTCAATAGACCTCGCTTCCAGGCCGTATCCACAAATACCTGTGCTAGACCATTAATGTCCAAGTCATCAGACCACCCTACGATGGTCGGTATTTTTTCTTCGGGTTGCAGTCCATCTAACGGTATCACACGCATAAGTTCTTGCTGAAAAATATTCACCAGCAGCGGGTAAACACAATCGGGACAGTCGAAAACAGGACCCAGTAGGAAAGGACGAATGGATTCAGAATGTTCCATAATGGCTGTACGGAGTTGGTGATCTTTGGGGGTCCCGCAAACGTTGTGCACAATGCACATCACCTCGTCTAAGTGAATAGCCAGCATGAACAACTGCGAAGCGTTCAATGTTATACAGCATCTCACCACACGGAACTGTAGAGTTCTTTGGTCTGCTGATTCTTTGATGAAGTCGACACAGCGTTCACCACCTGCAGTGCGATACATGTAGGCACGTAAACCGTGCATCACGTACCATGTCTGTTGATCGGGACCGATTTTCACTTGGTCCTCTATGTGGGGCACCGCGGCACACAAAGCCTCCCATTCAGGTATGGAGAGGCTAACTCCTGCTGGTGTAGGATAGATGAGTTCACCATTTTCATATTTCTTGTAGCGGCGTACGTGCACAGAAAACTTATTTTTGAACAGCGAGGGCACGACGTACACATCTTCACCGAGACACCACGCATCTGGATTGCTAGGCTGCATCGTGAACAATGTGGCACACGGCACACGCTCCCTATTTAACTAGAGAGCCGCCCGACCTGAGACGACCAATCAGGAACGCAAGCGAGTGTTTGTTGGGACATGCTCTCGACAAGATGACAGTCGATCCATCCGAAGAAAGCAACTGTTTCGGCTAAAGAGCAGTGGACGTCCTCTCCGGTGTGATATCCACACTCGAACTCGGAAACTTTTGGGAGATCACAATATTTGGGACAGCCGTAAAGTTCGAGATTAACACTAGGAAGATTTAATTGTTCCAAGAGAATTCTTTCCACAGTACCTCCTTTGTAACCGACCACACTAGCTTCTTCAGTACGTGCAAGTTTGTAAGCATATTTCACGATGTTAGGAACGTGATCTAACGACCACACCTTTTCTCGAGGCAGAGGATGAAAGGGTAGACCTATCACATATTTAGACACGTAGCTGGCTGTCCTTCTGTCTTTTACTGACAAAGGTTGGTGCTGTCGAAGATTGAAACGATAGACACCACATTTCCCATTCAGAGTTGCATATCCAAGTTCACGCACTAGGAAATGACCATTTACACGGAAACTGTCGAGGTCTAGAACCATACAGATGTTTTGCATAGTTGCACTAGTTCGAGTATGTGGAGATGAAAACACTTGACATCTTCACACTGGCAGGGTCTACAGACGTCTCTGTCGTTTACGTCTCAGAGCCTGCACGACACTCTGTGGCAGTCCCGGTCAACCATTGGGGGAAAATAAAGAAAAATCGGGAATTAGAGTTAAAATAAGGTTTTTCCGAAAATAGTACTCTTCATTGTCACCAGATGGCGCCAGGGTTTTTTTTAACAAGGGGGAGGGCTTAAAATATAGGTGGGGCGACCGGGGGGTCCGAAAACGAGAAATTAGACTGAAAATAAAGGGTTTTTTGGGGAAAATAGTACTTCTCACTGTCACCAGATGGCGCCACTGAGGTGGAGGGATTATTATTAAGGGCGCGTGGCCGGTTACGTAATGATTATGTAATAATTACGTCATGTTACGTCACAGGGGGAGGGGCGGAAGTGGGCGTGGCCGGTGGCGTCATAGGGGCGTGGTCTGTGCCATCATAGGGGGGAAGCACTGTGCAAAGGGAATTCCTATGGTGGCACAATACTGCTACCACCGCTTTGAGGACCCCTTTTCATTCGGCGGAGTGATTCAAACTCACCCTTGATATCGCTTAATGATATCTTTCTTTTCCTTTGAAAGTCTTGAAAAGGGAGATCTGGAATCTTCCAAATTGGCGTGAAGTTCATGAGAATCTTTTCTGTCAGTCAAAGATGAACAACGACACGAAGTTGTTAAAAGTAAAATGCTTAAGATCACAAAACTAATGAATGTTTCAGAATTCATTGCGGAATTTGAGAAAGAAAGAATTCAAGAATTTCTAAAAGATTTTTCGGAGGATCCACTTCTTTATCTGAAAAATAAAACTGAGTGTAAACACATTTGCTCCCAATTTCTTGAGTAGATATTTTTTTTTAAAAAAAAGCAGACATTTTGAGCATTGTTTCTTATTCTGAAAGAGCGATTTAACGAAACCTCGTTGTGAAATCTGAGTTTAGTTGCTTACGTTTATTTCAATCAGGCTCGATTCTAGAAAACTATAAAGGGATTGGATTGATTGGATTGTTTTACCTCTGAGTGGAACTTTTTTGTACACAATGGGCTAAATGACCAGGTCACAAGGACCTCGAAGGCTCAGATAAGATTGGGGGAGGTGAACCACTGGAACAGCTGTTGAGAGACAGATGGTAGTCTCCCGTTAAGGCCATCCAGTGTGTTCTTTAACGTTGGATTGTTTTACCTCTGAGTGGCACTTTTTTGCACATCATGGGCTAAATGGCCAGGTCACAAGGACCTCGAAGTCTCAGAGAAGGTTCGGGGAGGGGACCCACTGGAACAGCTGTTGGGAGACAGATGGTAGCCTCCCGTCAAGGCCATCCAGCGTGTTCTTTAACGTGCATAGGGTAAGGCTCTCCAGCAGACGGGGCCACGGCTTAACGTCCCTGCGACGGACGGGGAGGAGAGGTTGACTCAGTTGGTAGCGTGCCAGACTCGTAATCTGTAGTTCCCAGGTTCGAGTCCCAGCTGTGTCAGCGTTGACTTATCTCGGCAAAACTCTCCGCCCTGCTCACGGTCAGTATGAGACACTGAAAGACTTGGAAAGGCCGCCGTCCGTCGTATGGGCATTAAGCCGTGACCCCGTGTGCGGGAGAGCCATACCCTCTACATGTTAAAGAACACCCTTGGTGGCCTTGACGGGAGGCTACCATTTGTCTCCCAACCACCGTTCCAGTGGGTCCCCTTCCCCAACCTTTATAACTTTTTACGTACTTTTTAGGTTTGTTATAAACTTTTTAAGCCATAAAAGAACATTGCGGGGAAAAAAGCGTTTCATCAGAACTTAACTTTGACTCCAGTGACAAGTTATTTGATAAAAAAATATTTTTTTCAAAGTTGGTGAGTTTTGAATGTGTTTGTATATTCGCGTAGAAAAAAACTGTCTGCTTAGTTTTTTATTTGGTAATATAGGGTAGCGCGCTTGGCTACTGATCTAAGGGACCTGGGTTCGAGCCCCGGATAAGGCATGGTTGTATGTGTTGTTTTTCTGCTGAGGTCCTGCCATCCTCTCAGATCTCCTACTGTGGCATATAAACTGACAGGCTCCTGTCAGACCTCTGTGGCAAGCAGCTGCTTGAGGGGGTATTTATTATTTATTTTTAATATAGTGTATTTAATCAACTGAATATAATTTGGGTATGTATTTTTCATAAAATTCTTCTACGCAAACACCAAATTTTTTTATTATCGTTTTGTTACAACTCCTGATAAGTGCTGTCGATCATCGCTTTGTATTCCAATAAAACAACTTTTTCTATCTTTAATGCAAAAAAGATGTTTCGCTTTTTTCAGTTTTTACCATTTTAATCATTTCAAAGCACAAATATTTTTCTATTTTAATATTATAAATTGTTCAAAAAAAACTTTTTTTTTCCTTCAACTATATTTTTATGAATAGTTAACTTCTATAAGGAATGCACAAAATACAATAAGGATTAAAACTTGAAATAAGCATCATCCTCCAATTCGTCGACATCTTTTCCGTCTGGAGTCGTACCGCTGGCCTCGAGAACACCTTCTGGCGCAACCACGGCCGAAATTGTCGCAGAAAGGTCGTGACATTCCACCACCGCCTTGAGGATCCCTTTTCATTCGGCGGAGTGATTCAAACTCACCCTTGATATCGCTTAATGATATCTTTCTTTCCTTTGAAAGCCTTGAAAAGGGAGATCTGGAATCTTCCAAGTTGGCGTGAAGTTCCCGAGAATCTTTCCTGTCAGTCAAAGGTGAACAACGACACGAAGTTGTCAGAAGTAAAGTGCTTATGATCACAAAACTAATGAATGTTTCAGAATTCATTGCGGAATTTGAGAAAGAAGGAATTCAAGAATTTCTAAAAGATTTTTCGGAGGATCCACTTCTTCAATTCAGAATTTCCACTTCTTTATCTGAAAAATAAAACTGAGTGTGAACACATTTGCTCCCAATTTCTCGAGTAGATATTTTTTTTTTAAAAAAGCAAAAAGAATACATTTTGAGCATTATTTCTTATTCTGAAAGAGCGATTTAACGAAACCTAGTTGTAAAATCTGAGTTTAGTTGCTTACGTTTGTTTCAATCAGGCTCGATTCTAGAAAACTATAAAGGGATTGGATTGATTGGATTGTTTCACCTCTGAGCGGCACTTTTTTGCACTTCATGGGCTAAATGGCCAGGTCACATGGACCCCGAAGGCTCAGAAAAGGTTGGGGGAAGAGACCCACTGGAACAGCTGTTGGAAGACAGATGATAGCCTCCTGTCAAGGCCATGCATCGTGTTCTTTAACGTTGGGTTTTTTTACCTCTGAGCGGCACTTTTTTGCACACCATGGGCTAAATGGCCAGGCCACAAGGCTCAGAGAAGGTTGGGGGAGGGGAATCACTGGAACAGCTGTTGGGAGACAGATGGTAGCCTCCCGTCAAAGCCATCCAGCGTGTTCTTTAACGTGCACAGGTTATGGCTCTCCCGCACACGGAACCATGGCTTAACGTCCCATCCGGCGGACGGCGGCCTTTCCAAGCCCATCGGTGTCCCCTATTGACCGTGGGCAGGGCGGGGGAAATTTTGCAGAGAAAAATCTCAATGCTGACCCAGCTGGGACTCGAACCTGGGAACTACAGATTACGAGCTTGGCGCGCTACCGACTGAGCCACCCCCGCCCCAACTCTAAAGGGGAGGGCGAGCATGATCCACTCGCCCCCGGTTTCGTGCTTTCAATCAATATGAATAAATGGAACACTTCAGAGAAAAATTCGCAAATTTTCTTTATGATATTTAAAAAGATTAAAAATCATTTCAAGTTACATTAATGAAACTTTTAAAAAGCAGATTAATATGGTTCATTTTTTATTATTTTAATGAGAACTCGTTAGTTTTATTCAGAAAGGTCTCGGTGATGAAGGGGACACCGATGGTCTTGGAAAGGCCGCAGTCCGTCGGATGGGACGTTAAATCGTGGCGCCGTGTGTGGGAGAGCCATACCCTGTGCACTTTCAAGAACATGCTGGATGACCTTGACGGGAAACTACCATCTGTCTCCCAACAGCTTGTTCCAGTGGGTCCCCTTCTCTGGCCATTTAGCCCATTGTGTGCAGAAAAGTGTCGCTCAGATGTAAAACAACTAAATATCCAGGATTCAGTATTATGTAAATTTCTCATGGATAAATTTCCGAGTCTTGATACAAAAATAAAAAAAAATTGCATATAAGACAGTCTTATAAATAACTGCACTCAATATCTTAGCTTACTTTGAACCCATTTCACTTATTCCAGTCAGAGAAATCCATTTCACTTGTTCAACATTTCAAATAAAATCTGTGGAATTAAAATTGTTCTGTCTGCAAGCAATGAACTGTACTACTGAAAATTAGAATAGGTAAAGATGATGATAAGAGGATGATAACAGTCTTGGTTTGCTTACTACTCAAGTTGAAGAAGAATGGGATCATTTTAAACAGGCTTTTTTGGACACTAACTGTACTCTTTTAGGAAAAATGGAGCAGAGGAGACAGAGTTATTTGAGTGATAAGGCACTTGAGCTTATTTCAGAAAGAAAGAACTGCAGGAATGTACTTAATCAATACCTTACTAGTCCAAATAGAAAGCATTACAGAGAGCTTAATAAACGTGTAAAAGATCAGTTACCTGCGGATAAGAATTTTTGGCTTGATGGCTTGGCTGACAAAGTTGAGGAGGCAGTTAGACAGCACAACAGCAGAGAGCTGTACCAGATATTTAATGTTTTGTGTGGTAGAAAACGGACAGGTATACAGGGATTGAAGGATAAACAAGGTAAGGTTATAGAAGGGGAGGATTCTGTCATGGCTAGGTGGGCTGAGCATTTCAGTGATGTTCTAAACAATGTGGTTAGTGCTACTCCCATTGTTTGTAATGATGATAGATGCATTGGTGGCTTTAATGTTGGCCCTATAACACAATCTGAAGTTATTTTGGCTGTTTCTAAACTTAAACTACATAAATCCCCAGGGGTAGATGAAATTACTACGGAAATGCTTAGAGCTGGGAATGTTTCGGTTACCACATGGATGACTGGAATTTTGAATATCTTTTACAATAAAGGCATGGTTCCTAAGGATTTTACCAGAGCTATTATTATTCCTATTTTCAAAAAACCTGATCGGAATAATTGTGATAAATATAAGGGTATCAACCTTCTTTCTGTTCCAGGTAAAGTTCCTTGCATTATTGCGCTTAATAGAATTAAGCCACGAACCTTTTCAAATACCAGAATTTGAGTTTAATTTTAGAATTTTAGAATTTATAATTTTTTCTGTTTATAACTCTGGTGGTGATATTGATCATATGATTTTAAAAAATATTTTTAATCAAGATAAAGAACCTGTTATATTTTTAGGTGATTTCAACTGTCATAACGCTGTATGGAAATCTTATAAGCTCAATAATAATGGCACTGAATTTCTTAAATTAAAGAATAATAACGATTAAATTTTTACGAGTAAATCAGCTACATTTTATAATTTTAATTATAATATTAATTCTGCAATTGATTTGTCTTTAGTCACGTGATACGAAGGTTGCCACATCACTAATTTCTAAAAAAAAATTTCGTTGCAGATATTTTTTCTGAATTTTGTAATCAACCATAGTGTTCGGATATTTTTTTGAGCGACTGTACTTAAAGTCTTTGAAAGTATCTTACTTAAAGGAACACAATGGTTTACAAGGAAAAAATATATTTTATCTGAAAATGTACACGGCTTCCGTAAAGATAAATCCACCAAGCTGTATATATCCTCATAATAAAAAAGTCACCTCAACAATATTGAAATATTTAAAATCTACTTTTGATACTGTTTGGCAGGAAACTCAAAAGAAAAATCTACAAACTCAAGCAAATTGGTCTTTCTGGAAACATCTTTCATTTTTTTTTTTAATTTTATTAGAGAAATACTATCAAGTAAAGCTAGAAGTTACCTAATCTCATAAATATGCATCTGTAATAACTCAAGAAGGTATTAGAGATATGTATAATAGTACATCCTTTTATAAATCCTTGTATAATAGTACATTCTTTTATAAATTTAAATGCTTTATAAATGTTTAATTTTGGAATACAGAAAGCTGGTGTAGCAGTGTATGATTCAAGAAATAAAAGCACCATCATCACAGACTGCCGTATCGCCTCTTCTATTTAACCAATATCTTTATGATTTACCAGACTCTATACCACAAAATATAAATTATTATATTTATGCAGATATTTCTATATAGAATTCGGACAAAGACTTTTATAAAATTGAGAAAAACTTGCAAATCGCCATTAATAGTATTCGTTTGTATTGTCTGAAATGGCGAATAAAAATAAATATTGAGAAAACTTATGCGATGCCTTTTGGAAGACACAGATCTGTTATTCCTAAATAAGATATTAAATAATAATATACTGCCAAATACTGATATTTTTGAAATTTTTAGGAGTCTATATAGACTCGAAAATAAAATGTAACATATTAATAGATCATGCCTGCATCACTGGTAATAAGTTATTCAATTTGTCAATGTTTTGTCTCCACAAATTTGGGATACTCCCCTACTTATCTTATTCAACTTTACTGCAATTTAATTAGACCAAAAGTGGAATTTGGAATTGAGCTTATTGCCGGCGATGCCGAAAATAAATTTAAGAAAACTCAATTCAAAATAATTCATTAGATTCGCTTTGGGCCTGATGAAAATCTTTCCTAATCTAACTTTAATTGCTGAAACCTCTATTTCACCTTTCCAGATCAGGGCACCATATTTACTATTTAATATTAATTTCAAGACTTCATCTCAAACACCCTGATCATTTTCTAATCAATCTATTTAAAACTGAAAATTTTTTTCACCCTGCAATTAATTTTATGAAGTAAAAGGGTCCTTTTAATTATGTTCTTGACGAAAATCATAAAGGAAACATCATTAGTTGGGTTGCACTTTTTTGCACACTATGGGCTAAATGGCCAGGTCACATGGAACCCCTAAGGCTCAGAGAAGGTTGTGGGAGGGGACCCACTGGAACAGCTGTTGGGAGACAGATGGTAGCCTCCCGTCAAGGCCATCCAGTACGTTCTTTAACGTTGGGTTGTTTTACCTCTGAGTGGCACTTTTTTGCACACAATGGGCTAAATGGCCAGGTCACATGGACCCCGACTGCTCAGAGAAGGTTGGGGGAGGAGACCCACTGCTGTTGGGAGACAGATGGTAGCCTCCCGTAAGGCCATCCAGCATGTTCTTTAACGTGCACAGGGTATGGCTCTCCCGCACACAGGGCCACGGCTTAACGTCCCATCCTACGGACGGAACCCCCGCCCCGAAATATCATTAGTAATGAACCCACTTAGGTTTATCATTTACCAACATCTTCAAGAATATACTTCACATCCACAAAAAAAAAAAATGGTATATCCATTTTGAAAACTTTAAGTGATTCATGTATTCACGATTCCTATAAAAAAAATTTTACGGCAGTCTGTGATGATGGAGCTTTTTTCCCTTTAAACCTACACTGCTACACCAGCTTTCTGTATTCCAAATTTAAACATTTATAAAGCATTTAAATTTATAAAAGGATGTACTATTATACAATCAGGATTTTACACAATATATATTTAAATTCTTTACTTTGAATGCAAAGACGGTCTATTTTAAACAAATTTGTTTTTCTGACAGATTGCAGACCTGCTTTATACTCGATAAAAAAATATTTTGAAAACCAAATATCCTAGTTCAATCTGTGATATATTACATTTATCAATTATTTGACTCTGTGGTTTAAAAAAAAGGGGGGGATATAACCGAATTTCTTCTGGAACAACGGGAAAGCTCCACCAATCAGATTTCAGTTTCTATGGTTACATTTAGTCATTTCAATCTTGGTACTTTAACAAAACTGTTCTGTAAACAGAAATTTGCTCCTTCGCAGACTGACTTTCATTTATCAGTATTATTCAGATATTTATTTTTCAAACCTTAAACTATTATTTATATTACTATTAAACTAATAAACTATTAAACATAAAAACTATTAAATTTTGTAACTGTGACACTTCACTGAATAATGATAATTTATATATTTCGTAAGTATAGTGTTTAAAACTCCATTTTGTTTTCCCTTATACTTTTATATAGTTTTTAAACGAACTTGGTGTAGAACCCCCTAACATTATCATGGTTATTAGGTATATAAATAATAAATAAATAATTCAGAAGTGGTAGGTAGATCATTTATTTTCACTTAGGCAGATTCTTGAGAAATGTTTAGAGTTTCAGAAACCTTTGGTTGCTAGCTTTGTTGATTTCAAAAATGCTTTCGACTCTGTTGATCGTCATAATTTGTGGTTGATTGTGAGATCATATGGTGTACCAGACAAGTTAGTTAACATAAGAAAGTTCTCTATAATAACACTGAGTCGTGTGTGAGAGTAAGGCTGGTAGCAATTGGTTTAGCATTACTTCTGGTGTTCGTCAAGGGTGCATTTTGTCTCCTTTTCTTTTTAGCTTGGTTATTGATTATGTTATGCGAAATTCACTTCAAGGGAAAGATTTTGGACTTAAATGGACTGGAGATACGAAACGTTCTCATTTAGATTATGCTGATGATTTAGTCCTTTTGGCAAATGATGTTGTCGAGATGAACTCTTTCATTCGAGCTGTTGATGAGACTGGCAGTAGAGTAGGTTTGGATATAAACAGAGAGAAAACTAAAGTGATGGAAATTCGTCAGGCAGGCTGTGATTCAGTTAATCTGAAAGTCTGCAGTCTTGAGCAGGTGTCACAGTTTAATTACCTTCGGAGCTATGCAACAGATATTGGTGATGTGCGAATTGAGATTAACAGACGAATAGGGATTGCTGCCGGGACTTTTAAGAATCTATGGAGAGTGTGGAGAAATAGGCGTATACACCTAAATACTAAAATTAGACTGTATAATAGTTTGGTTCTTTCTAGGGTTAGTTATGGTAGTGAAACGTGGACACTTTGTAAACAAGATAACAGGAAACTAGATGCTTTTGATTCCAGATGCTTACGCAGTATCTTGGGCATTAGGTGGTTCAACTTTGTTACTAATGATGAGGTTAGGCAAAGGAGTCTGCAACCTCCTTTAAGCAGCATATTGTGCAGAGAGAGACTCCGTTGGTTTGGCCATGTTGCCCGTATGGATAATTATAGATTGGCGAATAGGGTTATGAACAGTGTGCCTAAAGGCCTCAGAAAGAGGGGGAGACCTGGGATGCGGTGGGCAGACAATGTCAAACAGGACCTTGTTAGAATTGGTGTGCAGTGGCCAGATGCAGCAGATGTAGCTCAGGACAGACTTGCTTGGAGAATTCAACTGCACGGTCTGGTTGGACCTCCGTAGTCCATGGCTGCTTGAGGATGATGATGATGATGATGAATAGGGTTATGAACAGTGTGCCTAAAGGCCTCAGAAAGAGGGGGAGACCTAGGATGCGGTGGGCAGACAATGTCAAACAGGACCTTGTTAGAATTGGTGTGCAGTGGCCAGATGCAGCAGATGTAGCTCAGGACAGACTTGCTTGGAGAACTAAATTGCACGGTCTGGTTGGATCTCCGTAGACCATGGCTGCTTGAGGATGAGGATGAGGATGATGAAAAAGGTTATGAACAGTGTGCCTAAGGGCCTCAGAAAGAAGGGGAGACCTAGGATGCGGTGTGCAGACAATGTCAAACAGGACCTTGTTAGAATTGGTGTGCAGTGGCCAGATGCAGCAGATGTAGCTCAGGACAGACTTGCTTGGAGAACTAAATTGCACGGTCTGGTTGGACCTCCGTAGCCCATGGCTGCTTGAGGATGAGGATGATGATGAAAAGGGTTATGAACAGTGTGCCTAAACGCCTCAGAAAGGGGAGACCTAGGATGCGGTGGGCAGACAATGTCAAATCTCTCTATGGAGGGTGTGGAGAAATAGGCGTATACACCTAAAGACTAAAATTAAACTGTATAATAGTTTGGTTCTTTCTAGGGTTAGTTATGGTAGTGAAACTTGGACACTTTGTAAACAAGATAACAGGAAACTAGATGCTTTTGATTCCAGATGCTTACGCAGCATCTTGGGCATTAGGTGGTTTAACTTTGTAACTAGGGTTTCTGTACTCGATTCGACTCCACTCGGACTCGTCGAATATTTGGGTAGTAACTCGGATTCGGGACTCGACTCTAATACTCGACGAGTCCACGAGTTCACCAAATTTTATCAATTGTGCCTCAATCATGGAGTACATCTTGGAGTGTGCGATACTTTATATAAGAAAAAATCAAACCGCGAAAAAGAAGAGGTATTAATTGATACTGAGGATGAGAATGAGATGTTTTTGCTGATGGAGCGGATATTGAAATAAGAACAACAACAGAGGAGGATATGGAAGAAGTTGTTAGTATCTATCAAATAATTAACAACGTTCGAAAAGTGGTTAAGTTTTTTAGATTGTCTTCCATTAAAAATGGAATATTACAAGAAAAAATCAGAGCTAAACTGGGCCACAATCTTGAGTTAGTTTTAGATTTGTTCAAAGCGCTTAAAGATCCAAAATTTGTACCTACTAAACAGGCTTTAGACTTAGCTACACAATTATTTAAAAAACTTTACCGAAAAGAAGATAATAATGAATCAACGGAAGCTTCGCAAGACCAAGAATTAATAATAGTTGAAAATCAAAAAAATTTGACAATGGAAGAAGAACGATTTAATTTTGAAAACCGCAGCTGAACCTTCAACTCCAAAAGAATCCGAGATTTATAGCAAACTTAAACAAGAATTTTTGCTTTTCAGAAATACTGGAAAACGAACAAGTAATCTTGATGACCTGTACAACGCACTTTCATAAAACCAACTTCAACTTCTAATGAAAGATCATTTTCAATAAGTGGCAGCCTCTGTACTACAATGAGATCGAGACTTGCTGACAAGTCTCTTAATTCGTTAGTATTTCTCAAACATTTCTACCTGAAGACCAAAAAAAAAATTAAATTGAAATAAATAATGTTCAAATAGTTATATCTAGTTTTAAAGTTTAATTTTTGAAAATAAATGAATTGATTAATAAATAAATAAATTTGAGTACATTTTCTTTATAATTTCTTGGCACGACCACAAATTTCAGTTGAAAAACTTGCAATAAATAATTCTAATTTCAACAAATTTTAGTAATTTTATTTTGTTACAAAGACTTCAGCTATGAGAATTGTTATTGAACTCCAAAATATTAAACGTTTTCGCTTATTGATTTGAGTTTAGATTTAGATCCGGACTCGACGAGTTTTCAAAATTTGGGACTGTTACTCGCCGTCCTAAAAACCCGAGTTTTCAGAAACCCTATTTGTAACTAATGATGAGGTTAGGCAAAGGAGTTTGCAACCTCCTTTAATATTGTGCAGAGACTCCGTTGGTTTGGCCATGTTGCCCTATGGATAATTATAGATTGGCGAATAGGGTTATGAACAGTGTGCCTAAAGGCCTCAGAAAGAGATCACTACCAAAAAAAAAGTCACCACAACCACGTGACACGAAGGTTGCCATATCACTATTTTCCATAAAAAAAGTTGGCAGATATTGTTTTTTAATTCTTTAATCAACCATAGTGTTCGGATACTTTTTTGACCGACTGTACCTGATTAACGTCGTTTTGAAAGGTAAAGAACCATTTATCTATTAAAAATACATAATTCGTGAAATAAAGTTCAAATAGGCATGGTACAGTCGCCCAAAAAATTATCCGAACACAATGGTTGAACACAGAATAAAAAAATATCTGGCAACCATTGTATCACGTGACACGAAAGTTGCCAGACCACTGATTTCTAAAAAAATCGTTGCCAGATATTTTTCCTCAATTCTGTAATCAACCATACTGTTCGGATCCTTTTTTTGAGCGACTGTACTTATTTTAAAATATTAAAAAGTGATTGTAAAAATAAATACCCCCTCAAGCACCTGCTTGCCACAGAGGTCTAACAGAGCCTTTCAGTTTATATGCCATAGTAGAAGGTCTGAGAGGATGGCAGGACCTCAGCAAAAAAAAATACAAATATCTTTATCTTACCTGGGACTCGAACCCAGGTCCCTTAGATCAGTAGCCAAGAGTGCTAACCAGACTGCCACGGGATAAAAAATAAATAAAATATAAATTGATTAAGAATTTATTTCATTTGGAGTGTGGGTTAGACTTCAGTGAAATTGAGCAGGAAATTTAATTAAAAATTTTGGAGTGTTTATATCAACATTGTGATTTATGCAACGTATTTATTCTATTATAATTAAAAATGTAAAATTAGGAGATAGTCTATTCCTTATGGATCGATCATGGGTTCCGTAGTTTTACCTCTGAGCGGCACTTTTGTACACACAATGGTCTCAATGACAGGTCACAAGTACCCCGAAGACTCACAGAAGGTTGGAGGAGGGGACCCACTGGACAGCTGTTGGGAGACAGATGGTAGCCTCCCGTCAAGGCCATCTATCGTGTTCTTTAACGTTGGATTGTTTTACCTCTGAGCGGCACTTTTGTGCACACCATGGGCTAAATGGCCAGGTCACAAGGACCCCCCCCCCCGTTTCGGATGAGCTGGGAGACTGCGGAAGCCATCTGTCGGACAAACGTATTTTTCCGATTCCGTCGACGGAGATCCGATTCGAGCGTCGCGGCACCCATCGATTCCCGCGACGGCATCGCTTTAGCGCTAGCCACGGTAGTGGACACCACGTTTTTTCGTTCCTTTGTTCAGGACGTGTTTCTTTTGTTCCTGGACTTCTTCAAAGTGTACTTATTAGCTAAAATTTTTACTTAACTTTCCTATCAGCCTTGGGTAAGATTGGGTGAAAATCCCAGTGGAGCCCTTGGCAGGAAGGAGTAGATAGGTTAGCCTAATAATTTACTTAAATTGTAGTTCTATTTTTAGCTAGGATTTTTTTAGATATCTGAAGTGTTACTAAAGTCTACAGCGGATCTCTTGTGAGTTATCTGATTATTTTAGATCAATTGCAATCAATTTACAGTTAATTTCTTCTACTAAAACTGGTCTGAACCGGTTTCCTAATTGCAGTTGTAGCCGTCATCTTCGGCAGTTGCAACCGATCGAATTGCAGATTTCGATTTTCGAATTCTGTTTTATTTACCTGTTTTATCCTTTTGATATTGATATATATATGTTATATATATATCCTGAATCTACATTCTCACTGGTATAGCTTTTGTTTAATATTTATATCTAAATTTCAAGCTTTTGAAAAATGTCAGGTTCTGAGATGGATTCCACTTTTGTTCCGGTCCCGACTGAAAGCTACTGCCGTAGTGATGTCAATCCGGACGACATAGAGACCTCTGCAGGTCATGTCCTGTTGGATAATTCTCAGATCGTTTATAGCGCACAAATCTGTGCATTTCTCTCTGAGAAAAATAAAAATCTAGTTGATTTGAACTCAGCTATTTTCAAAATACCTTCCATGAAGGATTTACACAGTCTTCTTCCTGAAGACAGATCAAAATTTAATGAAGTAATTTTAAATCGATTTTACATTGAAAAAGACATAAATGAGCATGTCTGTGACGATACCTGCTCCAACCAAACAATAGTTTTAGAGGCTATCCAAGACGTAAATCATATTCCAAAGCATGGGATGGACATTTTTCAAGACCATGTCAATGCCTCTGCTAAACAAAGCAGGAAAGAAGGGGAAAAAATCTCCAAAAAAGGGAAAGGTCATAAAAGGGCCTTATCACCTACCGCAGTTCCAACTCTGGCCTCCAAGACGAGATTGTCGACCTTGGAGGAGGAATTTCTGGATGCTCCAGCCACTGAAATGGAAGCTTCAGATTCGACTTCCACACATAAGGAGACTCGAAATAATAAAGGAAAGATTCCTCCAATTATTATTCGCTCTCCTAAGAGCTGGATGAACACTCATAAACAACTTACAAAAATTGCTGTTGAAGCATTTACTGCCAAGACCTCTGGTGAAACAGTCAGAGTACAAACTAGATGTCCAGATGACTATAGGTCATTCGTTAAATTTTTTGAAGCTTCTAAACAGCAATTTCACACATACAAATTAAAAGAAGAGAAGAATCTCAGGGTGGTCATTAAAAACCTACCTTATGACATTACTTCTGATGATGTTCATACTGCTCTAGTTAACTTGGGCTTCACAGTCTTAAAAATCTCACAGCTGAGACGTAGCAAAGACAAATGTCTGATCCCTGTCTTTTTGGTGGAATTACCCAAAGATGTTACTAATAAAAAGATCTATGACTTAACTGACCTCTTCCATTTGAAGATCCATGTGGAAAGTTATAGAACCAGAAAATCTCCGACACAATGTCATAATTGTCAAAGATATGGCCATGCACAAAGTGGTTGTTTTAATCTTCCGCGTTGTGTGAAATGTGCTGGAAGCCACGTTACAAAAGACTGCCTTAGGAAAAAGGACGAAAGCCCACCTAAGTGCGCTAATTGTGGTCTTGGACATACGGCCAATTACAAAGGATGCTCTCACTATCCTTCCAAGGAGGTTTTGATAAATCCAAAAGTAAGAACTAACATAGCCCTACCTCCAAAGGCAGTCAGCACTCCTGTTACCCCAGAAAGGTCTTACGCAAGTGTTGCTGGGAAAGTTGCTCTAGCTGCTAAAACTTCTGGCAATGCGAAACCTTTACCCAAAAGAAGGCATCCAGCTACTGTACCTCCGGATTCTGCTGCATCTACAAGCGAGCAGTTCGATACAACAATTTTAAATGATCTGAAGGAGATCTTATTGATCTTTAAAAACTTCAATGTTTCAAATTTTATATTAATGGCTAAAACATTAATAAAGGAATACCAGAATGCCAACGGCCTTATGGGCAAACTCACAGTTGGATTAAAGGCGTTCGATTACATACTCGCTTCCCTGTCGTCACATGGAGCACAACAGTAAAAAGAATCACCTCAAGATTTTTTACTGGAATGCGAATGGTATTCTAACCGACCTCTGGGAGTTCCAACATTTTTTAACTGACTCCCAAGCTGATATTGTTCTTTTGGGTGAAACCCATCTTAGGGCTTCTGAAAAATTAAAGTTCCCTAACTTCGAGGTCTACAGGTCGGATCGACAACATAACAGAGGAGGCGGCACTGCTGTTGTCGTCAAAAGATCCATCAAACACCATCTTGTACAAACTGTAGGCTTCGAAACGTTGGAGGTCACTGCTATAGCAGTTGACGATATTCATTTTGGAAACCTGAATATTTATGCGGCATATAAACCGCCTAATTCAGACATAAATCTGAATGATTTCAAAATGATTTTTGATAATGGTAGTCCTACAATATTAGCGGGAGACCTTAACGCAAAAAATGTTATATGGAACTCAAGATCTTGTAACAAGAGCGGAAAAATCCTGTTAGATTATGCCACAGCCAACGGCATTATTGTGGATGCTCCCAGCGAGCCCACAATTTATCCCTACAACACCATGCATCGACCGGATACAATTGACATGGTCATGTTTGGTAATTTCTTGCCATCTTATGACCTTTGTGTCCATGATGTCCTGAACTCTGACCACTTACCAGTCTGCCTGACTCTCTTCTCGACCGTTTCCCTTGTCTCGGATGATATTAGAGTCGTAAACTGGGAACTTTTCAAAATCAATGTCAATGGAAAAGTATCCGGATCCTGTAATCCTTTATCTCTCAGGGGAATTGAAGATGCAATTACCAACTTTACAGATCTTTTGATTCAAGCCAGAAATGAATCCAGCATCACTCATAAACCAAATAGAGACTTCTACACCCTTCCCAGATTTCTTTCTGATCTTGTCAAGCAGAAAAACAAAGCGAGGCATAAATGGCAAAGATCAAGAGATGCTCAAGACAAAAGAGCCTATTATGCACTTAAGATGGAAGTAAGGCAAGAACTCGCGGATCACAGAGGACTTACTTGGAGGAAAAAGATTACCTCACTCTCTACAAGTGATGGTTCCATCTGGAAGATGGTAAAGGCGTTAAAAAATCCTCATGTCAAATACCCCCCTATCCACGGAAAGGACGGACTTTGTTACAGAGAGGATGAAAAGTGCGAAGCATTTGCGGATGCCCTTGAGGTCCAGTTCCAAGAAAATTCTGACCTATCAGATGATAACACCTGCGACAAAGTGGAGCATACTCTTTTCCATTTCTCCCAAGCTGATAGATCAAGAATTCCTTTTACTACTCCAACAGAACTGACTCAGTCAATCCGCAAACTGAAACTAAATAAGGCCTCAGGCCCTGATGAAATCTCTAACAGGATGTTGAAGAACCTCCCGATTAAAGCTATCACGTATCTCTGCAATATTTTTAATTTCCTTCTCCGGCATAACATCTTTCCGAAAGTCTGGAAAAATGCTTACGTGAGACTCATACATAAACCAGGCAAAGACTCATCCTTGGCTGACAGTTATCGACCAATTAGTCTCTTGTCTTGTTTAGGGAAATTGTTTGAGCGAGTTTTGCTCAATAGACTGGAAGAATTCCTCTCACACCATCATATTTTACCTGAGTCACAGTTTGGATTCAGAAGCAAGAGATCCACTCAGCACCAAGTCCTCAGAGTGGTGGAAACCATTGCTGAAGCCTTGAATAAAAAGGAGATTGTTGCCGCCGTCTTCCTAGATGTGGCCAAGGCCTTTGACCGCGTCTGGATAGACGGCCTTATCTACAAACTCATCAAAATTGGGATTCCTTCAGGCCTGACAGGTATTCTTCAATCGTACCTTACTGACAGAACCTTCCAGGTTCGTATCAAATCCTATACCTCCACGAGGAGAGTGGTGGCCGCCGGAGTCCCGCAAGGCTCTCTCCTAGGCCCCACTCTCTTTTCATTGTACCTATATGACATCCCTTCTTTTGATCGGGTTGTCATGGCCCAATACGCTGACGACATTGCTCTCCTCTCGCCTTCACTGGGAGTTAAGTATGGAACCAGAAGACTCCAGGAAAGCCTGGATGAATTAGATTCCTGGTACGACACCTGGAAACTAAAGATCAATACTGACAAGAGCAATGCCATACTCTTCAGCCCCAAGAGGATCAACAACCCTCAACCCCTACAATTCATGGATCAAGACATCCAATGGCAAGACACTGTAAAATATCTTGGAGTCACCTTACAGAAGAAACTAAGATGGGATCCCCATATTCACGGGGTTATCACGAAGGTGAACGCCGTCCGATGCCAGCTGGGACCCCTTCTCAGAAGGAACTCCATCCTCTCGATTGACCATAAGCTTCTGCTATATAAGATGGTCATTCGTCCCATAATTTCATATGCTTCCCCTATATGGGCGAACACCACGGCAACTAATATCCACAAGATACAGGTCTTGCAGAACAAAATTCTGAGATGTGCAGTCGATGCCCCTTGGTTTGTAACAAACAAACAAATCCACAAAGATCTGGGTATCGACCATATTTTTACTTACTTCAAAATTATATCTCGTGAATTCTTTGAAAAGGTCCAGAGTAATCCTCACGAGATTATTTCCAACTTGTTTGACTATGACCATGAAGTATTAAACAGATTCAAAAGACCTAGAATGATGGCTTTTACCACGAATAGTCATCCATTTTAGGTCTCATGTGCATCCCTACAGTTAGGAACTTTTATGTATACTGTCCCTCGGGACCCACCAGTGGTGGTTCAACTGATAATGTGTTCTACACTGATGCCTATTAGGCACAAACTCCGATGGAAGAGGTTATGGGTACTATGTACCTGGTACTCTGTAAATCAATGACCGATCTACGATCTACCCCCCCCCCCGAAGGCTCAGAGAAGGCTGGGGGAGGGGACCCACTGGAACAGCTGTTAGGAGACAGATGGTAGCCTCCCGTCAAGGCCATCTAGCGTGTTCTTTAACGTTCGATTGTTTTACCTCTGAGCGACACTTTTGTGCACACCATGGGCTAAATGGCCAGGTCACAAGGACCCCCCCCCCCCGAAGGCTGGGGGAGGGGACCCACTGGAACAGCTGTTAGCAGACAGATGGTAGCCTCCCGTCAAGGCCATCCAGCGTCTTCTTTAACGTTGGATTGTTTTACCTCTGAGCGGCACTTTTTTGCACACCATGGACTAAACGGCCAGGTCACAAGGACCCCCGAAGGTTCAGAGAAAGTTGGAGGATGGGACCCACTGGAACAGCTGTTGGGATACAGATGGTAGCCTCCCGTCAAGGCCATCCAGCGTGTTCTTTAACGATGGATTGTTTTACCTCTGAGCGGCACTTTTTTGCACACAATGAATGGCAGGTCACAAGGAACCCGAAGACTCAGAGAAGGTTGGGGGAGGGGACCCACTGGAACAGCTGTTGGGATACAGATGGTAGCCTCCCGTCAAGGCCATCCAGCGTGTTCTTTAACGTTGGGTTGTTTTACCTCTGAGCAGCACTTTTTTGCACACCATGGACTAAACGGCCAGGTCACAAGGACCCCCCGAAGGTTCAGAGAAGGTTGGGGGAGGGGACCCACTGGAACAGCTGTTGGGAAACAGATGGTAGCTCCCGTCAAGGCCATCCAGCGTGTTCTTTAACGAGCACAGGGTATGTCTCTCCCGCACACGGGGCCACGGCTTAACGTCCCATCCGACGGAAGGCGGCCTTTCCAAGCCCATCTGTGTCCCTTACTGACCGTGGGCAGGACAGGGAATTTTGCGGAGATAAATCTCAACGCTGACCCAGCTGGGACTCGAACCTGGGAACTACAGATTACAGAACCAGTCGCGCTACCGACTGAGCCACCCCCGCCCTAGGTTGTTAGGGAAATGTATGAATTGAAACAATGGCGATGGCAAATCCTTTCCATACAAATAGATAAAAAATGGATGATTAAACGAAACAAAATGGAATCAATTACCTGTCTTCGGAGACCTTTTTTCTCAACTTTCCACACACAGATAGATGCAGTAAGAAATAAAGAAATGTTCTGATGTGAATCCTGGAACTTTATGGAAGAAAGCACTCTTCAAAAACTTCCGCTTTTTCCTTGAGATTTTCCACCCCCCAAAAGTTTCTCACTGACAGTCTGAATTAATTTTTACATTTGTCTCTCGGAACAACCGGTTTCTCAGCACATTTTTGCTTTTTTAATTTCCATAACTGCCTCGGTTTGACCCCTTTCAGACTTTCCCAGCAGGTGTCGAATTCCGATTTTTTATTTCCATATTTCGTAATAAATCTTCCCGCGTGTCTCTCTAAAAATAGGAATGATGCATTTATCTTAAAGGAAAACATCTCTATCTTTCATTTTCTTATTCATTTGCACGTGCTCGCGTTCTTTTTTTTCTTTCATTTCTTTCCTGACTGCAAAATGAATGATATCCCGAATCAAAATAGAGTTCTGCTTTAAAACATTTTAAGTTGGGTTGTTTTACCTCTGAGCGGCACTTTTTTGCATACCATGGGCAAAATGGCCAGGTCACAAGGACCCCGAAGGCTTAGAGAAGTTTGGGGGAGGGGACCCATTGGAACAGCTGTTAGGAGACAGATGGTAGCCTCCCGGTCATGGCCATCCAGCGTCTTCTTTAAACATTGGATTGTTTTACCTCTCAGCGGCACTTTTTTGCACACAGTGGTCTGAATGGCAGGTCACAAGGACCCCGAAGACTCAGAGAAGGTTGGGGGAGGGGACCCATTGGAACAGCTGTTGGGAGACAAATAGTAGCCTCCCGTCAAGGCCATCTAGTGTGTTCTTTAACGTTGGATTGTTTTACCTCTGAGCGGCACTTTTGTACACACCATGGGCTAAATGGCCAGGTCACAAGGAACACCCCCCCCCCAAAGGGTCAGAGAAGGTTGGAGGAGGGGACCCACTGGAACAGCTGTTAGGAGAAAAATGGTAGACTCCCGTCAAGGCCATCTAGCGTGTTCTTTAACGTTGGATTGTTTTACCTCTGAGCCGCCCTTTTTTGCACACCATGGGCTAAATGGCCAGGTCACATGGACCCCTAATGCCCAGAGAACGTTGCGGGAGGGGACCCACTGGAACAGCTGTTAGCAGACAGATGTTAACCTCCCGTCAAGGTCATCTAGCGTGTTCTTTAACATTGGATTGTTTAACCACTGAACGGCAATTTTTGGCACATAATGGGCTAAATGGTCAGGTCAAATGGACCCCGAAGGTTTAGAGGAAGTTGGGAGAGGGGACCCACTGGAACAGCTATTGGGAGAGAGATGGTAGCCTCCCGTCAAGGCCATCCAGCGTGTTCTTTAACGTTGGATTGTTTTACCTCTGAGCGGCACTTTTTTGCACACAATGGGCTAAATGGCCAGGTCACAAAGACCCCGAAGGCTCAGAGAAGGTTGGGGGAGGGGACCCACTGGAATAGCTGTTGGGAGACAGATGGTAGCCTCTCGTCAAGGCCATCCACCGTGTTCTTTAACGTTGGATTGTTTTATCTCTGAGCGGCACATTTTACACACCATGGGCTAAATGGCCAGGTCACATGGACCCCGAAAGCTCAGAGAAGGTTGGGGGAGGGGACCCACTGGAACAGCTGTTGGGAGACATATGGTAGCCTCCCGTCAAGGCCATCCAGCATGTTCTTTAACATGCACAGGGCATGGCTCTCCCGCACACGGGGAACCGACTTAACGTCCCATCCGACGGACAGCGGCCTTTCCAAGCCCATCCGTGTCCCCTACTAACCGTGGGCAGGGCGGGGAATTTTGCGGAGATAAATCTCAACGCTGACCCAGCTGGGACTCGAACCTGGGAACAGCAGATTACGAGATTGGCGCGCTACCGACTGAGCCACCTCCCTTCCCTCAAGATCAATCACGAAGTTAGATGATTGGACCTTATGGAGGTTCAACGATACTTTTCATTATTAGCAAGATGCTGGAAGGGGTTCGACCTAAAACCTCATAAATTTTTTGCTATTTGGAGTTCGATGAAGTTTTCTATTGATTAATTATCTCAAAGAGCTTAAGTAGTTACAGCATCTTATAAAAGATAGGAAGGTATTTTTGAGAAAATTCTACTTTGTTCATCAAAGGAACACGTGATCTACAGTACAAAAAGGGGCGGGGATGGCTCATATGGCAGCGCGCCAGGCTCGTAATTTTTATTTCGCAGGTTCGAGTCCCAGCTGGGCCAGCGTTGAGATTTATCTCCGCAAAATTCCCCGCCCTGCCCACGGTTAGTAGGGGACACCGATGGGCTTAGAAAGGCCGCCGTCCGTCGGATGGGACGTAAATTCGTAGCCCCGTGTGTGGGAGAGCCATACCCTGTGCACGTTAAAGAACGCGCTGGATGGCCTTGACGGGAGGCTACTATCTGTCTCCCAACAGCTGTTCCAGTGGGTCCCCTCCCCCAACCTTCTCTGATCCTTCGGGTCCTTGTGACCTGGCCATTTAGCCCATGGTGTGCAAAAAAGTGCCTCTCAGACGTAAAACAATCCAACGTTAAAGAACACGCTGGATGGCCTTGACGGGAGGCTACCATCTGTCTCCCAACAGCTGTTTCAGTGGGTCCCCTCCCCCAACCTTCTCTGAGCCTTCTGGGTCCTTGTGACCTGGCCATTTAGCCCATGTTGTGCAAAAAAGTGCCGCTCAGAGGTAAAACAATCTAACGTTAAAGAACACGCTGGATGGCCTTGACGGGAGGCTACCATCTGTCTCCCAACAGCTGTTTCAGTGGGTCCCCTCCCCCAACCTTCTCTGAGCCTTCGGGGTCCTTGTGACCTGGCCATTTAGCCCATGTTGTGCAAAAAATTGCCGCTCAGAGGTAAAACAACCCAACGTTAAAGAACACGCTGGATGGCCTTGACGGGAGGCTACCATCTCTCTCCCAATAGCTGTCCAGCAGGTCCCTTCCCTCAACCTTTACTGAGCCATCGGGGTCCTTGTGACTTGGCCATTTACCCTATTGTTCGCAAAATAGTGCTACTCAGAGGAAAATCAACCCAATCCAATACTAAAAAAATATAAGAGCGGATAGCTTATCCAATTTGGCGGCCTGGATTTATTTCCTATTAATCATAAAAAAAAAATACCCCTCAAGTAGCTGCTTGCCACAGAGGACTGACAGGAGCCTGAGTATATGCCACAGTAGAAAATGTGAGAGGATGGCAGGATCTCAGCAGAAAAACAACACACATCGATGCCTAACCGGGACTCGAACCCAGGTTCCTTAGATCAGTAGCCAAGCGCGCTAACCACTCGGCCATGCAATGATTGATAAATTAATTAATGATAATTACGAAAATTAGTAAATAATTATTTATTTATTAATTATTATTACGAAAAATATTTCAAGTTTAAATTATTCTAATCCAGAGGTCATTTCTAGTTTGCTGAAAATCTTACCTTTTAAAAATCTTACCTCTTTTTCGTTGCGGACTCCCACAGATCGTTTGCAGAAAATTGTTTCCTTGTTCACAGCGCGCTCTTTTATAACCTAAGATCACGTGGCAAAAACAATTCGCAGATCACGTGGCAAAAACAATTCGCAGATCACTTGGACCTTCCTGTCACGTCTCAATGATCACTTCCGTCGCCACTCCTCAAGTCCGTCCAACCTAACTGGTTTGTCACATCCGCTTCTACGCTTCTTAGAAAAGGCAGCAGAAGAGGAAATTCTCGAATACTAATTTCTGAGTATCCGAAGAACGTAACAGAAGGTCATTCATTACACTTCAGGATGAAATCGACAAATTCTGACCTAGTGCTTTTCAATCTCTTTCAGTTGTTTGGGTTATTTTACCTCTGACCGGCACTTTTTTGCACAACATGGACTAAATGGCCAGGTCACAAGGACTCCGATGGCTCAGAGAAGGTTGGGGAAGGGGACCCACTGGAACAGCTGTTGGGAGACAGATGGTAGCCTCCCGTCAAGTTCACCCAGCGTGTTCTTTAACGTTGGGTTGTTTAACCTCTGAGCGGCATATTTTTGCACACCATGGGCTAAACGGCCAGGTCACAAGGACCCCGAAGGCTCAGAGAACAGCTGTTGGGAGACAGATGGTAGCCTCCCGTAAAGGCCATCTAGCTTGTTCTTTAACGTTGGATTGTTTTACCTCTCAGCGGCACTTTTGTGCACACCATGGGCTAAATGGCCAGGTCACAAGGACCCCCCCCCCCCCGAAGGCTCAGAGAAGGTTGGGGAGGGGACCCACTGGAACAGCTGTTAGGAGACAGATTGTAGCCTCCCGTCAAGGCCATCTAGCGTGTTCTTTAACGTTGGGTTGTTTAAACCACTGAGCGGCACTTTTTGGCACATCATGGGCTAAATGGTCAGGTCAAATGGACCCCGAAGGTTTAGATAACGTTGGGGGAGGGGACCCACTGGAACTGCTGTTGGGAGACAGATGGTAGTCTCCCGTCAAGGCCATCTAGCGTGTTCTTTAGCGTTGGGTTGTTTTACCTCTGAGCGGCACTTTTTTGCACACCATGGATTAAACGGCCAGGTCACAAGGACCCCCGAAAGTTCAGGGAAGGTTGGAGGATGGGACCCATTGGAACAGCTGTTGGGGGACAGATGGTAGCCTCCCGTCAAGGACATCCAGCGTGTTCTTTAACGTTGGATTTTTTTACCACTGAGTGGCACTTTTTTTGCACACCATGGGCTAAATGGTCAGGTCATGAGGACCCCGAAGGCTCAGAGGTTGGCGGAGGGGACCCACTGGAGCAGCTGTTGGAAGACAGATGGTAGCTTCCCGTCAAGGCCATCCAGCGTGTTCTTTAACGTGCACAGGGTATGACTCTCCCGCACAAGGGACCACGGCTTAACGTCCCATCCGATAGACGGCGACCCTTTCCAAGCCATCGGTGTCCCCTACTGACCCATGTGGGACTGGAACCTGGCAACAGGCAACCTTCGTGTCACGTGACACGAAGGTTGCCAGATCACTAATTCCTAAAAAAAAACGTTGCCAGATATTTTTTCTGAATTCTATAATCAACCATAATGTTCGGACATTTTTTTGAGCGACTGTACACAACTTTTTCGTCTCAAAGGGCCGAACAAGAAACATTTCTCTATGAGACACAACAGGGAAATTTTCAAAACGTACAACACACGGAAGAAAAAACTTTAGACATAACACAATACTTTAGTGAGAAATTTACAAAAATAAATTACATTATTTACAAATTCATAATAACAAATAATTCAAATATCGTTGGGTTGGGTTGTTTTACCTCTGAGCGGCACTTTTTTGCACACCATGGGCTAAATGGCCAGGTCACATGGACCCCGAAGGTTCAGAGAAGGTTGGGGGAGGGGACCCAATGGAACAGCTGTTGGGAGACAGGTGGTATCCTTCCGTCAAGGCCATCCAGCGTGTTCTTTAACGTTGGATTGTTTTACCTCTGAGCGGCACTTTTTTGCACACCATGGGCTAAATGGCCATGTCACATGGACCCCGAAGGCTCAGAGAAGGTTGGGGGAGGGGACCCACTGGAACAGCTGTTGGGAGACAGATGGTAGCCTCCCGTCAAGGCCATCCAGTGTGTTCTTTAACGTGCACAGCGTATGGCTCTGCCGCACAAGGGGCCACGGCTTAACGTCCCATCCGACGGACGGCGGCCTTTCCAAGCCCATCGGTGTCCAGTACTGATCGTGGGCAGGGCGGGGAATTTTGCGGAGATAAATATCAACGCTGACCGAGCTGGGACTCGAACCTGGGAACTACAGATTACGAGCCTGGCGCGCTACCGACTGAGCCATCCCCGCCCCTTAAATATCGTTCAAATCAACATAAACGGAAGTGGACTGCAGAAAAGACATCCCGATTTTTAGAAAGAATTTTCTTTTAATATTAATCAAAATAAGAAATATTATTGGTTTTTGAATTCCCAGTTTCATCCAATAGTTATAATTTTAACTATTCAATAAAAGATTTTCAAAGAAAGGGAAAATGTCAATGACGATTAAAGATTTTCCTTTAATTATAGTTATTTATTTTTGGAATGAACTGTGGTAAAGATGGATACTATTTTTTTAGTTCCATTTTCGATTTGAACTGTTCTTCAAAATATGCAAATAAGTTCCGAATAACACCTTTAAACACATAAATTCGTCCTCGTCTGAAGGGGAGGGGTGACTCAGTCGGTAGCACGCCAGGCTCGTAATCTGCAGATCCCAGGTTCGAGTCCCAGCTAGGTCAGCATTGAGACTTATTTCCGCAAAACTCTCCGCCCTGCCCACGGCCAACCGGGGACACCGATAGGCTTGGAAAGGCCGTCGTCCGTCGGATGTGACATTAAGCCGTTGGGTTGTGTGAGGGACAGATATACCCTATGCACGTTAAAAAACACATTGAATGGTATTAACGGGAGGCTACCATCTGTCTCCCAACAGCTGTTCCAGTGGGTCCCCTCCCCCAACCTTCTCTGAGTTTTCGGGGTCCTTGTGACCTGGCCATTTAGCCCATAGTATGGAAAAAAATGCCACCTAGAGGTAAAACAATCCAACGTTAAAGAACACGCTGGATGGCCTTGACGGGAGGCTACCATCTGTCTCCCAACAGCTGTTCCAGTGGGTCCTTTCCCCCAACCTCCTCTGAGCCTTCGGGGTCCATGTGACCTGGCCATTTAGCCCATGGTGTTCAAAAAAGCACCGCTCAGAGGTAAAACAACCCAATCCACCCTCGTCTGAATCATTTGTAATATCTTACAAATGTAGTAGTTTGCGGTACGTTACAGATTTGTTATTGCTCGATTTCTATCGAATGAAAAGCTTTTAAATAAAAAGTTCAGTTACTTGGCACGTGTTTAATCTGGCTGCAAAGGTCACGAACATTTCCTACAAAGCAATGCTTCCTTAGGTGCAGACTTGTAATACTTCCAAGCAGTAAACTTCATCACCACTAACGGAAACCTACAAGAGTGTCTGACCATCAGTATTTCTTCTAAGAAGAAGTTATTCTTTGGCATCTGCTTGTCCTTGGGTTGTATCGATAGTTCCTGGGGCATTCCACGGACTGCGAAGATGGACTGCATCGGTTGCTGAAGAGACTGCAGAAGGAACTCGAACTTCCAGGCACGCTCATTCGTCTCGGGCTGATCTGAGGCGCCCTTTTTGAACGACGAGCTCGCACGAGATTATTGTCCACATTTAGGAGCAGCAGTCTTTCAATCAAGAGGTTTTGGTAGCGTTTATCTCCAGATGAAAATAAAATCTCTTTCTGGAGATTGCTCCCAGTCGAAATCGAGATGGGATTGTTCCCTTTTTCTTTCATCTTCCTCATCGTCCTCAGCGGGGAACAAAAGATGAACACGATCTTCATAAATGTCAGACATAGAAGGAGATTCCAGGAACGCATTTCAGGTAGGTAATTGATTTCCTCAATATTAAGGTAGAATGAAATAAATATTCCTCTTCGAACACCTGAAATAATAAAGATCTCTGTAAGATATAATATCGCTCAACATCATACTATTATGATTATCAATATTAGGATTCTAATCAATGTTGATAACAGATCATTAAATTTATAGAGTGTATCAAGTGTTATAAAACAAAAAAAGGAATTAAATATATTCAAGTGTTGATTGAGATTTCCATCATTTTTTTATTGATGGATTTAAAACTGAAAATTATTTATTCATTGCAAAGGAAGCATAATATCAGTGCTGAATCCAGCTAAGAATTTATAATACTACGAAATGCATAGACTTATTAAATTATTATAATTTAGATTTAATTGATTTAAATATTTTAATTTACCTTTAATCAGAGTGTTTCATAGAAAGCAAAATGAGGGGATGACTTAGTCGGTAGCGCGCCAGGCTCCTAATCTGAAGTTCCCCAGAGTCCCAGCTGGGTCAGCAATGAGATTTATCTCCGCAAAACTCCCCGCCCTGCCCACGGTCAGTAGGGAACACCGATGGGCTTGGAAAGGCCGCCGACCGTCGGATGGGACGTTAAGCTGTGTGCGGGAGAGCCATACCCTCTGCACGTTAAAGAACACGCTGGATGGCCTTGACGGGAGGCTACCATCTGTCTCCCAACAGCTGCTCCAGTGAGTCCCCTCTCCCAACCATCTCTGAGCCCTCGGGGTCCATGTGACCTGGCCATTTAGCCCATGGTGTGCAAAAAAGTGCCGCTGAGGTAAAACAATCCAACGTTAAAGAACACGCTGGATGGCCTTGACGGGAGGCTACCATCTATCTCCTAACAGCTGTTCCAGTGGGTCCCCTGCCCCAACTTTCTCTGAGCCTTCGGGGGCCATGTGATCTGGCCATTTAGCCCATGGTGTGCAAAGAAGTGCCGCTCAGAGGTAAAACAACCTAACCCTATGAGCATGGGCGCCCGCAGAGGGGGGCAAATGGAGCACTCCCCCCTGGGAGCGAGTAAAAAATTCCACAAATTAAAATCGTAACAATTTAAACGTAATTAATTTATATACATTATGTAGGTGTTTTTGTATTTATGCAATGCTGTATTCTATAATCTACTTGTGAAAAAAAACCCTAAAAATTTAAATAATTAAATAAAAATTTATTGATGCAATTATTTGTCTCCAAGCTTTGCTTCCCCTCCCCCTCCCCTGGAAAATTTTCTGCGGACGCCCATGCATATGAGGCATAAAAAAATTGATCATAATTATCATTCAAACGTTGTTGAGAACTAAATCACATCAATTCAGTAGTATTTCTTCTAAAAAGAATCTTTAAAATAAACTTTTCTTTATTACGTCAAAAAGTTTCTTTGACGTTATTGTTAGTATCGAAAATTAAATTTTAATAATTTGAAAGAGAATAATTATTGTGAAACTGAAAAGACGCACTTTATGAGAATAACATAGAACTTGCTGCTTTAGTGAAACTTTAGGTAAACATTTTTCGGAATGAAAACTTACACCAACATCACGGAACGGAAAAACAATCCTTCCCATCATCCCACGATCTCGTTCTTCGCATTTCTGATGAGATGGGATCAGAATTTAATCGAGTGTTGCATTGGGTTTTTTTGCGCGTTGACATTCCTATGACGAAATTTGGCCTGAAGCGATCATTTTCAGGGAATGGCTTTCACTGACTCAAGGCCGAAGTCACGAGGTGCATCTTTTATGTAGTCCAGTGTAAATGAATAAAAAATATTTTTAAGGATAGGGGAGAAAATGTTCTAGATCTATTTTAACAACCGAAACATGCTTCGGGTTTTTTGATGATGTATAATAATCTTTTTACATCATATTTAAAGCAATGACATTGTTATGAATTTTAAATAGAAAATGGAGAGTGCGTTAAAAAGAATGCTTATCAACAAAAAATTATAAATGAACTAATTTATACAAATGAATAAGACCACATATATAAAACAAATTCAACTGACAGAAATCCTTGCCTACATCAAATTGAAACCAAACTATATTAAAAGTAGATGTTTTACATCTCTTTATACTTCAAATATTTGTATTAAAACTATTTCAATATCTACTTACACCACAAATTGCGGCGGGGGTGACTCAGTCGATAGCACGCCAGGCTCGTAATCTGCAGTTCCCAGGTTCGAGTCCCAGTTGGATCTGCATTGAGATTTGTTTCCGCAAAACTCCTCGCCCTGCCCACGATCAGTAGGGGACACCGATGGGTTTGGTCAAAGGCCGCCGTCCGTCGGATGGGATGTTAAGCCTTGACCCCACGTGCGGGAGAGCAATACCCTGTGAACGTTAAAGAACACGCTCGATGGCCTTGACGGGAGGCTACCATCTGTCTCCCACAGCTGTTCCAGTGAGTCCCCTCCCCCATCCTTCTCTGAGGGATTCTTGTGACTTGGTCAGTTCTTGTGATTCGGGACCTTGTGACTTGGTCACTTAGCCCATGGTGTGCAAAAAAGTGCCGCTCAGATGTAAAACAATGCAACGTTAAAGACAACGCTGGATGGCCTTGACGGGAGGCTACCATTTGTCTCATAACAACTGTTCCAGTGGGTGCCCTCCCCCAACCTTCCCTGAGCCTTCGGGGTCCTTGTGACCTGGCTATTTAGCCCATTGTGTGCAAAAAAGTGCCGCTCAGAGGTAAAACAATCCAACGTTAAAGAACACGCTGGATGGCCTTGACGGGAGGCTACCATCTGTCTCCTAACAGCTGTTCCATTGGGTCCCCTCCCCCAACCTTCTCTGAGTCTTTAGGGTCCTTGTTACCTGGCCATTTAGCCCATGGTGTGCAAAATTTTGCCGCTAAGAGGTAAAACAATCCAACGTTAAAGAACACGCTGGATGCCTTTGACGGGAGGCTACCATCTGTTTCCCAACAGCTGTTCCAGTGGGTCACCTCCCCCAACCTTCTCCGAGCCTTCGGGGCCCATGTGACCTGACCATTTAGCCCATGGTGTGCAAAAAAGTGCCGCTCAGAGGTAAAAAACCCAAGTTAAAGAAAACGCTGGATGGCCTTGACGGGAGTCTACCATCTGTCTCCCAACAGCTGTTCCAGTGGGTCACCTCCCCCAACCTTCTCTGAGCTTTCGGGGTCCATGTGACCTGACCAATTAGCCCATGGTGTGCAAAAAAGTGCCGCTCACAGGTAAAACAACCCAATGTTAAAGAACACGCTGGATGGCCTTGACGGGAGGCTACCATCTGTCTCCTAACAGCTGTTCCATTGGGTCCCCTCCCCCAACCTTCTCTGAGTCTTTAGGGTCCTTGTTACCTGGCCATTTAGCCCATGGTGTGCAAAATTGTGCCGCTAAGAGGTAAAACAATCCAACGTTAAAGAACACGCTGGATGCCCTTGACGGGAGGCTACCATCTGTTTCCCAACAGCTGTTCCAGTGGGTCACCTCCCCCAACCTTCTCCGAGCCTACGGGGCCCATGTGACCTGACCATTTAGCCCATGGTGTGCAAAAAAGTGCCGCTCAGAGGTAAAACAACTCAAGTTAAAGAAAACGCTGGATGGCCTTGACGGGAGGCTACCATCTGTCTCCCAACAGCTGTTCCAGTGGGTCACCTCCCCCAACTTTCTCTGAGCTTTCGGGGTCCATGTGACCTGACCATTTAGCCCATGGTGTGCAAAAAAGTGCCGCTCAGAGGTAAAACAACCCAATGTTAAAGAACACGGTGGATGGCCTTGACGGGAGGCTACCATCTGTCTCCCAACAGCTGTTCCAGTGGGTCCCCTCCCCCAACCTTCTCTGATCCTTCGGGGTCCTTGTGACCTGCCATTTAGTTCATGGTGTGCAAAAAGTGCCACTCAGAGGTAAAACAACCAACCAATCTTTGTAGTGTTTAAGCACGAGAATTTAGTAACAATAAAATATTTAATATTACCTGTATGTTGGGAGACAGACTGACGAGATTTTCTCAAAACTCCAGAGTGGAATAAAACACAAAAAAAAATTCAAGATCAAGAATCGTACAACCATCTTTGGATGTGATATCAAACGTTTCAAAAAAAAAAGAAAAATTTCCTAACTTCGAATTCTGGAAAAGACGCTTTTTCAAAGACCAGACGAATGCCCCCATCTTCTTTATTATTTAATTTTTCCACCTCAGTCGAGTCACTTGTCCACCCACTTACCCCTTTTTTTAAATAAATCCAGGCCTGTGTGCATTCGCTTGCAAGCCTGAGGAATTAATCCCACGGGCATGTCCTTAATTTACGCTTCTAGAAACATAATTCAATCACACTGCCGCAGCAGAAAATTCGATAACTTCCATGTTATATCATCGGATGAGACGAACTGGAAACTGCTTGAATAATAAAGGTTTTTTTCGGAATGAATTGAAGGTAAGTAAATAAATATTAAATCAGATTCCTCTAAATTTCAAATTCTGCAATATTCGTTGTTGTTATACCTCCTAGCGGCACTTTTTTGTACACAATGGGCTAAGTGGCCAGGTTACAAGGACCCAAAGGCTCAGAGAAGGTTGGGGGGTAGGAACCCACTGGACGGGTTACAAGGATCCAAGGGCTCAGAGAAGGTTGGGGGAGGGAACCCACTGGACGGGTCACAAGGACCCAAAGGCTCAGAGAAGGTTGGGGGGTAGGAACCCACTGGACGGGTCACAAGGACCCAAAGGCTCAGAGAAGATTGGGGGGTAGGAACCCACTGGACGGATCACAAAGATCCAAGAGTTCAGAGAAGGTTGGGGTAGGAACCCACTGGACGGGTCACAAGAATCCAAGAGTTCAGAGAAGGGTGGGTGTAGGAATCCACTGGACGGGTCACAAGGACCCAAAGGCTCAGAGAAGGTTGGTGGGTAGGAACCCACTGGACGGGTGACAAGGACCCAAATGCTCAGAGAAGGTTGGGGGTAGGAACCCACTGGACGGGTCACAAGGACCCAAAGGCTCAGAGAAGGTTGGGGGTAGGAACCCACTGGACGGGTCACAAGGATCCAAGAGTTCAGAGATGGTTGGGGTAGGAACCCACTGGACGGTCACAAGGACCTAAGGGCTGAGAGAAGGTTGGGGTAGGGAACCTCCCTGGACAGATGGTAGCCTCTCCTCCGTCAAGGCCATCCAGGGTGTTCTTTAACGTGCACAGGGCTCTCCCTTATAGGGGGCCATGGTTTAACGTCCCATCCGACGGACGGGCGACCTTTCCAAGCACATCGGTGTCCCCCACTGACCTAGAGTAGGGCGAGAAAATTTGCAGAGATAAATCTCAACGCTGACCCAACTGGGACTCGAACCAGGAAACTGCAAATTATGAGCCTGGCGCGCTACCGACTATTCGTTCAGTATTTAAAGAGTTATGGAAGATGAAATAATTTAACAGTAGCATCATTCTCATTTAAAAAACCGTTCGTCAAAATTCATGAAAATCAGAAGTGTTATTAGGAGAACTTATATTTATGCAATTATTTGAATAAACGGTCTGATAAAATAGTTATTACTTGTCTTTTGTGATTAATTCTTGTGATTGGTAGCTTTTACTGCTAAATATTCCAGATGACATATCCCTTGAAATAGTGAACGACTACCGCCGAAATTGAAGCTCTACATAGATCTGATTCACATCATGAATAATCATCAGTTTCACCCTCATAGAAAATTTATTCTTAAATATATAAAGTTCCCAATTCATCTCTACAATGACATAACATAAACTTTTTCTTCCTTTTTTTGGTTTCTTTTCCACCCGTAAAAAAGAAAAACCATCGAATAAAAAGTTAATTTGATGCATAAAAGTATCTCTTTTTTCAACAGACTGACAATCACATAGGTTGGGTTGTTTTACCTCTGAGCGGCACTTTTTTGCACACCATGGGCTAAATGGCCATGGTGTGCAATGGTCACATGGACCCCGAAGGCTCAGAGAAGGTTGGGGGAGGGGACCCACTGGAACAGCTGTTGGGAGACAGATGGTAGCCTTCCTTCAAGACCATCCAGCGTGTTCTTTAACGTGCACAGGGTATGGCTCTCCGCACACGGGGACACGGTTTAACGTCCCATCCGACGGACGGCGGCCTTTCCAAGCCCATCGGTGTCCCCTTCTGACCGTGGGCAGGGCGGGGAATTTTTGCGGAGATAAATCTCAACCCTGACCAAGATGGGACTCGAACCTAGGAACTACAGATTACGAGCCTGGCGCGCTACCGACTGAACCTCCCCCGCCCCCAATCACACAGATGCTGATCAGTTGTTCACGTACGATGTTCTAATTTTAATAACGATCACCTCTTACTTCACCTTTTAAAGAGCCCCCAAATAACAATCCAACGTTCCTGAAAATTTGCTTCTTTTACAAGACCCAAATAAGAGCAAATAATAGCAATCTTGAATCTTTAGGATCCATTTTTTTACCCACACGTGTGGATCCACTTTATTTTAACCCTTTTCAGGTTCAATGTCAAACTTAATCAGACAATAAATAAATACCCCTTGAAGCAGCTGCCATCCACACAGGTCTGACAGGAGCCTGTCTGTTCATTACGGCAAAATTACCCGCCCTGCCCACGGTCAGTAGGGGACACCGATGGGCTTGGAAAGGCCGCCGTCCGTCGGATGGGACGTTAAGACGTGGCCCCGTGTGCGGGAGAGACATACCCTGTGCACGTTAAAGAACACGCTGGATGGCCTTGACGAAAGGTTACCATCTGTCTCCCAACAGCTGTTCCAGTGGGTCCCCTCCCCCAACCTTCTCTAATCCTTCGGGGTCCGTGTGACCTGGCCATTTAGCCCATGGTGTGCAAAAAAGTGCCGCTCAGAGGTAAAACAATCCAACGTTAAAGAACACGCTGGATATCCTTGACGGGAAGCTAGCATCTGTCTCCCAACAGCTGTTCCTGTGGGTCCCCTCCCCAACGGGGCGGGGGTGGCTCAGTCGGTAGCGCGCCAGGTTCGTAATTTGTAGTTCCCAGGTTCGAGTCCCAGCTGGGTCAGCGTTGAGATTTATCTCCGCAAAATTCCCCGCCCTGCCCACGGTCAGTAGGGGACACCGATGGGCTTGGAAAGGCCGCCGTCCGTCGGATGGGACGTTAAGCCGTGGCCCCGTGTGCGGGAGAGCCATACTCTGTGCACGTTAAAGAACACGCTGGATGGCCTTGACGGGAGGCTACCATCTGTCTCCCAACAGCTGTTCCAGTGGGTCCCCTCCCCCAACCTTCTCTGAGCCTTCGCGGTCCATGTGACCTGGCCATTTAGCCCATGGTGTGCAAAAAAGTGCCGCTCAGAGGTAAAACAACCCAACCCCTCCCCAACCTTCTCTGATCCTTCGGGGTCCATGTCACCTGGCCATTTAGCCCATGGTGTGCAAAAAAGTGCCGCTCAGAGGTAAAACAACCCAACGTTAAAGAACATGCTGGATAGCCTTGACGGGAGGCTACCATCTGTCTCCCAACAGCTGTTCCAGTGGGTCCCCTCCCCCAACCTTCTCTGAGCCTTCGGGGTCCATCTGACCTGGCCATTTAGCCCATGGTGTGCAAAAAAGTGCCGCTCAGAGGTAAAACAACACAACTCAACGCCTCCCCCCCTTTCGATGGATCAACGTTTTAAATTAATTTTAAATTAAGCTAAACAGAAACTCTTCCCGATATATATTTACAACTCTAATCTGAAATTCTACTGCAGAAATCTTACATTTACGTATCTCTTATTTCGTGTAGAGATAGTTTATATAAAGTTCCAAATTGCAAACTTCTCCTCAAGGAAGTGTTTTTTCTGACGATTGGATTTGAAGAAAATGGGTCAATGTGTCTTCCACTTCACTTAGCTATCATTTCAACTGCTTATCAATTAGTCAGAATGTACTCTTTTGGCATTGAGATAACGATCATTTATTGATCAGTTGAAAAATCATTTCATCTTTCTTATTTAGTACATAAATAATCATTGAAATTACAAGCGTTACAATACAAAGACCAGAAATTACAAATATTGATGCTTTTTATACAACTTGACTGCATTAGGATCCAGTTATGTTACTGAAGTTGATAGAATCCAAAGTTAATTATTATTTTTCTGAAATAATAAGTCTTTTTTTTATTCCGTATCAATTTAAAATCACGGACTTAACTTTAGCAAAAATTATTTTTTATTAACTTGCTGCTATGGGCGACCGCAGAACATTTTCCAGGGGGGATAAAGCTTGGAGACAAATAATTACATCAATAAATTTTTATTTAAAATTTAGGGGTTTTTTTTTTTTTTCAGAAGTTGGGTTGGGTTGGGTTGTTTTACCTCTGAGCGGCACTTTTTTTGCACACCATGGTCTAAATGACCAGGTCACAAGGACCCCGAAGCTCAGAGAAGGTTGGGGAAGGGGATCCACTGGAACAGCTGTTGGGAGACAGATGGTAGCCTCCCGTCAAGGCCATCCAGCGTGTTCTTTAACGTTGGGTTGTTTTACCTCTGAGCGGCACTTTTTTTGCACACCATGGGCTAAATGACCAGGTCACAAGGACCCCGAAGGCTCAGAGAAGGTTGGGGAAGGGGACCCACTGGAACAGCTGTTGGGAGACAGATGGTAGCCTCCTGTCAAGGCCATCCAGCATGTTCTTTAATGTGCACAGGATGTGGCTCTCAAATTCACGGGGCCATGGCTTAACGTCCCATCCGATGGACGGCGGCCTTTCCAAGCCCATCGGTGTCCACTACTGATCGTGGGCAGGGCCGGGAATTTTTTCAGAAGTAGATTATGTATGTGTTTTTGTATTGATGTAATACTATATTCTATAATGTATATAAATTAATTACGTTTAAATTGTTACGATTATAATTTGTGGAATCTTTTACTCGATCCCAGGGCGGGAAGTGCCCTGTTTGGCCCCCACTGCTGTCGCCCATGCTTGCTGCATATTCCAATTGATATAAGCATCACACTTAAATTTTCGAAAGAAATATTTCACTGTTCGTCGAAACGTTTAATTGAAGGTAAAACAAACACCTGAATCAAAATCCAACTCGCTCATTTTTCAACAAAAGCTGTGAGACTAGAATATTTAAACAGTTAACATAATTGAGAGAGAAAAGTTAATTAAAACAGTTCGAAATGAAAGCACTAATCCTTACATTAAAACTTTGCTAAAAGTGTAAGTTGCATTTTTAGCAATCTGTGTTTTTCAGAATGAATTCTACAGCACAAGTTATTCTGAAATATTTCAACTTCCAAAATTTTCTAAGTTTTTTTTTAAGTACTCAACATATAATATTGAAAAATAGATAATTAATATATATTATTATACATATATTTATTTAAAATATGAAACACCCAACATAGAATCTTTTAACCTTATATAGATATAGATGATCCAGATTTTAGCTACGGTACATTATAGGGTCCTCAGCCGCCATTTTGGACTTTCCCCAAAGAAAGCCAAGACAACCTGTGACGTTGAGTTGCAATAACATATCCATCCGCTTGTTTCAATGTTTATGGGTGATTTCTGCAGTTTAAAATAGTTCTAATGAGATTATTTGTTTTTGGGGCTTTTCTTAAGTTGATTCTTTAGCGATGGGCGTTATTAAAGAAATTTATGTTTGATATTTACTTTGAGGGATTTTTTTTTAATTGGGGAGAAACGAGGTTTCATTGCTCAGCGATTACCGTTGTTAATGAAATCTTTTGATGAGATTATTTATTTTTGGAGCTTCAGTGAGAAACAAGAATTCATTCCTTAGCGATAAGAGCTGCTAATGAAATCCAATTTTGATGAGATTATTTATATTAAGGGCTTTTTGTTAAGTGCGAAACTAGGGATCATCCTATATCGATAAACCTTGTTAATAAAATCTTGTTTTGATGAGATTATTTTCAGCGATTTTTTTTAGTGCAGAAACATAATTTTCTTCTATACACAGTCGTATCAGAATAATATGACCACCTACCATACATATACTATGGTAGATGGTCATATTATTCTGATACGACTGTGTATAGCGTTGCATACATCTTTTATGCATATCCCTAAACACGTTCAACGTAGATGCGGAAAGGACTACTTTTACCATTCGGACTTTTTTTCACCGCGGCGAAATAAAAACAAGATGGCGGCTGATGACTTTCAAATTTGTGTAGTAACATTTTCTACAAGCTTGTTTAAGAAGTTACTAACCTCTGATTAACTGGCACTGCATTGACATAATTTGAAATGGGTCCATTTTTATATCCAGTACGCGGTAAACTTAAAAAAACTTTTGCTGATACATTTTTCTTACTTACTTTATCAAAAAAAGGATAAGTAGAGGACTAGACTGTGAAACAGATTTTTCTATAATAACTTTATTATTTTGAGAAATCTGTTGCCAATTTTGCCAACAAAATTAATTATTTTACTATATACACGAATACAATATACAGTACTTGCAAAAGTATTCTTTTGCTATGTTAAAGAAATCACAATTCGTGGTTTCTGAAATGGTGAAATGGGGATAGATTAAACAGCTGGATCAGTTTTATCTAAATCTATTATTAACAAAATCTCTAAATATCTCTTTTTCGTTTTTTCGTAACGAGTACAAAATGCAGAATATCTTACGGAATATAAAATGCCACTTATTTCTGATATAAAATGTGACTTATCATTCAACGTGGTTTTCAAAAAACTTCCTATAAGTACACATTTCATTAATATATCTGTTCGATCAATTTAAATAGAACAATAAGAAATAGCCCAACATAAAATCTTAGCTTCGTAACTTAACATAAGCAAGTGTGAATTGGCTTATACTTTAGTAAAAATTATTAATCCAACTAGTCCTTAACAGATCCAGCATTTCAATTGGAGAGTTATAAATCTAGTCTTTACATTTATTTGAACGATTTTGTTTGCAGTCAGCATCTAGACAGGTTTTATTTAGAAGATTTCCTCTTTACAAAGTGTTCCCTAAAACTGTTTTTTTTTTTCAGAGCTTCTGTGAGTTTCGATTCGGATACCATGAAAAAGTGCGAATACATTTGCGAATCGAGTATTTGTAGAAATAACAGAAGCATTCGAAACGTAGCTATGTTTTTATCGACCATAAAGTCTGCGACATTTTTTCGATCTTCTGTCGTATTTGAATCCCGGAGGACATGATTTATTGATAGGTATACATACATTGAAGAATATTTTTAAATCAACAATTGAACAGAAAGGTATTGGTCTGCCCATAGCGCCTAGTTGTGGGAATCTTTTCCTCCTCAGAAGAAGCGAGTATGGGGCGTTGTTTTCTCCTACTGGTAAAGATCTTGCCTTGAAATTTCTTTTTCCAGATTTGTCTGGAAGGCCTTGATAGCGTTCAATATCCGGCGCCACATCTTTCCCCCATGTCGAAGTAACGATTATTGAACTCAGCATGAGAACAAAAATAAACATTTCATTACTCATTTTGGAAAAAAAAAATCCACTGAAATAGAGCCTACGCTTGAAGAATTGTAAAACTTTTAAACGACAGTTCAATTTGCAATCTTTCTAAACTACTGACTTTGTTTTCACTTCAGTAACCTGTAAGAATAAAATTCTGCATAAGAATATCGACTTTAAGTATAACTTCAAGCAATTTGTGTATTTTCTAGTTTTTAACTTTCTTTTTTAATGTTGTTTACACTAAAGGGGAGCAGTAGGTGTTCATTCTTTTGCACATTTGATAATATGCGCAAGATTCAATCAGTGATTCCCATAAATTTAGGAACAATCCTATGTTATGTCAATGATAAGGAAAAGTCGAAGTTCTATATCTTCTAAATTAAGTTTTTTTGTATCGAAAAATGTGACTGCAGATAAAGATAACTCAATCAAATAAATCAACATCTCGATTTTCAACAATATTCGTTAGGTATTTAATGAGTGGTCTGTAAATGGTAGCTAGGTAGTCACTGGAAGGAGAGCTATGCACCAATCCCCTGTGATGATGCATAGAACCAGCCAGGTCTAGCACCTAACGTCCGACCCCGCCTTCTCGTGGTGCAGACCGTTAGTACTTTTCAAAAGTGATACTCTCTTGTGGGAGTGAACGGAAGGGGAGGGCTGCCAGATTAGTGTGGCCTACTGATCTGGACAACTATAGCTACTTTTCTTTTTTTTTCTACCCTGCTGAGGAGTGGTCAACCACACAGGGTCCTGGTGCTGACCATATAAACCTATTGGACTGGACTGATATAATGCTCTGAGCTTGATTACGGATCCTGAATTTGCTGCACTGATGGACTTCTGTGGAGGGAAAATCTTCCGCTGTGTTTTCTGTTTGTTTGTGGATTGACAGCCCCAAGTGAATAGATGCACAGGATTTGTTTATCAGCTGGTGAATAATCCTGAGCAGAGGTCATCGCAGGCACCTGAACTCTTTGCTTCTATTGGCATCGTCAAATTCTACATTGGAGGAAGTCTTCCAGTGTAGATGGCTTCAGCCTTTAGTGGTGGGGGAACGGGTCTTTGCCCCATGTCTGCGATTAGGGGGCTGTTTGATATTGTCGGCATTCCCTCTCTCAATGAACATAGTTTCTTTAAACATCCCACTAACCATTTTCTCTCCATAGGTAGTTGTAATGTGGGGACTCTGCACAGAGCTTTTTCTCTTGATGTCCTCACACAAGAATTCCACCATTATAATTTAGATATTCTCGGCTTGCAAGAGACCAGATGGGCAGATAAAGGTCAGATTCTTAAAAATAATCTTAAATTTCTCTTTTCAGGGAGGGACGACAATAAGCATCACCAAGGCGTGGGTCTGCTTCTCAGCAGACACGCTAGTGATGCTCTTCTAGGATATGAGTGCATTAATGAAAGGTTTCTTACAGCAAAATTTCAGACAAGAGTTAAAGACTTGAATGTTATCTGCTGTTATGCCCCCACTGAGGCTGCCGATGAGGATGAGAAGGATAGGTTTTATGAACAACTTCAGGATATTTTGAATTCTGTCAAGAAAGGAGATATTACCCTTGTTCTAGGTGACTTCAATGCCAAAGTTGGTACTGACTCTGACCTTTGGGGAGGGGTGATAGGCCCTTTTGGTATTGCTAGATGTAATGAGCAACGTTTCCTACAGGTAAGTAAACTCAATAGTTTCAGAATAACTAACACTTATTGCAAACACCGCGACACACATAAGTACACATGAGTGTCACCATATAGGCTGCATTAGAATATGATAGATTATATATTAATTAACAGCAAATGGGCTAGTTCTGTTAGAAATACCAGGGCATATAGGGGAGCTGAAATTGGATCTGACCATTACCTTGTTAAAAGTGTCTTGCAACTTAAACTTAAAAAGTGTTGTGCTAGGGTTAAAAAATTTGCTTTAAATACTGAAGCTCTGAAAGACCCAGTTATAGCCAAAGCTTACCATGATAGGTTACTTAATCATTATGACAGTCACAGTATGCTTACTACTGAAGTTGAGGAAGAATGGGACCGCTTTAAATACGCATCTTTGGAAACTAACAGTACTCTTTTAGGAAAAAAGGAGCAGAGGAGGCAGAATTATTCGGCCAGAAAGAAAGAACTACAGTAATGTCCTTAATCAATATCCTACTAGTCCGAAAGAAAGCATTACAGAGAGCTTAATAAACGTGTAAAGGATCAGTTAGCTGCTGATAAGAATCTTTGGCTTGATGGCTTGGCTGACAAAGCCCCCGAAGCAGCTAGACAGAAAGCCGTACCAGATAGTTAATGTTTTGTGTGGTAGAAAACGATCAGGTATACAGGGAAGAAGGATAAGCAAGGTAAGGTTGTAGAAGGTGAGGTTTCTGTCATGGCTAGGTGGGCTGAGCATTTCAGTGATGTTCTAAACAATTTGGATAGTTCTACTCCCATTGTTTGCAATGATGATAGATGCATTGGTGGCTTTACTGTTGACGTATAACACAATCTGAAGTTATTTTCGCTATTTCTACACTTAGACTTCATAAATTCCCAGGGGTAGATGAAATTACTACAGAAATGCTCAGAGCTGGGAAAGTTTCGGTTTCCACTTGGATGACTGAAATTTTAAATATCTTTTATGATAAAGGCATGGTTCCTAAGGATTTTACCAGAGCTATTATTATCCCTATTTTCAAAAAAGGTGATCGCAGTTCTTGTGATAACTATAGGGGTATCAGCCTACTCTCTGTACCAGGTAAAGTTCTTTCCATGATTGTGCTTAATAGAATTAAGAATCTGGTTGTCAGGCAATTGCGTGATGAGCAATGTGGATTCGGAAGTGGTAGGGGATGTGTGGATTAGATATTTTCACTTAGGCAGATTCATGAGAAATGTTTAGAGTTTCAGAAACCTTTGGTTGCTAACTTTGTTGATTTCAAAAAGGCTTTCGACTCTGTTGATCGTCATAATTTGTGGTTGATTGTGAGATCATATGGTATACCTGACAAGTTAGTTAACATATGAAAGCTCTCTATAATAACACTGAGTCGTGTGTGAGAGTTGGTAAGGCTTGTAGCAATTGGTTTAGCATTACTTCTGGTGTTCGACAAGGGTGCATTTTGTCTCCTTTTCTCTTTAGTTTGGTTATTGATTATGTTATGTGAAATTCACTTCAAGGGAAAGATTTTGGCCTTAAATGGACTGGAGATACGAAAATTTCTGATTTAGATTATGCTGATGATTTAGCCCTTTAGGCAAATGATGTTGACGAGATGAACTCTTTCATTCGAGCTGTTGATGTAACTGGTAGAAGAGTAGGTGTGGTTATAAACAGAGAGAAAACTAAAATGATGAAAATTGGTCAGGCAGGCTGTGATTCAGTTAATCTGAATGGTTGCAGTCTTGTGCAGGTGTCATAGTTTAATTATCTTGGGAGCAATGTAACAGATACTGGTAATGTGCGGCCTGAGATTAACAGACGAATAGGGATTGCTGCCGGGACTTTTAAGAATCTATGGAGAGTGTGGAGAAATAGGCGTATACACCTAAAGACTAAAATTAGACTGTATAATAGTTTGATTCTTTCTAGGGTTAGTTATGGTAGTGAAACTTGGACGCTTTGTAAACAAGATAACAGGAAATTAGATGTTTTTGATTCTAGATGCTTACGCAGTATCTTGGGTATTAAGTGGTTCAACTTTGTTAATAATGATGAGGTTAGGCAAAGGAGTCTGCAACCTCCTTTAAGCAGCATATTGTGCAGAGAGAGACTCCGCTGGTTTGGCCATGTTGCCCGTATGAATAATTATAGATTGGCGAATAGGGTTATGAACAGTGTGCCTAAAGGCCTCAGAAAGAGGGGGAGACCTAGGATGCGGTAGGCAGACAATGTCAAACAGGACCTTGTTAGAATTGGTGTGCAGTGGCCAGATGCAGCAGATGTAGCTCAGGACAGACTTGCTTTGAGAACTAAATTGCACGGTCTGGTTGAACCTCCGTAGTCCATGGCTGCTTGAGGATGATGATGATGAAAAAGGTTATGAACTGTGTGCCTAAAGGCCTCAGAAAGAGGGGGAGACCTAGGATGCGGTGGGCAGACAATGTCAAACAGGACCTTGTTAGAATTGGTGTGCAGTGGCCAGATGCAGCAGATGTAGCTCAGGACAGACTTGCTTTGAGAACTAAATTGCACGGTCTGGTTGAACCTCCGTAGTCCATGGCTGCTTGAGGATGATGATGATGAAAAAGGTTATGAACTGTGTGCCTAAAGGCCTCAGAAAGAGGGGGAGACCTAGGATGCGGTGGGCAGACAATGTCAAACAGGACCTTGTAAGAATTGGTGTGCAATGGCCAAATGCAGTAGATGTAGCTTAGGACAGACTTGCTTGGAGAACTAAATTGCACGGTCTGGTGGGATCTCCATAGCATGGCTGCTTGAGAATGACGATGATGTTTTAAAATCGAGAGACAAATTAAAATTTTAAATTCCTATTTAACTGGAACCTTTGTTGCTTGGCAGACGTCTCTTTCAGAATACGACAGTTGCGAAAAAGATTAATTTTGCTTTGTATTAAATATAATAAAAAATATGAAATTTCTCTCTATATATCAGCATTACTGTTCACACTTACCATATTCCGATAAATATGTCAAATAGTAAAATATACTTGCATTAATGATCTCAGAATTAGCCAGTAATTAAAAATGCATTTTGCTTGCAGATAATAAAAGTAATAAAAAAATAAATACCCCACAATCAGCTGCTTGCCACAGAGGTCTGACAGGAGTATGTCAGTTTATACGCCATTGTTGAAGATCTGTGAGGATGGCAGGCCCTCAGCAGAAAAACAATACAAATATACATGCCTTAATCCGGGTTGGGTTGTTTTACCTCTGAGCGGCACTTTTTTGCACACCATGGGCTAAATGGCCAGGTCACATGGACCTCGAACGCTCAGAGAAGGTTGGAGGAGGGGACCCATTGGAACAGCTATTGGGAGACAGATGGTAGCCTCCCGTCAAGGCCATCCAGCGTGTTCTTTAACGTTGGGTTGTTTTACCTCTGAGCGGCTCTTTTTTGCACACCATGGGCTAAATGGCCAGGTCACAAGGACCCCGAAGGCTCAGAGAAGGTTGGGAGAGGGGACCCACTGTACCAGCTGTTGGGAGACAGATGGTAGCCTCCCGTCAAGGCCATCCAGCGTGTTCTTTAACGTTGGGTTGTTTTACCTCTGAGCTGCACTTTTTTGCACACCATGGGCTAAATGGCCAGGTCACATGGACCTCGAACGCTCAGAGAAGGTTGGGGGAGGGGACCCATTGGAACAGCTATTGGGAGACAGATGGTAGCCTCCCGTCAAGGCCATCCAGCGTGTTCTTTAACGCTGGGTTGTTTTACCTCTGAGCGGCTCTTTTTTGCACACCATGGGCTAAATGGCCAGGTCACAAGGACCCCGAAGGCTCAGAGAAGGTTGGGAGAGGGGACCCACTCTAACAGCTGTTGGGAGACAGATGGTAGCCTCCCGTCAAGGCCATCCAGCGTGTTCTTTAACGTTGGGTTGTTTTACCTCTGAACGGCACTTTTTTGCACACCATGGGCTAAATGGCCAGGTCACATGGACCTCGAACGCTCAGAGAAGGTTGGGGGAGGGGACCCACTGGAACAGCTGTTGGGAGACAGATGGTAGCCTCCCGTCAAGGCCATCCAGCCTGTTCTTTAACCTGCACAGGGTATGGCTCTCCCGCACACGGGCCACAGCTTAACGTCCCATCCGACGGACGGCGGCCTTTCCAAGCCCATCGATGTCGCCTACTGACCGTGGGCAGGGCGGGGAATTTTGCGGAGATAAATCTCAACGCTGACCCAGCTGGGACTCGAACCTGGGAACTATAGATTACGAACCTGGCGCGCTACCGACTGAGCCACCCCCGCCCCGTAACCTCCAGTTCCCAGGTTCGAGTCCCAGATGGCACGGCGTTAAGATTTATCTTCACAAAACTCTTCATCGAGCCCTCGTTCGGAAAAGGAACATCGATGAACTTAGAAATGCAACTGTCCGTCGGACGGGACGTTAAACCGTGGCGCTGTGTGGGGGAAAGCTATACCCTTTGCAATTTAATGAACACTCTAGATGGCCATTTCGGCAGGCTACCATCTGTGTCCTAACAGCTTTTTAGTGGGTCCCCCCCCCCCCTCCTCAACCTTCTCAGAGCATTCGGGGTCGTTGTGACTTGACCATTTGGCCCATGGTGCACAAAAAAAGTGCCGCTCAGATGTAAAACAACCCAATTCCTCTTTTGAATTCTTCGTCTCTTAAAATATTAAACGAATACTTTTCTAAGAACGACAAAAAACACATGGATTCTGGTGACATGGAACAACACCTCCTCTAACAGAAGGCCTGTGTACGAAATTTTTGACGTCACTAAATAGTCCTCAGTCATTCACTCAGTCAAAAAATCGCTAGACCACCGGAACCTCGGGGCTTCTCGTCGGTCTCATCCAGATCGTTAAGAATGGAGCAATTTCCTAAAAGCAAGACCTCACCTTAGTTCAAAGTTCCTTTAAATTCCTTCAAAACGATCACAATTATGTAGAAATTTTAAAGTTTCTTGAAAGCAAAATCTTCTTAAAGGAGGTTCCTCTTGGTCTAATAGACTTTTAAGACTCAATTCAGTAATATTATTTCTTTTTAGACTGTATATTAATTCTCTCCTTTGGGTTGGGTTGTTTTACCTCTGAGTGGCACTTTTTTGCACACCATGGGCTGAATGGCCAGGTCACATGGACCCCGAAGGCTCAGAGAAGGTTGGGGGAGGGGACTCACTGGAACAGCTGTTGGGAGACAGATGGTAGCCTCCCGTCAAGGCCATCCAGTGTGTTCTTTAACGTGCACAGGGTATGGCTCTCCCGCACACGGGGCCACGGCTTAACGTTCCATCCGACGGAGGCGGCCTTTCCAAGCCCATCGGTGTCCCCTACTGACCGTGGGCAGGGCGGGGAATTTTGCGGAGATAAATCTCAACGCTGACCCAGCTGGGACTCGAACCCGGGAACTACAGATTACAAGCCTGGCGCGCTACCAACTGAGCCACCCCCGCCCCCCTTTACAATTAAGAATCACATGTGATACTGTTTCTTTCCCATTGCAATGAACACAGTTCGGATAATTTCCTTTTTTTCGTCTTGAATAAGGAATCGTTTAATAAAGTTGAGCCAGTTCTGAGCCTGGTGATACAGATGATATTCCTTCTGGTGAAGCCAAAGTTTCGAAAGGGAGAAATCTCATTCTCAATCATTCTTCGATGATTGAATCTCCCAGATGTTAATACCACAAAATGATGCTAAAATGTTGCATTTAATTTTTTCTTGATTAACTTTTTGAGGTGTATATTTCTCAAGTAGGAGTAGAGGGATTTTTCATGCAAGAGTGCTGCTTTTGCCAAAAAGTCAGCGAAATCGTTATCCAGGATCATCACACATGCAGGGATCCATTGTAGTATAAATTCTGCACCATTTTTCATGATGATTGCTGAGGATTTTAATATGCTCTGAATAAATAGTCCTATTTAATAGACAATTATTATATATTTTTGATTCTAATGTTATTACTGGTGAACTCTTGTGCTATCTTTATACTAATGTTTATCTATAAATATATTTTATTTAGAGCTAAAATTATTCGAATTTATTACCAAATATAATAATGCTAATTAATAGAAGTAAATATTTCTCCTAAATAAAATGTATTTATAGATAAGCATTAGTATAAAGATTAGCACAGAATCCACCAGTAATAATATTAAATTAAAAATATAAGAATTGTCTACATGGTAGGACTACTTCAGCTGACGTCATAAATAGTCCTCTGGCTTTCTCTTATAGGAGGTGAGTACATAGAATCCTTCACATACTCTAAATATATTTCACCACAAAACGCAATTCAATCAAGAAAACTGGGTGGGGGTGGCTTAGTCGGAAGCGCGCCAGGCTCGTAATCTGTAGTTCCCAGGTTCGAGTCCCAGCTGGGTCAGCATTGAGATTTATCTCCGCAAAATTCCCCGCCATGCCCACGGTCAGTAGGGGACACCGCTGTGCTCGGAAAGGCCGCCGTCCGTCGGATGGGACGTTAAGCCGTGGCCCCGTGTGCGGGAGAGCCATACCCTGTTCACGTTAAAGAACACGCTGGATGGCCTTGACGGGAGGCTACCATCTGTCTCCCAACAGCTGTTCCAGTGGGTCCCCTCCCCCAACCTTCTCTGAGCCTACGGGGTCCATGTGACCTGGCCATTTAGCCCATGGTGTGCAAAAAAGTGCCGCTCAGAGGTAAAACAACCCAACGTTAAAGAACACGCTGGATGGCCTTTACGGGAGGCTACCATCTGCCACCCAACAGCTTCTTCCAGTGGGTCCCCTTCCCCAACCTTCTCTGAGCCTTCGGGGTCCATGTGACTTGGCCATTTAGCCCACGGTGTGCAAAAAAGTGCCGCTCAGATGTAAAACAACCCAACGTTAAAGAACACGCTGCATGGCCTTGACGGGAGGCTACCATCTGTCTCCCAACAGCTTGTTCCAGTGGATCCCCTCCCCAAACCTTCTCTGAGCATTCAGGGTCCATGTGACCTGGCCATTTAGCCCATGGTGTGCAAAAAAAGTGCCGCTCAGAGGTAAAACAACCCAACCCAATCAAGAAAGAGTACGGAATGCCGAAAATGGAGAATCGTCTTCTTTCAGTAGATAAAGCCGACTCCTCTAGATGATGAGTCTTTGCTCCAAAAATGTCTTGCAGCTGATCCAACCAAAATTTAGATAAACCAAATTATTTTTTTAAAAAAACGAAACGCCAATTAACCGCGGTTAAAACAGTGTTAACCGTAACCGCTAATAAAGAAGTTTGCTGCGTCTTTCTCGCGAGTTCAATTCTCAAGTGATGCTTTTACTGTAAAACAGTGAAATGCAGAACTCACCTTATACGTCGCCTTTGTTCTCCCAGGATCAGGAAGCGATCACCTTTTGTCTCTTTATTTACTAAAGCAACATCTGCACGTCTTCTGCTCACTTTTATTGACAGTATAGTCTGCTTTTACGTAAGCAACCGGTTCAGAGAGATGGCGTCAAACAGAAATCTTCTGCCTTCATTCATTTCTATAGTCAGACTCTCATTGGATACGAGGAAGCACAATATTCTGTTTCGACGTCAAACACATAAACTTCCACTGACAGAAAACACATTCTTTTTTTCCTTTACATTTACTCAAGCGTAACATTTCGCACAATCAAATCCGAGAGAGAAATGAAGACGATATTTTAAGCTATCACTCAGTTAAAATAAAATCCCTACTTGGAACTATGTAATACTAAAACTTAACATTAATTGTGGCTGATGCGAATCCGATACTCCTGTCCACACCACTCGTACAGTCGCTCAAAAAAATATCCGAACACTATGCTTGATTACAGAATTCAGAAAAAAAAAATATCTGGCAACTTTTTTTTTTAGAAATTAGTGATCTGGCAACCTTCGTGTCACGTGACACGAAGGTTGCCAGATCATTAATTTCTAAAAAAAAATCGTTGCCAGGTATTTTTTCTCTCAATTCTGTAATGGGCCATAAAAAATATCCGAACACTATGCTTGATTACAGAATTCAGAAAAAATATCTGGCAACGATTTTTTTTTAGAAATTGTGATCTGGCAACCTTCGTGTCACGTGACACGAAGGTTGCCAGATCACAATTTCTAAAAAAATTAGATTTTTTTTATTATTATGTTATTAGTATAGTATGTTAGTAGTATAGTATTATTAGTATAGTATAAGTTATCTGCTAAGTATGCATTAGTATAAGTTGTTACACTACCTAAGCAAACCACTTAATAATTTGAAAATTATGACCCCTAAAGTGCCAGATTCGTAAGACAAAATACACCTATCCCTCGTTTTACACTGAAGATAGGTTCCGCACAAAACCGTGTAAATCGAAATCTTGGATTTTGCTATGTAAAACCGTGTAAAACGAAAAAAAACTAAAATGTTCATAATTCAGTTTCGATTTACACGGTTTTGATTTCGATTACACGGATTTCGATTTACACGGTTTTGTGCGGAACCTATCTTCAGTGTAAATCGAGGGAGAGGTGTAATGTAAATTAACGGAATTAAAATTGATTTTTATTTAAATAGTAAATGCATAATAATGTATAATTTTACGAACAACTGTAATGCTGATATATTAAGAAATTTCTTATTAGGTACTTATTTAATATAAAGCAAACTATAAATTTTACAATGCCTGTAGAAACCTGCGCGAGACAAACAATACTTACCAGGGATTGATCGCTTAGCAAGATAGCAAATAACTCTAAGAAATGGGAGTCTTTATATATTGTATCCTTTTTCCGATTCCGGTAACTTCTGCACGTTCCAGTTACACGTAACGTGATACGGATGAAACGTGACTTCGGCACACTCTGATTGGTTAAAGCGGTCAGCGATGTCGTCACACAGCAGAACATGAGCTTACATCGCGACAATTACAAAAACAATATTTTCTTTACTCTTGACAGATATTCACCTTGCAAAAAATAAAAATTTTATTGCTGTCTTTTTGGACCTTTCACAGGCCTTTGATTCAGTGTAGATTAGGGGCGGGGGTGGCTCAGTCGGTAGCGCGCCAGGCTCGTAATCTGTAGTTCCCAGGTTCGAGTCCCAGCTGGGTCAGCGTTGAGATTTATCTCCGCAAAATTCCCCGCCCTGCCCACGGTCAGTAGGGGGACACCGATGGGCTTGGAAAGGCCGCCGTCCGTCGGATGGGACGTTAAGCCGTGGCCCCGTGTGCGGGAGAGCCATACCCTGTGTACGTTAAAGAACACGCTGGATGGCCTTGACGGGAGGCTACCATCTGTCTCCCAACAGCTGTTCCAGTGGGTCGCCTCCCCCAACCTTCTCTGAGCCTTCGGGGTCCTTGTGGCCTGGCCATTTAGCCCATGGTGTGCAAAAAAGTGCCGCTCAGAGGTAAAACAATCCAATCCAGTGTGGATTAAAAGCCTTCTTCACAAAGTTTTCCTTGGAGTCAAAGGTCATACACTTAACTTTTTAAATTTTGCCTTGTTAAAAAAATCCTTTTATGTCAAAATTGATTCAATTCTTTCAAAACCTTTCTCCATTCTACAGGGATTACCTCAAGGTCAATTTTAAGCCCATTATTTTTTAATATCTACATTGCTGATAGATTTAAAAATCATCTTCCATTTATTAACTTTGCTACACATGCAGATGACATTATTTTTTGGAGCTCTGATAAAAATTTAACCACTCTTCAAGACAGAATTCAAACACATCTAAACCTCATCAACAATTATTTTAAAACTTGGCATCTCTCCATCAATTCTGATAAAACTTTTTATATGTCATTTACTAAAGGAAGATCTATACCACCTAAAATCTCAATTTATATTAATAAATCCAAAATTCAACAAGTACATTCTACAAAATATTTAGGAATCTATCTGGATTCCTGGCTCAATTGGAATTCTCGTTTACGACATCAATATGGTAAAGGTTGCAAACTTTTGAATTTTTTTTAAATTACTTTCATCTACAAATTGGGGTAACCCCCTCCCCCCCTCTGACTATTTAATTCTATTATACAAATCACTTGTTAGATCTAAAATTGAGTATGGGCTTGAGTTTACACTGGGAACAGGAGATAACAAACTTAAAAAATTTAACATTTTACAAAATCAGTTTATAAAATATGCTCTTGGACTTCTTCAAAAGGGGCGGGGGTGGCTCAGTCGGTAGCGCGCCAGGCTCATAATCTGTAGTTCCCAGGTTCGAGTCCCAGCTGAGTCAGCGTTGATATTTATCTCCGCAATATTCCCCGCCCTGCCCACGGTCAGTAGGGGACACCAATGGGCTTGGAAAGGCCGCCGTCCGTCGAATGGGACGTTAAGCCGTGGACCCGTGTGTGGGAGAGTCATACCCTGTGCACGTTAAAGAACACGCTGGATGGCCTTGACGGGAGGCTACCATCTGTCTCCCAACAGCTGTTCCTGTGGGTCCCCTCCCCCAACCTTCTCAGAGCCTTCGGGGTCCTTGTGACCTGGCCATTTAGCCCATGGTGTGCAAAAAAAGTGCCGCTCAGAGGTAAAACAACCCAACGTTAAAGAACACGCTGGATGGCCTTGACGGGAGGCTACCATCTGTGTCCCAACAGCTGTTCCAGTGGGTCCCCTCCCCCAACCTTCTCAGAGCCTTCGGGGTCCTTGTGACCTGGCCATTTAGCCCATGGTGTGCAAAAAAGTGCCACTCAGAGGTAAAACAACCCAACCCAACTTCTTCAAAGAACCTCTATTATTGCACTGATTGGATAAACTGCATTGGCCCCATTTCAAATCAGAATTAAAATCCTCATGATAAAATATCTTACTCGCCTGTTCCTCAAAATTCCTAATCACTCTTTCATTTATAATTACCTAAACAACAAAAATATTTTTCAAAAATACAGGAACATTCTCCAGGATGATTTACTTCTTAAACTAATTTTCAATATCTCCTCATCAGGAGAAATTTTTCCTTACATTGCAGATTGTAGCTTTCATAGACCAAATATTCAATTGAACATTCCTTTTATCACTCAGAAAAAAATCTTTTACCTAAAACTTTGGGGGCGGGGGGGGGCTCAGTCGGTAGCGCGCCAGGCTCGTAATCTGTAGTTCCCAGGTTCGAGTCCCAGCTTGGTCAGCGTTGAGATTTATCTCCGCAAAAATTCCCCGCCCTGCCCACGGTCAGTAGGGGACACCGATGGGCTTGGAAAGGCCGCCGTCCGTCGGATGGGACGTTAAGCCGTGGCCCCGTGTGCGGGAGAGCCATACCCTGTGCACGTTAAAGAACACACTGGATGGCCTTGACGGGAGGCTACCATCTGTCTCCAAACAGTTGTTCCAGTGGGTCCCCTCCCCCAACCTTCTTTGAGCCTTCGGGGTCCTTGTGATCTGGCCATTTAGCCCATGGTGTGCAAAAAAGTGCCGCTCAGAGGTAAAACAACCCAACCTAAAACTTTGAAAATTCTTGCTGAATCGTATTGTAATCTATCATATCATATACAGATGGATCAGTCAAAGAAAAGATCTAATCTGATCTTCAGCAACTTTCTTTGTTCCAACTGCTAACTCTTCCAAAACACTTAAACTTCCACCAATTGTATCTATTACACATGCAGAAATTGCCATTTTTTATATCACACATAACTTTTACAAAAAAAATTGCATTATTTTTTCTGACTCTAAATGTGCATTAAACATTCTATCACAAGATTTATACTCGACAAAATACCCCCAAATCATCTATCAACTTTTAACCTTAACGAACTTTAATAAAAGATGGTTATAATGAAAGATGGTTATAATGAAAGATGGTTATAATGAAGATGAACTTGCCAAAAATGCATTCAATCTAACTGATATATCCCAAACAACTGATTTTTATATCCAATTTAAAAAAATCGTTAATAAGCCCGAATATTTTCTTAAAAATAACTATTTCAAAATTAATGGAATGATTAACAATGATTTTAGATATCATCTCTCTCAAAATATTCAATTCACATGCGATTTTCATTTATTCAGAGCACTGCTAACTAGAATCACGATACTACAAAAATTATTTATGAACTTGTAGAACAATTTCTTCTTGACACTGGTCTTTGTTTAAGAATTTAAAAAAAAAATGCTTTAACTTTAATGTTTTTAATCCATATTTTTGAACTCTCAAAACTGAAGTTCTTTTTATTTTTATTGAATTTTTATTTCCCAACCACATTTTAACTTTTTTATTTTGTTTTAACTTTTATTCATCTCTTAATGGTTTAATTTATTTAAAAAAATTTTAATTTAATACTTTTAACTAATTTATTTAAAAAGATTATCCCTTCCGTTTCCATATTTTTTTCTTAAAATTTCATGTCCATGGACATGAATTCGTTTTCTTTTATTTTAAACTTAGCTTAATTTTCAATCGATACTTGGGAAAGCCTTTCAAGAGGACCTCCCAGAAGGCTGCAACGTTGATCTATCTATCTATCTATCTATCAATAACAATAACATTTACACTTAATGCAGTTTGTTTTCTTCCAAATATTGTAAACTTAAATTTCATTCCTCAAAAAATATTAATGATTATCTGCGTTTTTTACGTTAAAAATAAACAGGAAAATATCAAGAGCTTTTTTATTACATTGCATTTAACAATTTTTGCAATTTTTATTAAAATAGGAGCGGGGGTGGCTCAGTCGGTAGCGCGCCAGGCTCGTAATCTGCAGTTCCCAGGTTCGAGTCCCAGCTGGGTCAGCGTTGAGATTTATTTCCGCAAAATTCCCCGCCCTGCCCACGGTCAGTAGGGGACACCGATGGGCTTGGTAAGACCGCCGGCCGTCGGATGGGGCGTTAAGCCTTGCCCCGTGTACGGGAGAGACATACCCTGTGCACGTTAAAGAACACACTGGATGACCTTAACGGAAGGCTACCATCTGTCTCCAAACAGTTGTTCCAGTGGGTCCCCTCCCCTAACCTTCTCTGGGCCTTCGGGGTCCTTGCGACATGGCCATTTAGCCCGTGGTGTGCAAAAAAGTGCCGCTTGGAGTTAAAACAACCCAACCCAAATTTTATTAAAACATTATTTTATATTATTTATATTATTTTTAATTAAATTTTAAAATTAATATCCAGTTTTTTTTTTAATTCTAGATACCTATAAAACAGTTATTTTTTCATACTCTATGCAGCAGTGATCTATATTTTGCATGATTTCTTTTAAAATCCGAGAACTCCAGTTACTTAGAGAGCCCTTTCTGAACAAGAAGATAAAACTATTAATTTTGATAAAATCTTGTAATGTTCTATACCTTAATATCCGTTTTTTAATTAAGTTAAGTTTGATATTCTTTTTATGGCTAAATCCCAATAGAATTCTCCTATAATTCGATTTAGAATTGACATTGCAGCATCTAGTCTCTGCTTTATTGTATGGAACCTGATTCTACAACCATTTATTAAATATGGACATTCTACAGTTATTAAGAATGGGATTGTGTAGAAGATTAAATAGTCAGTTAAATATTCAGAGCGTAATATGTGTTACGTGGATTTATTCCATTTAGTTCTTTCGTATTATCGAGATCCTATCGAGATCCGGAATAGCTCACCCATGACCTTGAGAGCATTTCCGAAGTCACGCTAAACTGCACTAAAACATAGTGTCAAAAAAAATGGCTCTAAATATATATATGGGGCGGGGGTGGCTCAGTCGGTATCGCGCCAGGCTCGTAATCTGTAGTTCCCAGGTTCGAGTCCCAGCTGACTCAGCGTTGAGATTTATCTCCGCAAAATTCCCCGCCCTGCCCACGGTCAGTTGGGGATATCGATGGGCTTGGAAAGACCGCCGTCCGTCGGATGGGACGTTAAGCCGTGGCCCGTGTGCGGGAGAGCCATACCCTGTGCACGTTAAAGAACACGCTGGATGGCCTTGACGGGAGGCTACCATCTGTCTCCCAACAGCTGTTCCAGTGGGTCCCCTCCCCAACCTTCTCTGAACCTTCGGGGTCCATGCGACCTCGCCATTTAGCTCATGGTGTGCAAAAAAGTGCCGCTCGGAGGTAAAACAACCCAAACAACTCTAAATATATAAATTTACTTTATTCAATAAATAAAATTATGCCAGTAATAATGAGGAAACATATATTACTCAGGAAGAAATAAAAAAAATCAATCAAAAATAAACTTATTCTGAATCAAAGCAAAAATTTTATTTGTGTGAAAGTCTTTTTCCAGGATTGTGTCACGCAATGGGCGAATCTTTTTCGCACAGCCTACACGCCGTCAGAGCTCAAAAGTTGCTAGTAACAAAGCTGCTAAGTTGGCAACACTGCTGTGCCAAAATGTCATTCAGAGGTAAAACAATCCAACGTTAAAGAACACGCTGGATGGCTTGACGGAAGGCTACCATCTGTCTCCCAACAGCTACTCCAGTGGGTCCCCTCCGCCAACCTTCTCTGAGCCTTCGGGGTCCTTGTGACCTGGCCATTTAGCTCATGGTGTGCAAAAAAGTGCCACTCAGAGGTAAAACAATCCAACGTTAGATTACATGCTGGATGGCCTTTACGGGAGGCAACCATCTGTCTCCCAAAAGCTGTTCCAGTGGGTCCCCTCCTCCAACCTTCTCTGAACCTTCGGGGTCCTTGTGACCTGGCCATTTAGCCCATGGTGTGCAAAAAAGTGCCGCTCAGAGGTAAAACAACCCAACGTTAAACAACATGCTGGATGGCCTTGACGGGAGGCTACCATCTGTCTCCCAACAGCTGTTCCAGTGGGTCCCCTCCTCCAACCTTCTCTTAGCTTTTGGGGTCCTAGTGACCTGGTGCCATGCCCTGTGCATGTTAAAGAACATGCTGGATGGCTTTGACGGGAGGCTACCATCTATCTCCCAACAGCTGCTCCAGTGGGTCTCCTCCCCCAACCTTCTTTGAGCCATTGGGGTCCTTGTGACCTGGTGCCATGCTTTGTGCACGTTAAAGAACACGCTGGATGGCCTTGACGGGAAGCTACGATCTGTCTCTCAATCTTCTCTGAGCCTTCGGGGTCCTTGTCACCTGGCCATTTAGCCCCGCTATGAACCAAAAAAAAAGCCGCTATAGATAAAACATTTCAAACTAATATATAAATATTTAAAATTCTATAATATCTGTTTAGTAAAAAAGAGTAAAATTTTTTTTAAAACTCTTTTACACGGAATACGAAATAGAATCAAAGCAAAAAATATCTTCTCAAGTGTCATCTCCTTGAAGTTCCATTCGACGTCACTAAACTCACGAGAAGAAAGTGTTCCATATCAGACACCGATGACGTCAAAAGTGTAGGTAGTTTGATCCTGATGTGACGTAGACGCATACGTATTTCCGGTTTTGTGTGTCAGCAGTGTCCTGTTCGTAGAATCCCAGGGAACAAATGACAATGCTTCGTAAACATCTCAGCTTTATTTTAAAAGATGTCGGTTAAGTGTTTTGGGAAAAGGTTTTACGCAAGTCGCAAAAGAGATCTTACTCTTTCAGTTTATTTTTAGCCTCGTGATGGATCAGACCTTTCGTGAAATGAATCTGATAACTCCGCGAAGAATCGCAAAAGGCATTTTGATACTCCCCCACTCCCTTATAAAACAGTTATATATATATGTACTTGATTTCATCGTAAAAAGTTGTTTACGATCCGAGTATCGTGTCTGGTGATCTGATCATTAAGCCGCCGGTCGAGATCTCTGTTTAGCGATATGAACTCTTCCATATGAAACTGAAGTATCTGCCATTTCGGATGGGTTGTTTTACCTCTGAGCGGCACTTTTTTGCACACCATTGGCTAAATGGCCAGGTCACAAGGACCCCGAAGGCTCACAGAAGGTTGGGGGTTATGGGTTATTTTACCTCTGAGCGGCACTTTTTTGCACATCATGGGCTAAATGGCCAGGTCACATGGACCCCGAAGGCTCAGAGAAGGTTGGGGGAGGGGACCCACTGGAACAGCTGTTGGGAGACAGATGGTATCCTCCCGTCAAGGCCATCCAGCGTGTTCTTTAACGTGCACAGGTATGGCTCTCCGCACATGGGGCCACGGCTTAACGTCCCATCCGACGGACGGCGGCCTTTCCAAGCCCATCGGTGTCCCCTACTGACCGTGGGCAGGGCGGGGAATTTTGCGGAGATAAATCTCAACGCTGACCCAGCTGGACTCGAACCTGGGAACTACAGATTACGAGCCTGGCGCGCTACCAACTCAGCCACCCCCGCCCCTAAAGGTTGGGGGAATGGAGCTACTGGAACAGTTGTTGGGAGACAAATGGTAGCCTCCCGTCAAGGCCATCCAGCATGTTCTTTAACATTGGGTTGTTTTACCTCTCAGCGGCACTTTTTTGCACACCATGGGCTAAATGGCCAGGTCACATGGACCCCGAAGGCTCAGAGAGGTTGGGGGAGGGAACCCACTAGAACAGCTGTTGGGAGACAGATGGTAGTCTCCGTCAAGGCCATCCAGCGTGTTCTTAACGTGCCTAGAGTATGGTTCTCCCACACACGGGGCCACGGCTTAACGTCCCATCCTACGGACTAAATTTAAGTGAGAAAAATTATTTCTCCAGAATTAAAAATTGCATCGCAATGTGTATTAATACCACAAAAGCTTCTCTTGTGAGAGTTGTTACGAAAACTAAAGAATCGTTTTCGATTTGGTTATATCTCCGCAAAATTCCCCGCCCTGCCCACGGTCAGTAGGGGATACCGATGGGCTTGGAAAGGCCGCCGTCCGTCGGATGGGACGTTAAGCCGTGGCCCCGTGTGCGGGAGAGCCATACCCTCTGCACGTTAAAGAACACACTGGATGGCCTTGACGGGAGGGTACCATCTGTCTCCCAACAGCTGTTCCAGTGGGTCCCCTCCCACAACCTTCTCTGAGCCTTCGGGGTCCATGTGACCTGGCCATTTAGCCCATGGTGTGCAAAAAAGTGCCGCTCAGAGGTAAAACAACCCAACCTAACCCAACGATTTGGTTAAATTTATTAAAATATTTCGAAATTATCAAACAAATTTAAACTGACACTTTCCATATATAGAGATAATAGGTTGGATTTTTTTTGTCAGTTCTTCAAAATAATATCTTGCATGCACTACTAACTCTGGAACATGTCATCTGCATCCTCCACCTCATATACAGTCGCTCAAAAAAGTATCCGAACACTACGGTTGATTACAGAATTCAGAAAAAATATCTGGAAAAGATTTTTTTAGAAATTAGTGATCTGGCAACCTTCGTGTCACGTGATTACAGAATTCAGGAAAAATATCTGGAGCGTGTACAGCAACTGTACACGCTGCAGTTACCGTTCACAGCAAACTGGAGCGTGTGCAGTTACTGCACACGCTCCAGTTTGCTGTGAACGGTAACTGCACACGCTCAATATTTCCGTGAGTGAGCCCACACGATCTAGTATCAAAATAATATGACCACCTACAGTCGCTCAAGAAAAGTATCCGAACACTATGGTTGATTACAGAATTCAGAAAAAATACATGGCAACGATTTTTTTAGAAATTAGTGATCTGGCAACCATCGTGTCACGTGACACGAAGGTTGCCAGATCACTAATTTCTAAAAAAATCGTTGCCAGATATTTTTTATGAATTCTGTAATCAACCATAGTGTTCGGATACTTTTTGAGCGACTGTACACACAATATGTTAAATGGCCAGGTCAGACGGATCCTGAAGACTCAGAGAAGGTTAAGGGAGGACACCTACCGGGCAGAAAGATGGTAGCCTCGCGTCAAAGCCATCCAATCGGAAAACTCTCCCTCAGAAGATGCCGCGACTTAACGTCCGATCCGACGGACGGCGGCCTTTCCAAGACCATTGGCGCCCCCTACTCACCGAGGAAAGGAAATTTTGTGGTTTACTGTTATGCATTGTTATTAAATTATTTAATAAAATATGCCAATTCGAAACACGGCTAAACTTTTACAACGGTCGTCTATATAATGATATCCTGTATACGATCCTGTATATAATGATATCCTGTATATGATCCTGTATATAATGATATCCTGTGTACGATCCTGTATATAATGATATCCATATCATTTTTTCATATCGATATCAAATTTTCTTGTTTCCAGGTTCGAGTCCCAGCTGGGTCAGCGTCGAGATTTATCTCCGCAAAATTTCCCGCCCTGCCCACGGTCAGTAGGGGACACCGATGGGCTTGGAAAGGCCGCCGTCCGTCGGATGGGACGTTAAGCCGTGGCCCCGTGTGCGGGAGAGCCATACCCTGTGCACGTTAAAGAACACGCTGGATGGCCTTGACGGGAGGCTACCATCTCTCTCCCAACAGCTGTTCCAGTGGGTCCCCTCTCCCAACCTTCTCTGAGCGTTCGGGGTCCATGTGACCTGGCCATTTAGCCCATGGTGTGCAAAAAAGTGCCGCTCAGAGGTAAAACAACCCAACCCAAATCAAATTTTCTTTTCGTATCGAATAACCGAATGGTATTTTTATTTAGCTCCTCGAAGTTTGCGACATTTCTTAAACAAAGGATCGTATTTCTCATTCGCTTCACAACGACCTTTGACCTTTGCATCATTTTCCACAAATTGGTAATTGAGATCGACGACTGCGTTGAAAAGATAGGGGCCAGCACTTACCGTCAGCCAATAGTTACAGTCATAATCGTTCTGCCTTTCCCAATTACAGAGGGCACAATACACATTTCGGTACATCCCTACGTTACGAACAGTAACAGGATCTAGGTGTGCCTCACAAAGCCTTTCTAATTCAGAATTTCTGAAAGATTCAGCACACTCCGATTTCATCTGCAAGCATCCCCTTAATTTCTGTCCCACTACTTCAGGAATGATGAATTTAATTTTGCAGTAAGTAAATGTCTTCTCTCCGTTCGAATCCATCCAGAACCCCAGACTGTTCTTAGGTTCGTCATACACCAGATTTTCGATTATGAATTCTGGACTCACGGCTGATACGTTGCTATTATGGTAAATGAAGCACCTCGCGGTGATGGACCATTCCATTACTCGTTCCTCGTCGCCGTTGCAGACGGCGCAGAATCGATTCTTGTAGACTAGACCCGTCTCCAGATTGCTAACTGGAACCGTAAATAGTGGATCTCTGTCGTAACTTTGCTCGGCAACACAACGCTCCTGAATGTCCGAAGATTCCGTCCAATTTACCGGGCAGGTCGCCACAGTGAAGTATCGGCTGTTGTCGAAAGCTGTGGCAAGCGTTCTACACTCTAAATTTCCTTTTCTCTCCAAAGATTCTTTGTGTTCGGAATCGTAACAGCAATCTCCGTAATAGGAACACAATTCGTCGCATTTGCAAAGCACTTGGGACGAATTGCAACAGGAATGAAGACATCCAAAATATGGAGATTTCAATTGAACTTTCTCATTCCAATCGTACCATTCATTAAATTCGTCTGTTTCATTTGATTCATTCGGCATTTCGTACTCATAATCATTTTCGTATTCGTCTGTTTCATTTGATTCATTCGGCATTTCGTACTCATAATCATTTTCGTATTCATCAGTTGTTAATTCCTGTTCGAAAGTTTCATCAGTTGTTAATTCCTGTTCGAAAGTTTCATCAGTTGTTAATTCCTGTTCGAAAGTTTCATCAGTTGTTAATTCCTGTTCGAAAGTTTCATCTGTTGTCACAGTCTGCTCTGTAGGAGTGAGAGATCCAGCATTGAGGAAACAGCTCCAAAACAGAATAATGACGAAAACGTTACTCGATTCCATTTCGCGTTGATCAGTTTAATCGAAATCCGGGAATCCAGGTAGAGGTCCTAGAACAAAATGTCCCTATAAAACAAATCAAAATCATTAGAAAGAAACAATATCATATAAAAGCATTTTCACTTCTATAAAAATATAGATACTCCCTGAAGCATCTGCTAGCCACAGAGTTGGGTTGGGTTGTTTACCTCTGAGTGGCACTCTTTTTGAACACCATGGGATAAATGGTCAGATCACATGGACCCCGAAGGCTCAGAGAAGGTTGGGGGAGGGGACCCACTGGAATAGCTGTTGGGAGACAGATGGTAGCCTCCCGTCAAGGCCATCCAGCGTGTTCTTTAACGTGCACAGGGTATGGCTTTCCCATACACGGGGCCACGGCTTAACGTCCCATCCCACAGACGGCAGCCTTTATCAAGCCCATCGGTGTCCTTTACTGACCGTGGGCAGAGCGGGGAATTTTGCGGAGATAAATCTCAACGCTGACCCAGCTGGGACTCGAACCTGGGAACTACAGATTACGAGCCTGTCGCGCTACTGACTGAGCCATCCCTAACCACAGAGAATCTACAATACGTCTTAGACAAGGTCCATTTGAAAGACGAATCTGCAGCAGAAAATCAACAGAAGCATCAAAACGTAGACTTACCCGAAGTCTACGTTTTTAAAAAATATTTTGCTATTTTATGCTTTTGAAATATTTAGTAACTGTTAGGTATTAATGCAAAATGTACCACTGGTTTTTATTTACTTATTTGTTGCCATTTTTTTAATATTTGCGTATTGCCCACTTTCTAAACTTTTTGACAATCAAATTCCCCCAAACCCCTCCCGAAAATTTTTTTTAATTTCTTACTACTTAGAGCTTATGAAAAGACGAGGTGCAAAAAAATTCAAACAAAATAATCTCCAAACAACTTCGATTATTTTTCTACCGAGAACGATCCATTTCACAGCATCAGGTATACCATTACTCCCACGACATTTCAGCGCCACCAGTGGCAAGAAAATTTTTCAAATAGATATTAGGTTGGGTTGTTTTACCTCTGAGCGGCACTTTTTTGCACACCATGGGCTAAATGGCCAGGTCACATGGACCCCTAAGGCTCAGAGAAGGTTGGGAAAGGGGACCCACTGGAACAGCTGTTGGGAGACAGATGGTAGCCTCCCGTCAAGGCCATCCCGCGTAAAACAACCCAACATTAAAGAACACGCTGGATGGTCTTGACGGGAGGCTACCATCTGTCTCCCAACTGCGGTTTCAGTGGGTCCCCTCCCCCAACTTTCTCTGAGCCTTCGGGGTCCATGTGACCTGGAAATTTAGCTCACGATGTGCAAAAAAGTGCCGCTCAGAGGTAAAACAACACAACGTTAAAGAGCACGCTGGATGGTTTTGACGGGAGGCTACCTTCTGGCTCCCAACAGACGTTCCAGTGGGTCCCCTCCCCCAACCTTCTCTGAGCCTTCGGGGTCCATGTGACCTGGCCATTTAGCCCATGGTGTGCAAAAAAGTGCCGCTCAGAGGTAAAACAACCCAACGTTAAAGAACACGCTGGATGGCCTTGACGGGAGGCTACCATCTGTCTCCCAACCTTCTGTGAGCCTTCGGGGTCCATGTGGCCTGGCCATTTAGCCCACGGTGTGCAAAAAAGTGCCGCTCAGAGGTAAAACAACACAACGTTAAAGAACACGCTGGATGGCCTTGACGGGAGGCTACCATCTGTCTCCCAACAGCTGTTCCAATGGGTCCCCTCCCCCAACCTTCTCTGAGCCTTCGGGGTCCATGTGACCTAGCCATTTAGCCCATGGTGTGCAAAAGAGTGCCGCTCACAGGTAAAAAAAACCAACGTTAAAGAACACGCTGGATGGCCTTGACGGGAGGCTACCATCTGTCTCCCAACCTTCTCTGAGCCTTCGGGGTCCATGTGGCCTGGCCATTTAGCCCACGGTGTGCAAAAAAGTGCCGCTCAGAGGTGAAACAACACAATGTTAAAGAACACGCTGGATGGCCTTGACGGGAGGCTACCATCTGTCTCCCAACAGCTGTTCCACTGGGTCCCCTCCCCCAACTTTCTCTGAGCCTTCGGGGTCCATGTGACCTAGCCATTTAGCCCATGGTGTGCAAAAGAGTGCCGCTCAGAGGTAAAAAACCCAACGTTAAAGAACACGCTGGATGGCCTTAACGGGAGGCTACCATGTGTCTCCCAACCTTCTCTGAGCCTTCGGGGTCCATGTGGCCTGGCCATTTAGCCCACGGTGTGCAAAAAAGTGCCGCTCAGAGGTAAAACAACCCAACGTTAAAGAACACGCTGGATGGCCTTGACGGGAGGCTACCATCTGTCTCCCAACAGCTGTTCCAGTGGGTCCCCTCCCCCAACCTTCTCTGAACCTTCAGGGTCCATGTGACCTGGCCATTTAGCACATGGTGTGCAAAAAAGTGCCGCTCAGAGGTAAAACAATCCAACATTAAAGGACACGCTGGATGGCCTCGACGGCAGGCTACCATCTGTCTCCTAACAGCTGTTCCAGTGGGTCCCCTCCAACGACCTTCTCTGAGCCTTCAGGGTCCATGGAACCTGGCCATTTAGCACATGGTGTGCAAAAAAGTGCTGCTCAGAGGTAAAACAACCCAACGTTAAAGAACACGCTGGATGGTCTTGACGGGAGACTACCATCTGTCTCCTAACAGCTGTTCCAGTAGGGCCCCACCCCCAACCTTCTCTGAGCTTCGGGGTCCATGTGACCTGGCCATTTAGCCCATGGTATGCAAAAAAGTGCCACCCAGAGGTAAAACAATCCAACGTTAAAGAACACGTTGGACGGCTTTGACGGGAGGCTACCATCTGTCTCCCAACAGCTGTTCCAGTGGGTCCCCTCCTCCAACCTTCTCTGAGCCTTCGGGGTCCATGTGACCTGGCCATTTAGCCCATGGTGTGCAAAAAAGTGCCGCTCAGAGGTAAAACAACCCAACACAACCCTCTAAATCTGGTTACCCTTCCAATAAGGTGGCCAGAATATCTGTATTGAAGAGAATGTTATCTTTTTTCTTTCGCATATTTTTTACTCTTTTTTTATAAATGAAATTCTCTTTTCCTAACTACTAGCAAAAACATTCGGTTCTAACGTATTTAGTGATACAAATGTTTTTCTAAAAAATTGAAAAAATTTCTGAACTAATCTTAATAATTGAAAAGAATACCTGAAATCTGGTACAAAAATATTTAAAACCTATTTTGGATATTATGTATGGTAATTATTTAATTTCTTGCCATCTGAAATTAAATAAAAGAACAAAATATATTGTTTAGAAAGGGTTGGATTGTTTTACCTCTGAACGGCACTTTTTTGCACACCATGGGCTAAATGGCCAGGTTACATGGACCCCGAAGGCTCAGAGAAGGTTGAGGGAGGGGACCCACTGGAACAGCTGTTGAGAGACAGATGGTAGCCTCCCGTCAAGGCCATCCAACGTGTTCTTTAACGTTGGGTTGTTTTACCTCTGAGCGACACTTTTTTTGCACACCATGGGCTAAATGGTCAGCTCACATGGACCCCGAAGGCTCAGAGAAGGTTTGGGTAGTGGACCCACTGGAACAGCTGTTCGGAGACAGATGGTAGCCTCCCGTCCTTGTTCTTTAACGTTGGGTTGTTTACACCTCTGAGCGGCACTTTTTTGCACACCATGGGCTAAATGGCCCGGTCACATGGACCCCGAAGGCTCAGAGAAGGTTGGGGAGTGGACCTGCTGGAACAGCTGTTGGGAGACAGATGGTAGCCTCCCGTCAAGGCCATCCAGCGTGTTCTTTAACGTTGGGTTGTTTTACCTCTGAGCGGCACTTTTTTGCACACCATGGGCTAAATGACCAGGTCACATGGACCCCGAAGGCTCAGAGAACGTTGGGGGAGGGGACCCATGGAATAGCTGTTGGGAGACAGATGGTAGCCTCCCGTCAAAGCCATCCAGCGTGTTCTTTAACGTGCACAGGGTATAGCTCTCCCGCACACGGCGCCACGGCTTTACGTCCCATCCGACGGACGGCGGCCTTTCCAAGCCCATTGGTGTCCCCTTCTGACCGTGGGCAGGGTGGGGAATTTTTGCGGAGATAAATCTCAACGCTGACCCAGCTGGGGACTCGAACCTGGGAATTACAGATTATGTGCTTGGCGCGCTACCGACTGACCCACCCCCGCCACTATAACTGTAAAGAATTCCTATTTTAGTAAATTCAACATAATAATTGAAAAGAATACATATTTCAGGTATTCTTTTCAATTATTAAGATTAGTTCAGAAATTTTCCAATTTTTTAGAAAAAACATTTGTATTACGAGCGAGTTTCCAATTCTTGTAGACTTTGATACAAATGTGTTATATACATACTCTAATAAATGGCAAGGAAATATATATTAATCATATATATTACATATATATATAGCAGGAAGAAAATTGTAAATCACTAAAATTTTGATTGAGTTATTTTAATATTTAAGGCACTTTTTTCTCCCACAACGGGCAAAATGGCCAGGGCACAAGGATCCTAAAGCGCTCAGAGAACGTTTAGGAAAGGGACTATTTAAATAGAGACGGTATTAATAATAATAATCCTATTTAAAGTTGGTAACTGTTTTCCCCTTCTAAACCCTCTGGAATCATTCATGTCAGCGAACAACCCATGTCAACTTGCTGTTGTTGTTAAACAGGAAAACCATTTCTTTCTTGTAAAGTCAGATTGTTAGGGATTTGGGTTATTTTACCTCTGAGCGGCACTTTTTTGCACACCATGAGTTAAATGGCCAGGTCACATGGACCCTAAAGGCTCAGAGACGGTTGGGGGACGGGACCCACTGGAACAGCTGTTAGGAGACAGATGGTTCTCCTGTCAAGACCATGCAGCGTGTTCTTTAACGTTGGGTTGTTTTACCTCTGAACAGCACTTTTTTGCACACCATGTGCTAAATGGCCAGGTCACATGGACCCCGAAGGCTCAGAGACGGTTGGAGGAGGGGACCCACTGAAACAGCTGTTGGGAGACAGATGGTAGCCTCCCGTCAAGACCATCCAGCGTGTTCTTAACGTTGGGTTGTTTTACCTCTGAGCGGCACTTTTTTGCACACAATGGGCTAAATGGCCAGGTCACAAGGACCCCGAAGACTCATAGAAGGTTGGGGGAGGGGACCCACTGGAACAGCTGTTGAGAGACAGATGGTAGCCTCCCGTCAAGGCCATCCAGCGTGTTCTTTAACGTGCACAGGGTATGGCTCCCCCGCACACGGGGCCACGGCTTAACGTCCCATCCGACGGACGGCGGCCTTTCCAAGCCCATCGGTGTTCCCTACTGACCGTGGGCAGGGCGGGGAATTTTGCGGAGATAAATCTCAACGCTGACCCAGCTGGGACTCGAACCTGGGAAGTACAGATTACGAGCCTGGCGCGCTACCGACTGAACCACTCCCGCCCCAGATTGTTAGGGAACTGTATGAATTGAAACAATGGCGATGGCAACTCCTTTCCATACAGATCGATAAAAATGGATGAATAAACAGAACAAATAGAATCAATTACCTGTCTTCGGAGACCTTTTTTCTCAACTTTCCACACACAGATAGATGCAGTAAGAAATAAAGAATTGTTCTGAAGTGAATCCTGGAACTGGGAGAAAGCACTCTTCAAAATCTTCCGCTTTTTCCTTGAGATTTTCCACCCCCAAAAGTTTCTTATGACCTTCTGAATTAATTTTTACATTTGCCTCTCGGAGCAACCGGTTTCTCAGCACATTTTTTGCTTTTTTAATTTCCAAAACTGCCTCGGTATGACCCCTTTCAGACTTTCCTAGCAGGTGCCGAATTTCGATTTTTTTAATTTCGAAATAACGACATAAATCTTTCCGCATGTCTCTCTAAAAATAGGAATGATGCATTTATCTTAAAGGAAAACATCTCTATCTTTCATTTTCTTATTCATTTGCACGTCCTCGCGTTCTTTTTTTTCTTTCACTTCTTTCCTGACTGCAAAATGAATGATATCCCGAATCAAAATAGAGTTCTGCTTTAAAACATTTTAAGTTGGGTTGTTTTACCTCTGAGCGGCACTTTTTTGCATACCATGGGCTAAATGGCCAGGTCACAAGGACCCCGAAGGCTTAGAGAAGGTTGGGGGAGGGGACCCATTGGAACAGCTGTTAGGAGACAGATGGTAGCCTCCCGTCAAGGCAATCCAGCGTGTTCTTTAACGTTGGATTGTTTTACCTCTGAGCGGCACATTTTTGCACACCATGGGGTAAATGGCCAGGTCACAAGGACCCCGAAGACTCATAGAAGGTTGGGGGAGGGGAACCACTGGAACAGCTGTTGAGAGACAGATGGTAGCCTCCCGTCAAGGCCATCCAGCGTGTCCTTTAACGTTGGGTTGTTTTACCTCTGAGCGGCACTTTTTTGCACACCATGGGCTAAATGGCCAGGTTACAAGGACCCCGAAGGCTCAGAGAAGTTTGGGGGAGGGGACCCACTGGAACAGCTTTTAGGAGACAGATGGTAGCCTCCCGTCAAGGCCATCCAGCGTGTCCTTTAACGTTGGGTTGTTTTACCTTTGAGCGCCACTTTTTTGCACAACATGGGCTAAATGGCCAGGTCACAAGGACCCCGAAGTCTCAGAGAAGGTTGGGGGAGGGGACCCAATGGAACAGCTGTTGGGAGACAGATGGTAGCCTCCCGTCAAGGCCATCCAGCGTGTCCTTTAACGTTGGGTTGTTTTACCTCTGAGCGGCACTTTTTTGCACACCATGGGCTAAATGGCCAGGTCACAAAGACCCCGAAGTCTCAGAGAAGGTTGGGGGAGGGGACTCAATGGAACAGCTGTTGGGAGACAGATGGTAGCCTCCCGTCAAGGCCATCCAGCGTGTTCTTTAAAGTTGGGTTGTTTTACCTTTGAGCGGCACTTTTTTGCACACCATGGCCTAATGGCCAGGTCACAAGGAACCTAAAGTCTCAGAGAAGGTTGGGGGAGGGGACCCACTGGATCAGCTGTTGGGAGACAGATGGTATTCTCCCGTCCCATCCAGCGTGTTTTTAACGTGCACAGGTTATGGCGCTCCCGTACACGGGGCCACGCTTAACGTCCCATCCGACGGACGGCGGCCTTTCCAAGCCCATCGGTGTCCCCTACTGACCGTGGGCAGGGCGGGGAATTTTGCGGAGATAAATTTCAACGCTGACCCAGCTGGGACTCGAACCTGGGAACTACAGATTACGAGCCTGGCGCGCTACCGACTGAGCCACCCCCGCCCCAAACCATTTTAAGAGGAAGATTTTGCTTTTACATAAAGAAGAAGCTGAATTTGAATCAGCATTTATTTCAACCTAGAACTATTACTACACTTTTCTTACCTAAATGTTAAGATATTTACAAATCTATTTTCTAGCAATATTAGTTCACTATTTAAAGAGTTATTGAAGCTGGAATATTTAACAACAAATTATCTTGTTTTATGAAAAAAAAATCGTTAATAATTGGCTAATATTGAAATAATCGTTACGCAAACATCGGGAAATTAACCTTCGTGTCACGTGACACGAAGGTTGCCAGATCACTATTTTCTAAAAAAATCATTGCCAGACATTTTTTCTGAATTCTGTAATCAACCATAGTGTTCGGATATTTTTTTAATATATATAATGCGTATGAATATATAATGCAATGAATATGGAGCGTGTACAGTTACCGTTCGCAGCAAACTGGAGCGGTTGCGGTTAATGTTCACAGCACATTGGATCGTGTGAGCTCACAAAGACCTGGATCGTGTGGGCTCACTCACGGAAATATTGAGCGTGTGCAGTTACCGTTCACAGCAAACTGGAGCGGTTGCGGTTAATGTTTTGTGAGCTCACACGATCCAATGGATAATCGTGTGAGCTCACAAAAACCTGGATCGTTTCAGCTCACAAAAACCTGGATCGTGTGAGCTCACAAAAACCTGGATCGTGTGGGCCCACTCACAGAAATACTGAGCGTGTGCAGTTACCGTTCACAGGAAACTGGAGCGTGTGCAGTAACTGCACACGCTCCAGTTTGCTGTGAACGTTAACTGGAGCGTGTACAGTTGCTGTACACCCTCCAGATATTTTTCCTGAATTCTGTAATCACGTGACACGAAGGTTGCCAGATCACTAATTTCTAAAAAAAAATCGTTGCCAGATACTTTTTTCTGAATTCTGCAATCAACCATGTAGTTCGGATATTTTTTTGAGCGACTGTATAATCATTGCCACGCACCTTTTCACTATTTGCAGAGTTTGAATTCACTCACATTGCTATAAGTGTATCGAGTCTTAAAAATCAATATGTAAATACAGATTCTTTTACTAAACAATCAAATACAAAATCAAAGCGAAAATGGATTCTGTCTTGTTGCTTGCACATCGAATCACCTTAAATTATAGCAATATCTCTCTCGTAAAAGAATTTTCAAATGATTTCATTTAAAATATATATTTAAAATTTTTAAACTATATATTTAATTTTAAATATATATTTAAATTATATTATTAGTAAATGGATATTTGATTTCAATTAAGAATTACAAAACACAAATAATCAAGTTCAGAAATCTTATTTGATCAATTGATTTATTAAATCACTTATATGATACAAATTTACATAAATTGTCAAAGATGCAACTTTAAATAACTTATTTAAGCCCAAGGAAATTTCCGGTCACAGAAAGTCATAAAATCATGTCAGTCGTAAAGTTTAGAGTTTTCTGGAAGCAATAATTTCGCCCAGTGTTATCCCGTCTAGTTCGATATCCAACAAAATCTACGGAATGAATTTCATAACCTGGCGTTTTCGGTGGCGCCATCTGTTGATTTGGAAGAGAACATAGCAGTATATTCTGGTCACGGTTATGGCTACCTCAATGTTTCTCAACATTTTAAGACTAAGAAATGTCCTGGCACAGCGCAAAGAAGAACATGCATGGCTTTTTTTTTTCTTAATAGCATTTTTTCATTAATTAATAAAATCTGCTATTATTTTATAATCTATTAAATTTTTTTTCGTATTTCGAATTTATCTGAGAAGGCCAGTTAAAGAAAGGGCGGGGGTGGCTCAGGTTCGAGTCCCAGCTGGGTCAGCGTTGAGATTTACCTCCGCAAAATTCCCCGCCCTGCCCACGGTCAGTAGGGGACACCGATGGGTATGTAAAGGCCGCCGTCCGTCGGATGAGACGTTAAGCCGTGGCCCGTATGCGGGACAGCCATACCCTGTGCACGTTAAAGAACACGCTGGATGGCTTTGACGGGAGGCTACCATCTGTCTCCCAACAGCTGTTCCAGTGGGTCCCCTCCCCCAACCTTCTCTGAGCCTTCGGGGTCCATGTGACCTGGCCATTTAGCCCATGGTGTGCAAAAAAGTCCGCTCAGAGGTAAAACAACCCAACCCAACCCAACAATCCCGAAGGCAAAGAGAAGGTTGGGGGAGGAGACCCACTGGAACAGCTGTTGGGAGACAGATGGTAGCCTCCCGTCAAGGCCATCCAGCGTGTTCTTTAACGTGCACAGGGTATGGCTCTCCCGCACACGGACCCACGGCTTAACGTCCCATCTGACGTACGGAGGCCTTTTCAAGAACATCGGTGTTCCCTACTGACCGTGTGCAGGGCGGGAAAATTTGCGGAGATAAATCTCAACGCTGACCCAGCTGGGACTCGAAACTGGGAACCGTTCTAAAGGTCAAATAGTGGCAGGATCAGAGGTTTTCTAAAGATCAAGGTTTTCTAAGTGGTCCTCTGAGTGGCATTATTTTCAATGGGCTAAATGGCAAGGTCACATTGACCCTAAGTGCTCAGAGAAGGTAAAGGGAAATGGGCTCGCTAGACAGCTCTTAGGAGACAGATAGTAGCCTTACTTCAAGGTCATCCAATGGGTTCTTTCACATGCAGAGGGTATGGTTCTCCCGCACGCGGGTTTCAAATTAACGTCCCATTCCACGAACTGCATTCAAGTATAAAAATATTTAAATTGCTCATATGAAAATTTTTTTTAAATCTACCTTCTGCTATGGCGTATAACAACCCAACTAACAGGGGCGGGGGTGGTTCAGTCGGTAGCGCGCCAGGCTCGTAATCTGTAGTTCCCAGGTTCGAGTCCCAGCTGGATAAGCGTTGACATTTATCTCCGCAAAATTGCCCGCCCTGCCCACGGTCAGTAGGGGACACCGATGGGCTTGGAAAGGCCGCCTTCCGTCGTATGGGGCGTTAAGCCGTGGCCCCGTGTACGGGAGAGCCATACCCTGTGCACGTTAAAGAACACGCTGGATGGCCTTGACGGGAGGCTACCATCTGTCCCCCAACAGCTGTTCCAGTGGGTCTCCTCCACCAACCTTCTCTGAGCCTTCGGGGTCCTTGTGACCTGGCCATTTAGCCATTGGTATGTAAAAAAGTGCCGCTCAGAGGTAAAACAATCCAACGTTTAAGAACACGCTAGATGGTCTTGACGGGAGGCTACCATCTGTCTCCCAACAGCTGTTCCAGTGGGTCCCCTCCCCCAACCTTCTCTGAGCCTTCGGGGTCCATGTGACCTGGCCATTTAACCCATGGTGTGCAAAAAAGTGCCGCTCAGAGGTAAAACAACCCAACCCATAAACTGACAGACTCCTGTCAGACCTCCGTGGCAAGCAGCTGCTTGAAGTGATATTTATTTTAATCCATTACCTGTGTAATTTAAATCTTCCTTAGCTACAGCTAAATAATTGCAGGCCAATTCTGCCAGGGCCCTGAGTCTGCCAGTTTTTCTAAACCCTTTAAATAGGAAGTTTACAAAAATATTCAATTTCAACTCCTTGCAATAATTTTTAAATTAATTTTAAGATCAGAAAAACGATTCCTTGTGCTAATTTGCACCAATGAAAAAAGTGTTTCAAAAGTCAAGAAAGTCCGTCTCTGTCCATTTTTCCCCCGTGTGTGGGAGAGCCATACCCTGTGCACGTTAAAGAACACGCTGGATGGCCTTGACGGGAGGCTACCATCTGTCTCCCAACAGCTGTTCCAGTGGGTCCTCTTCCCCAACCTTCTCTGAGCCTTCGGGGTCCATGTGACCTGGCCATTTAGCCCATGGTGTGCAAAAAAGTGCCGCTCAGAGGTAAAACAACCCAACGTTAAAGAACACGCTGGATGGCCTTGACGAGAGGCTACCATCTGTCTCCCAACAGCTGTTCTAATGGGTCCCCTCTCCCAACCTTCTCTGAGCCTTCGGGGTCCATGTGACCTGGCCATTTAGCCCATGGTGTGCAAAAAGTGCCGCTCAGAGGTAAAACAACCCAACGTTAAAGAACACGCTGGTTGGCCTTGACGAGAGGCTACCATCTGTCTCCCAACAGCTGTTCCAGTGGGTCCCCTCCCTCAACCTTCTCTGAGCCTTCGGGGTCCATGTGACCTGGCCATTTAGCCCATGGTGTGCAAAAGAGTGCCGCTCAGAGGTAAAACAACCCAACGTTAAAGAACACGCTGGATGGCCTTGACGAGAGGCTACCATCTGTCTCCCAACAGCTGTTCCAATGGGTCCCCTCTCCCAACCTTCTCTGAGCCTTCGGGGTCCATGTGACCTGGCCATTTAGCCCATGGTGTGCAAAAAAGTGCCGCTCAGAGGTAAAACAACCCAACGTTAAAGAACACGCTGGATGGCCTTGACGAGAGGCTATCATCTGTCTCCCAACAGCTGTTCCAATGGGTCCCCTCTCCCAACCTTCTCTGAGCTTCGGGGTCCATGTGACCTGGCCATTTAGCCCATGGTGTGCAAAAAAGTGCCGCTCAGAGGTAAAACAACCCAACGTTAAAGAACACGCTGGATGGCCTTGACGAGAGGCTACCATCTGTCTCCCAACAGCTGTTCCAATGGGTCCCCTCTCCCAACCTTCTCTGAGCCTTCGGGGTCCATGTGACCTGGCCATTTAGCCCATGGTGTGCAAAAAAGTGCCGCTCAGAGGTAAAACAACCCAACCCAAATGTCCATTTTTCACAAAAAAAAATGTTCCTTAGGACATAAAAAATTTTTTTGGCCATTTTTCAAACACAAAAAACAAAGGCTTATGGCCTCGAAAATCCTCCTTTAGTCATTTTTCACAAAAAAACTCCTAGGATCATGACAATCCTTTCTGGGCCATATTTCACTAAAATCAGAAAATTTTCCTAGGACCACGGAAATCCTCTCTCAGTCGCTAATTGAGAACAGTGATGTCATGGGGTTAGACATCACTTCCGGTTGCTATGTTTGTGAGAAGCGCTTCCTTTCTGAATTTCTAACCGGATCCTTTGTGCATTTCCTTCACTCAAATTCTTATAGCAAGTCAAGTGAAAAGTTCACGTCTACTTCCCTGTGTTTTCTCGCAATTTCCTGCATCTTCTGCGCTTCGAATCATATTGCTCTCCGTGGCAGCACCTCTTCCCCGCGGGGGAGATGCACCCTTGCGAGTGTATCGCAAACACTCGTGAAAAAGACGATGCCTGTCCTCGTGATCGTTTAATGAAATGCAGACAAGCCTCTAAGCCGTGTTGTTCACAATAGCTGTACAAATCAGATACAGGCAGACCGTGTTTCAGTAAGACGTCGACGATTTTCGGTTTGCATGCGCTTTCTTCCACATTGACGAAGTTACACACTGCACAGTGAACATTTCTGTACACATTCTCATAAATGTAAACTGGATCTATATAAGACGAGCAGAGTTCTCTTATTTTCCTATTTCTCCAGGAGCGAGAACACGTTGAAATTTCGTTTCTTTGGCAAGTTCTCAGCTCAAATCGCGAGGTCAGATGGTTAGGATTTCCTCGAACGAAATATTTGCACTGGCAGTGTACCTTGAATCCTTCTCTGTCCAAAACACTCCACAATAAGTTGTTCTCCGCGTCGTATTCGAACTTTGCAAATGGGTTGTGCGCAGGAAATCTGCTGTGCTCCGAACAGCACTTGAAATCGACATCCCAAGTAACGACGTTGTCTGCGTCGGAATTACAGACTGCGCAGAAGTGATTGGTGTAACTTATCCCCGTATCTCTGCTGGTGACCGGTGGGAGAATCCCAAAGCCATCAGTGCAGAACTCGGAAGAAGCTGGCCACCTGGTGGGACAACCTCCTACGAGGGCGACAGGTCCGACGCCAGATACCGGCACACAGGTCAGTTTGGCGTCTTCGATGTCCTCGTCTCTCCATTCGGAGTCGTAGCAGCAGTCTTTATAAGCGCCGCAACCGCGACTGCACGAGCAAGGAAATTTCTTATTGTGATCTGCTTCTGTGGAATTGCATTTTCTCGAGCACGAACCTGGATCAAGTGCGGTCTTAAAAGTTCTCCTCGTGTGATATCCAGTGGTCAAAATGAAAAGTTGCACTATAAAGACTATGGCAACATGAATCACAAAACACTTCATCGTAATCGTTTTCAGTGGGCGATATTTGAAATGGTAATGATCACTCCTCGAATCAGTTCTTGTCAGAATCAAATGCAATCAACAAAATCTGAAACGGATTTCCGTTCAACTGGAATGATGCACCTGAAACATAAAAAATATTTTTCATTTTAATTTAATTATTCTAAGCATTTTAGAAGATAAATTGAAAATCCTAAATAAATAATACCACATTTAATATTAATAGATGGACTTTTTAATTATTTCACAAACAATTATTAATTGCCGATTTTTTTTTTCAATACATCTTAGTAAAGCCGTTCCATGGCCGAGTGGTTAGCGCGCTTGGCTACTAATCTAAGGGACCTGGGTTCGAGCCGCGGGTAAGGCATGGCTGTTTGTGTCGTTTTTCTGCTGAGGTCCTGCCATCCTCTCAGACCTTCTACTATGGCATATAAACTGATAGGCTCCTGTCAGACTTCTGTGGCAAGCAGCTGCTTGAGGGGGTATTTATTTATTTATTTATTTACATCTTAGTAACCTGGGCGACCGTTGGGGGAGACAGTTATCTATTTCCCCCTCCCCCCCCCCCCTTGGAAAAACTAAATGAAGAATTAATTTGTGTTGAATACTATTGCGTTTGCGAAAATTAATATTTTCTTAATGAAATATAATCTTGATTTTTTTTTTATTATTTATATTTTCTTTTATTTTTTGAAGCATATTATTTTTTTATTTACTAATACGAAAAATAATTTCTGTTCATATATTTTTTTTTTCAGCCGTCCCGTATCCGAGTGACTATCGTGCTTGGCTGCTGATCTAAGGGACCTGGGTTCGAGTCCCGGATAACGCATGGATGTTTGTGTTATTTTTCTGCTGAGGTCCTGCCATCCTCTCAGATATTCTCTAAGGTGTATTGAACTAGACCAGCTCCTGTCAGACCTCTGTGGCAAGCAGCTGCTTGACAGGGGTATATTTTTTTTTTTCATTTTGCAACACATAAGAAAAATAATCCTTGAAGGATGGGTTGGGTTGTTTTACCTCTGAGCGGCACTTTTTTGCACACCATGGGATAAATGGCCAGGTCACAAGGACCCCGAAGGCCCAGAGAAGGTTGGGGGAGGGGACCCACTGGAACAGCTGTTGGGAGACAGATGGTAACCTCCCGTCAAGGCCAACCAGCGTGTTCTTTAACGTTGGGTTGTTTTACCTCTGAGCGGCATTTTTTGCACACCATGGGCTAAATGACCAGGTCACAAGGACCCCGAAGGATCAGAAGATTGGGGGGGGGGCAGTGGAACAAATGTTGAGAGAGAGATGGTAGCCTCCCGTCAAGGCCATCTAGCGTGTTCTTTAACGTTGGATTGTTTTACCTCTGAACGGCACCTTTTTGCACACCATGGGCTGAATGGCCAGGTTACATGGACCCCGAAGGCTCAGAGAAGGTTGGGGGAGAGTACCCACTGGAACAGCTGTTGGGAGCCAGATGGTAGCCTCCCGTAAAGGCCATCCAGCGTATTCTTTAACGTGCACAGGGTATGGCTCTCCCGCACAGGGGCCACGACTTAAGTAGGACATTAAGAAATACCTCGAGTCATATTCATAACTTCCCACTGACTTGAACATCTAATGTAAAAACAAATAATTGATCACTTATTAGCTGAAAATCTTTTCGTTTTTATTTGGGTGTAAATTAAAATATTTCCTCGAACATCCGCTTGCCAACAGAGGTCTGACAGGAATCTCTCATAGTGATCTGTGACGAAGGCGAGACCTCAACAGAAAGATAACACAAGGAAAAAACAAAAAAAGCCTTCTCCGGGGTTTGAACCCAGGAACCTTTGAACCAGAGACGTACCCAGAGGTAGGGATGAAGGGGTTTGGCCACCGTCCCTCCCCCCCAAAAAAATTCGTTTGTTCATCTTTTTCTTATGTAAACTAAGTGCAATATGGGAGCAATAACATTTTTCAAATGGGACCAGGAAAAACTACCCCCGTCCCTACTGGCACCTTTTAAACTATGAACTTGGACACTTTGTAAACAGGATAACAGGAAACTAGACGCTTTTGATTCCAGATGCTTACGCAGTATCTTGGGCATTTGCAACCTCCTTTAAGCAGCATATTTTGCAGAGACTCTGTTGGTTTTGCCATGTTGCCCGTATGAATAATTATAGATTGGTGAATAGGGTTATGAACAGTGTGCCTAAAGGCCTCAGAAAGAGGGGGAGACCTAGGATGCGGTGGGCTGACAATGTCAAACAGGACCTTGTTAGAATTGGTGTGCAGTGGCCAGATGCAGTAGATGTAGCTCAGGACAGACTTGCTTGGAGAACTAAACTGCACGGTCTGGTTGGACCTACGTAGCCCATGGCTGCTTGAGGATGATGATGAGTGTTTTTATATGGTCCTTTGCAAGCAATTAGGGTGCCCCAAACTGTTGTATATATCTTTACACTATATTTATTTATGTTCATGGGCACAGCGTAAACACACAGAGAATTAAAAATTAACTTTCGCATATATTCAACGAAATGGATCCCTTAAAGAATCGACTTTCAGTTCATTTCACACAAATTCTTTATCAAATCTTTAGCACCGAGGATGACCTTCCCACGACCTTCATTTGCCGGGTTTTTGCTGCGCCGGCCTCGGCAGTCATTGACCTGGAGTAATCAGCTGGATGTAGCTTGGTGTTCTGTTTCATCTAGTCACGTGCAAGGACCGTTTTGATTGGTGACGAAACGAGAATTCACCAGTGGATTCGATCTCGAGAACATGTGGCTCCTGCAGGACACAGAAACACCTCACTGCGAATATAGTGTGAGCTGAAGACGCTGATAATCAGTTGGAAGGGAGCAGCTGAGAATCATTTGGAGAGAACAGATGAGAATCATTTGGAAGAGTGCAGCTGAGAATCATTTGGAAGGGAGAAATTTATAATCGTTTGGAGAGGGCATTTGGTAATCATTTGGAAGTGAGAAGTTGGTAATCATTTGGGAGCAACTTATAATCATTTGGAAGTAGAGCAACTGATAATCATTTGGAAGTAGAGCAACTGATAATCATTTGGAAGGAGAGCAACTGATAATCACATGGAAGGAGAGCAACTGATAATCATATAGAAGGAGAGCAAATCATAATCATATGGAAGGAGAGCAACTGATAATCATATTTAAGGAGAGCAACTGATAATCCTTTGGGAGGAGAGCAACTGATAATCGTATAGAACGAAAGCAACTGATTATCATATAGAAGGAGAGCAACTGATAATCATATAGAAGGAGAGCAACTGATAATCATATAGAAGGAGAGCAACTGATAATCATATGGAAGGAGAGCAACTGATAATCATATGGAAGGAGAGCAACTGATAATCATATAGAAGGAGAGCAAATGATAATCATATGGAAGGAGAGCAACTGATAATCATATAGAAGGAGAGCAACTGATAATCATATAGAAGGAGAGCAACTGATAATCATATAGAAGGAGAGCAAATGATAATCATATGGAAGGAGAGCAAATGATAACCATATGGAAGGAGAGCAAATGATAATCATATGGAAGGAGAGCAAATTATAATCATATGGAAGGAGAGCAACTGATAATCATATAGAATCAGAGCAAATGATAATCATATGGAAGGAGAGCAACTGATAATCATATAGAAGGAGAGCAACTGATAATCATATGGAAGGAGAGCAACTGATAATCATATGGAAGGAGAGCAACTGATAATCATATAGAAGGAGAGCAACTGATAATCATATAGAAGGAGAGCAACTGATAATCATATGGAAGGAGGGCAACTGATAATCATATAGAAGGAGAGCAACTGATAATCATATAGAAGGAGAGCAACTGATAATTATTTGGAAGGGAGCAACTTATAATCGTGTGGAAGTAGAGCAACTGATAATCGAACGGAAGGATAGCAACTAATACTCATATGGAAGGAGAACAACTGATAATCATATAGCAGGAGAGCAACTGATAAACATATAGAAGGAGAGCAACTGATAATCATATGGAAGGAGGGCAACTGATAATCATATAGAAGGAGAGCAACTGATAATCATATAGAAGGAGAGCAAATGATAATCATATGGAAGGAGAGCAACTGATAATCATATAGAAGGAGAGCAACTGATAATTATTTGGAAGGGAGCAACTTATAATCGTGTGGAAGTAGAGCAACTGATAATCGAATGGAAGGAGAGCAACTAATAATCATATGGAAGGAGAGCAACTGATAATCATATAGAAGGAGAGCAACTGATAATCATTTGGGAGAAAACAATTGACAATCATTTGGAAGAGAGCAACTGATAATTATTTGGAAGGGAGCAACTTATAATCGTGTGAAAGTAGAGCAACTGATAATCGAATGGAAGGAGAGCAACTAATAATCATATGGAAGGAGAGCAACTGATAATCATATAGCAGGAGAGCAACTGATAAACATATAGAAGGAGAGCAACTGATAATCATATGGAAGGACAGCAACTGATAATCCTTTGGGATAAAACAATTGACAATCATTTGGAAGAGAGCAACTGATAATTATTTGGAAGGGAGTAACTTATAATCGTGTGAAAGTAGAGCAACTGATAATCGAATGGAAGGAGAGCAACTGATAATCATATGGAAGGAAAGCAACTGATAATCATATAGAAGGAGAGCAACAGATACTCCTTTGGGAGAAAACAATTGACAATCATTTGGAAGAGAGCAACTGATAATTATTTGGAAGGGAGCAACTTATAATCGTGTGGAAGTAGAGCAACTGATAATCGAATGGAAGGAGAGCAACTGATAATCATATGGAAGGAAAGCAACTGATAATCATATAGAAGGAGAGCAACAGATACTCCTTTGGGAGAAAACAATTGACAATCATTTGGAAGAGAGCAACTGATAATTATTTGGAGGGGAGCAACTTATAATCGTGTAGAAGTAGAGCAACTGATAATCGAATGGAAGGAGAGCAACTGATAATCATATGGAAGGAAAGCAACTGATAATCATATAGAAGGAGAGCAACAGATACTCCTTTGGGAGAAAACAATTGACAATCATTTGGAAGAGAGCAACTGATAATTATTTGGAAGGGAGCAACTTATAATCGTGTGGAAGTAGAGCAACTGATAATCGAATGGAAGGAGAGCAACTGATAATCATATGGAAGGAAAGCAACTGATAATCATATAGAAGGAGAGCAACAGATACTCCTTTGGGAGAAAACAATTGACAATCATTTGGAAGAGAGCAACTGATAATTATTTGGAAGGGAGCAACTTATAATCGAGTGGAAGTAGAGCAACTGATAATCGAATGGAAGGAGAGCAACTGATAATCATATGGAAGGAAAGCAACTGATAATCATATAGAAGGAGAGCAGCAGATACTCCTTTGGGAGAAAACAATTGACAATCATTTGGAAGAGAGCAACTGATAATTATTTGGAGGGGAGCAACTTATAATCGTGTAGAAGTAGAGCAACTGATAATCGAATGGAAGGAGAGCAACTGATAATCATATGGAAGGAAAGCAACTGATAATCATATAGAAGGAGAGCAACAGATACTCCTTTGGGAGAAAACAATTGACAATCATTTGGAAGAGAGCAACTGATAATTATTTGGAAGGGAGCAACTTATAATCGTGTGGAAGTAGAGCAACTGATAATCGAATGGAAGGAGAGCAACTGATAATCATATGGAAGGAAAGCAACTGATAATCATATAGAAGGAGAGCAACAGATACTCCTTTGGGAGAAAACAATTGACAATCATTTGGAAGAGAGCAACTGATAATTATTTGGAAGGGAGCAACTTATAATCGTGTGGAAGTAGAGCAGCTGATAATCGAATGGAAGGAGAGCAACTGATAATCATATGGAAGGAAAGCAACTGATAATCATATAGAAGGAGAGCAACAGATACTCCTTTGGGAGAAAACAATTGACAATCATTTGGAAGAGAGCAACTGATAATTATTTGGAGGGGAGCAACTTATAATCGTGTGGAAGTACAGCAACTGATAATCATATAGAAGGAGAGCAATTGATAATCATATGGTAGGAGAGCAACTGATAATCATATAGAAGGAGAGCAACTGATAATCATATAGAAGGAGAGCAAATGATAATCATACGAAGGAGAGCAACTGATAATCATAAGGAAGGAGAGCAACTGATAATCATTTCGGAGAAAACAATTGGCAATCATTTGGAAGAGAGCAACTGATAATTATTTTCAAGGGAGCAACTTATAATCGTGTGGAAGTAGAGCAACTGATAATCGAACGGAAGGAGAGCAACTAATAATCATATTGAAGGAGAACAACTGATAATCATATAGCAGGAGAGCAACTGATAAACATATAGAAGGAGAGCAACTGATAAACATATAGAAGGAGAGCAACTGATAATCATAAGGAAGGAGGGCAACTGATAATCATATGGAAGGATAGCAGCTGATAATCATATAGAAGGAGAGCAAATGATAATCATATGGAAGGAGAGCAACTGATAATCATATGGAAGGAGAGCAACTGATAATCATATAGAAGGAGAGCAAATGATAATCATATAGAAGGAGAGCAACTGCTAAACATATAGCAGGAGAGCAACTGATAAACATATAGAAGGAGAGCAACTAATAATCATATGGAAGGAGAACAACTGATAATCATATAGCAGGAGAGCAACTGATAATCATATAGAAGGAGAGCAACTGATAATCATATGGAAAGAGGGCAACTGATAATCATATGGAAGGAGAGCAACTGATAATCATATAGAAGGAGAGCAACTGATAATCGTATAGAAGGAGAGCAACTGATAATCATATGGAAGGAGAGCAACTGATAATCATATGGAAGGAGAGCAACTGATAATCATATGGAAGGAGACCAACTGATAATCATATAGAAGGTGAGCAAATGATAATCATATAGAAGAAGAGCAACTGATAATCATATAGCAGGAGAGCAACTGATAAACATATAGAAGGAGAGCAACTAATAATCATATGGAAGGAGAACAACTGATAATCATATAGCAGGAGAGCAACTGATAAACATATAGAAGGAGAGCAACTGATAAACATATGGAAGGAGGGCAACTGATAATCATATGGAAGGAGAGCAACTGATAATCATATAGAAGGAGAGCAACTGATAATCATATAGAAGGAGAGCAAATGATAATCATATGGAAGGAGAGCAACTGATAATCATATGGAAGGAGAGCAACTGATAATCATATAGAAGGAGAACAACTGATAATCATATAGAAGGAGAGCAACTGATAAACATATAGAAGGAGAGCAACTGATAAACATATAGAAGGAGAGCAACTGATAAACATATGGAAGGAGAGCAACTGATGAACATATGGAAGGAGAGCAACTGATAAACATATGGAAGGAGGGCAAATGATAATCATATGGAAGGAGAGCAACTGATAATCATATGGAAGGAGAGCAACTTATAATCATATAGAAGGAGAGCAACTGATAATCATATACAAAGAGAGCAACTGATAATCGTATAGAAGGAGAGCAACAGATAATCATATAGAAGGAGAGCAACTGATAATCATATAGAAGGAGAGCAACTGATAATCATATGGAAGGAGAGCAACTGATAATCATATGGAAGGAGAGCAACTGATAATCATATGGAAGGAGACCAACTGATAATGATATAGAAGGAGAGCAACTGATAATGATATAGAAGGAGAGCAACTGATAATCATATAGAAGGAGAGCAAATGATAATCATATGGAAGGAGAGCAACTGATAATCATATGGAAGGAGAGCAACTGATAATCATATAGAAGGAGAGAAACTGATAATCATATAGAAGGAGAGCAACTGATAATCATATGGAAGGAGAGCAACTGATAATCATAAAGAAGGAGAGCAACTGATAATCATATAGAAGGAGAGCAACTGATAATCATTTGGGAGAAAACAATTGACAATCATTTGGAAGAGAGCAACTGATAATTTTTTGGAAGGGAGCAACTTATAATCGTGTGGAAGTAGAGCAACTGATAATCGAATGGAAGGAGACCAACTAATAATCATATGGAAGGAGAACAACTGATAATCATGTAGCAGAAGAGCAACTGATAAACATATAGAAGGAGAGCAACTGATAATCATATGGATGAAGGGCAACTGATTATCATATGGAAGGAGAGCAACTGATAATCATATAGAAGTAGAGCAACTGATAATCATATAGAAGGAGAGAAAATGATAATCATATGGAAGGAGAGCAACTGATAATCATATAGAAGGAGAGCAACTGAAAATTATTTGGAAGGGAGCAACTTATAATCGTGTGGAAGTAGAGCAACTGATAATCGAATGGAAGGAGAGCAACTAATAATCATATGGAAGGAGAACAACTGATAATCATATAGAAGGAGAGCAACTGATAATCATTTGGGAGAAAACAATTGACAATCATTTGGAAGAGAGCAACTGATAATTATTTGGAAGGGAGCAACTTATAATCGTGTGGAAGTAGAGCAACTGATAATCGAATGGAAGGAGAGCAACTAATAATCATTTGGAAGGAGAGCAACTGATAATCATATAGAAGGAGGGCAACTGATAAACATATAGAAGGAGAGCAACTGATAATCATATGGAAGAAGGACAACTGATAATCATATGGAAGGAGAGCAACTGATAATCATATAGAAGGAGAGCAACTGATAATCATATAGAAGGAGAGCAACTGATAATCATATAGAAGGAGAGCAAATGATAAACATATGGAAGGAGAGCAACTGATAATCATATGGAAGGAGAGCAACTGATAATCATATAGAAGGAGAGCAACTGATAATCATATAGAAGGAGAGCAACTGATAATCATATAGAAGGACAGCAACTGATAATCATTTGGGAGAAAACAATTGACAATCATTTGGAAGAGAGCAACTATTAATTATTTGGAAGGGAGCAACTTATAATCGTGTGGAAGTAGAGCAACTGATAATCGAATGGAAGGAGAGCAACTAATAATCATATGGAAGGAGAGCAACTGATAATCATGTAGAAGGAGAGCAACTGATAATCCTTTGGGAGAAAACAATTGACAATCATTTGGAAGAGAGCAACTGATAATTATTTGGAAGGGAGCAACTTATAATCGTGTGGAAGTAGAGCAACTGATAATCGAATGGAAGGAGAGCAACTAATAATCATATGGCAGGAGAACAACTAATAATCATATAGCAGGAGAGCAACTGATAAACATATAGAAGGAGAGCAACTGATAATCATATGGAAGGAGGGCAACTGATAATCATATGGAAGGAGAGCAACTGATAATCATGTAGAAGGAGAGCAACTGATAATCATTTGGGAGAAAACAATTGACAATCATTTGGAAGAGAGCAACTGATAATTATTTGGAAGGGAGCAACTTATAATCCTGTGGAAGTAGAGCAACTGATAATCGACTGGAAATAGAGCAACTAATAATCATATGGCAGGAGAACAACTAATAATCATATAGCAGGAGAGCAACTGATAAACATATAGAAGGAGAGCAACTGATAATCATATGGAAGGAGGGCAACTGATAATCATATGGAAGGAGAGCAACTGATAATCATATAGAAGGAGAGCAACTGATAATCATATAGAAGGAGAGCAAATGATAATCATATGGAAGGAGAGCAACTGATAATCATATGGAAGGAGAGCAACTGATAATCATATAGAAGGAGAGCAACTGATAATCATATAGAAGGAGTGCAACTGATAATCATATAGAAGGATAGCAAATGATAATCATATGGAAGGAGAGCAACTGATAATCATATAGAAGGAGAGCAACTGATAATCATTTGGGAGAAAACAATTGACAATCATTTGGAAGAGAGCAACTGATAATTATTTGGAAGGGAGCAACTTATAATCGTGTGGAAGTAGAGCAACTGATAATCGAATGGAAGGGGAGCAACTAATAATCATATGGAAGGAGAACAACTGATAATCATATAGCAGGAGAGCAACTAATACTCATATGGAAGGGAGCAACTTATAATCATATGGAAGGAGGGCAACTGATAATCATATGGAAGGAGAGCAACTGATAATCATATAGAAGGAGAGCAAATGATAATCATATGGAAGGAGAGCAACTGATAATCATTTGGGAGAAAACATTTGACAATCATTTGGAAGAGAGCAACTGATAATTATTTGGAAGGGAGCAACTTATAATCGTGTGGAAGTAGAGCAACTGATAATCGAATGGATGGAGAGCAACTAATAATCATATGGAAGGAGAGCAACTGATAATCATATAGAAGGAGAGCAACTGATAATCATTTGGGAGAAAACATTTGACAATCATTTGGAAGAGAGCAACTGATAATTATTTGGAAGGGAGCAACTTATAATCGTGTGGAAGTAGAGCAACTGATAATCGAATGGAAGGAGAGCAACTAATAATCATATGGAAGGAGAGCAACTGATAATCATATAGAAGGAGAGCAACTGATAATCATTTGGGAGAAAACATTTGACAATCCTTTGGAAGAGAGCAACTGATAATTATTTGGAAGGGAGCAACTTATAATCGTGTGGAAGTAGAGCAACTGATAATCGACTGGAAATAGAGCAACTAATAATCATATGGCAGGAGAACAACTAATAATCATATAGCAGGAGAGCAACTGATAAACATATAGAAGGAGAGCAACTGATAATCATATGGAAGGAGGGCAACTGATAATCATATGGAAGGAGAGCAACTGATAATCATATAGAAGGAGAGCAACTGATAATAATATAGAAGGAGAGCAAATGATAATCATATGGAAGGAGAGCAACTGATAATCATATGGAAGGAGAGCAACTGATAATCATATAGAAGGAGAGCAACTGATAATCATATAGAAGGAGTGCAACTGATTATCATATAGAAGGATAGCAAATGATAATCATATGGAAGGAGAGCAACTGATAATCATATAGAAGGAGAGCAACTGATAATCATTTGGGAGAAAACAATTGACAATCATTTGGAAGAGAGCAACTGATAATTATTTGGAAGGGAGCAACTTATAATCGTGTGGAAGTAGAGCAACTGATAATCGAATGGAAGGGGAGCAACTAATAATCATATGGAAGGAGAGCAACTGATAATCATATAGCAGGAGAGCAACTAATACTCATATGGAAGGAGAGCAACTGATAATCATATAGCAGGAGAGCAACTAATAATCATATGGAAGGAGAGCAACTGATAATCATATAGCAGGAGAGCAACTAATAATCATATGGAAGGAGAACAACTGATAATCATATAGCAGGAGAGCAACTAATACTCATATGGAAGGGAGCAACTTATAATCATATGGAAGGAGGGCAACTGATAATCATATGGAAGGAGAGCAACTGATAATCATATAGAAGGAGAGCAAATGATAATCATATGGAAGGAGAGCAACTGATAATCATTTGGGAGAAAACATTTGACAATCATTTGGAAGAGAGCAACTGATAATTATTTGGAAGGGAGCAACTTATAATCGTGTGGAAATAGAGCAACTGATAATCGAATGGAAGGAGAGCAACTAATAATCATATGGAAGGAGAGCAACTGATAATCATATAGAAGGAGAGCAACTGATAATCATTTGGGAGAAAACATTTGACAATCATTTGGAAGAGAGCAACTGATAATTATTTGGAAGGGAGCAACTTATAATCGTGTGGAAGTAGAGCAACTGATAATCGAATGGAAGGAGAGCAACTAATAATCATATGGAAGGAGAGCAACTGATAATCATATAGAAGGAGAGCAACTGATAATCATTTGGGAGAAATCATTTGACAATCATTTGGAAGAGAGCAACTGATAATTATTTGGAAGGGAGCAACTTATAATCGTGTGGAAGTAGAGCAACTGATAATCGAATGGAAGGAGAGCAACTAATAATCATATGGAAGGAGAGCAACTGATAATCATTTGGGAGAATACAATTGAAAATCATTTGGAAGAGAGCAACTAATAATTATTTGGAAGGGAGCAACTTATAATCGTTTGGAAGTAGAGCAACTGATAATCGAATGAATGGAGAGCAACTAATAATCATATGGAAGGAGAACAAGATAATCATATAGCAGGAGACAACTGATAAACATATAGAAGGAGAGCAACTGATAATCATATGGAAGGAGGGCAACTGATAATCATTTGGGAGAAAACAATAGACAATCATTTGGAAGAGAGCAACTGATAATTATTTGGAAGGGAGCAACTTATAATCGTGTGGAAGTAGAGCAACTGATAATCATATAGAAGGAGAGCAACGGATAATCATATGGAAGTAGAGCAACTGATAATCATATAGAAGGAGAGCAACTGATAATCATATAGACGGAGAGCAAATGATAATCATATGGAAGGAGAGCAACTGATAATCATATGGAAGGAGAGCAACTGATAATCATATGGAAGGAGATCAACTGATAATCATATAGAAGGAGAGCAACTGATAATCCTTTGGGAGGAGAGCAACTGATAATCGTATAGAAGGAAAGCAACTGATTATCATATAGAAGGAGAGCAACTGATAATCATATAGAAGGGGAGCAACTGATAATCATATAGAAGGAGAGCAACTGATAATCATATGGAAGGAGAGCAACTAATAATCATATGGAAGGAGAACAACTGATAATCATATAGCAGGAGAGCAACTGCTAATCATATAGAAGGAAAGCAACTAATAATCATATGGAAGGAGAACAACTGATAATCATATGGAAGGAGAGCAATTGATAATCATATGGAAGGAGAGCAAATGATAATCATATTCAATTAGAGCAACTGATAATCATATAGAAGGAGAGCAAATGATAATCATATGGAAGGAGAGCAACTGATAATCATATAGAAGGAGAGCAACTGATAATCATATAGAAGGAGAGCAACTGATAATCATATAGAAGGAGAGCAAATGATAATCGTATAGATGGAAAGCAACTGATTATCATATAGAAGGAGAACAACTGATAATCATATGGAAGGAGAGCAACTGATAATCATATAGAAGGAGAGCAACTGATAATCATATAGAAGGAGAGCAACTGATAGTCATTTGGAAGAAAACAATTGACAATCGTTTGGAAGAGACCAACTGATAATTATTTGGAAGGGAGCAACTTATAATCGTGTGGAAGTAGAGCAACTGATAATCATATGGAAGAAGAACAACTGATAATCATATAGCAGGAGAGCAACTGATAAACATATAGAATTAGAGCAACTGATAATCATACGGAAGGAGGGCAACTGATAATCATATGGAAGGAGAGCAACTGATAATCATATAGAAGGAGAGCAACTGATAATCATATAGAAGGAGAGCAAATGATAATCATATGGAAGGAGAGCAACTGATAATCATATGGAAGGAGAGCAACTGATAATCATATAGATGGAGAGCAACTGATAATCTTATAGAAGGAGAGCAACTGATAAACATATAGCAGGAGAGCAACTGATAAACATATAGAAGGAGAGTAACTAATAATCATATGGAAGGGGAACAACTGATAATCATATAGCAGGAGAGCAACTGATAATCATATAGAAGGAGAGCAACTGGTAATCATATGGAAGGAGGGCAACTGATAATCATATGGAAGGAGAGCAACTGATAATCATATAGAAGGAGAGCAATTGATAATCATATAGAAGGAGAGCCACTGATAATCATATGGAAGGAGAGCAACTAATAATCATATGGAAGGAGAACAACTGATAATCATATAGCAGGAGAGCAACTGCTAATCATATAGAAGGAAAGCAACTAATAATCATATGGAAGGAGAACAACTGATAATCATATAGCAGGAGAGCAACTGATAAACATATAGAAGTAGAGCAACTGATAATCATATGGAAGGAGAGCAACTGATAATCATATGGAAGGAGAGCAACTGATAATCATATGGAAGGAGAGCAACTGATAATCATATAGAAGGAGAGCAACTGATAATCATATAGAAGGAGAGCAAATGATAATCATATGGAAGGAGAGCAACTGATAATCATATAGAAGGAGAGCAACTGATAATCATATAGAAGGAGAGCAACTGATAAACATATAGAAGGAGAGCAACTGATAATCATATGGAAGGAGAGCAACTGATAATCATAGAGAAGGAGAGCAACTGATAAACATATAGAAGGAGAGCAACTGATAATCATATGGAAGGAGAGCAACTGATAATCATATAGAAGGAGAGCAACTAATAATCATATAGAAGGAGAGCAAATGATAGTCATATGGAAGGAGAGCAACTGATAATCATATAGATGGAGAGCAACTGATAATCTTATAGAAGGAGAGCAACTGATAAACATATAGCAGGAGAGCAACTGATAAACATATAGAAGGAGAGCAACTAATAATCATATGGAAGGGGAACAACTGATAATCATATAGCAGGAGAGCAACTGATAATCATATAGAAGGAGAGCAACTGGTAATCGTATGGAAGGAGAGCAACTGGTAATCATATGGAAGGAGAGGAACTGATAATCATATAGAAGGAGAGCAACTGATAATCATATAGAAGGAGAGCAACTGATAATCATATGGAAGGAGAGCAACTAATAATCATATGGAAGGAGAACAACTGATAATCATATAGCAGGAGAGCATCTGCTAATCATATAGAAGGAAAGCAACTAATAATCATATGGAAGGAGAACTACTGATAATCATATAGCAGGAGAGCAACTGATAAACATATAGAAGGAGAGCAACTGATAATCATATGGAAGGAGGGCAACTGATAATCATATGGAAGGAGAGCAACTGATAATCATATAGAAGGAGAGCAACTGATAATCATATAGAAGGAGAGCAAATGATAATCATATGGAAGGAGAGCAACTGATAATCATATGCAAGGAGAGCAACTGATAATCATATAGAAGGAGAGCAACTGATAATCATATAGAATGAGAGCAACTGATAAACATATAGAAGGAGAGCAACTGATAATCATATGGAAGGAGAGCAACTGATAATCATATAGAAGGAGAGCAACTGATAATCATATAGAAGGAGAGCAACTGATAATCATATAGAAGGAGAGCAACTGATAATCATATGGAAGGAGAGCAACTGATAATCATATAGAAGGAGAGCAACTTATAATCATATAGAAGGAGAGCAACTGATAATAATTTGGGAGAAAACAATCGACAATCATTTGGAAGAGAGCAACTGATAATCATATAGAAGGAGAGCAACTGATAATCATATAGAAGGAGAGCAACTGATAATCATATAGAAGGGGAGCAAATGATAATCATATGGAAGGAGAGCAACTGATAATCATATGGAAGGAGAGCAACTGATAATCATATGGAAGGAGAGCAACTGATAATCATATAGAAGGAGAGCAAGTGATAATCATATAGAAGGAGAGCAACTGATAATCCTTTGGGAGGAGAGCAACTGATAATCGTATAGAAGGAAAGCAACTGATTATCATATAGAAGGAGAGCAACTGATAATCATATAGAAGGAGAGCAACTGATAATCATATAGAAGGAGAGCAACTGATAATCATATGGAAGGAGAGCAACTGATAATCATATGGAAGGAGAGCAAATGGTAATCATATGGAAGGAGAGCAAATGGTAATCATATGGAAGGAGAGCAACTGATAATTATATGGAAGGAGAGCAACTGATAATCATATGGAAGGAGAGCAAATGATAATCAAATGGAAGGAGAGCAACTGATAATTATATAGAAGGAGAGCAAATGATAATCAAATGGAAGGAGAGCAACTGATAATCATATAGAAGGAGAGCAACTGATAATCATATAGAAGGAGAGCAACTGATAATCATATAGAAGGAGAGCAACTGATAATCCTTTGGGAGGAGAGCAACTGATAATCGTATAGAAGGAAAGCAACTGATTATCATATAGAAGGAGAGCAACTGATAATCGTATAGAAGGAGAGCTACTGATAATCATATGGAAGGAGAGCAACTGATAATCATATAGAAGGAGAGCAACTGATAATCATATGGAAGGAGAGCAACTGATAATCATATAGAAGGAGAGCAACTGATAATCATATAGAAGGAGAGCAACTGATAATCATATAGAAGGAGAGCAAATGATAATCATATGGAAGGAGAGCAACTGATAATCCTTTGGAAGGAGAGCAACTGATAATCTTATAGATGGAGAGCAACTGATAATCATATAGAAGGAGAGCAACTGATAATCATATGGAACGAGAGCAACTGATAATCATATAGAAGAAGAGCAACTGATAATCATTCGGGAGAAAACAATTGATAATAATTTGGAAGAGTGCAACTGATAATTATTTGGAAGGGAGCAACTTATAATCGTTTGGAGAGGGCATTTGGTAATCATTTGGAAGTGACGAGCTGGTAATCATTTGAGAGCAACTTATAATCGTTTGGAAGTAGAGCAACTGATAATCATATGGAAGGAGAGCAACTGATAATCATATAGAAGAGAGCAACTGATAATCATATGAAAGGATAGCAACTGATAATCATATAGCAGGAGAGCAACTGATAATCATATAGAAGGAGAGCAACTGATAATCATATAGCAGGAGAGCAACTGATAATCATATACAAGGAGAGCAACTGATAATCATATAAAAGGAGAGCAACTGAATACCGTATAAAAGGGTTGGATTGGGTTGTTTTACCTCTGAGCGGCACTTTTTTGCACACCATGGGCTAAATGGCCAGGTCACATGGACCCCGAAGGCTCAGAGAAGGTTGGGGGAGGGGACCACTGGAACAGCTGTTGGGAGACAGATGGTATCCCCCGTCAAGGCCATCCAGCGTGTTCTTTAACGTGCACAGTGTATGGCTCTCCCGCACACGGGGCCACGGCTTAACGTACCATCCGACAGACGGCGGCCTTTCCAAGCCCATCGGTGCCCCCTACTGACCGTGGGCAGGGCGGGGAATTTTGCGGAGATAAATCTCAACGTTGACCCAGCTGGGACTCGAACCTGGGAACTACAGATTACGAGCCTGGCGCGCCCGTATAGAAGGAGTGCAATTGATAATAATTTGGGAGAAAACAATTGATAATCGTGTGTAACAGAGCAACTGATAATCATTTGGAAGAGAACAACTAATAATCGTTTTGAAATGAGCAACTAATAATCATTGTGAAGACAGAAACTCTTAATCATTTGGAAGAGAGCAACTGATAATCATTTGGAAAGCGGGAGGGGGGGGCAAAGAAACTGGTTTTCGAATGCAGTATGACATTTCTCCCTCCGTTTTGCGGGTCTTTAAAAAATTTCTTTACCTGGAACAGAGAGTAGGCTGATACCCCTATAGTTATCACAAGAACTGCGATCACCTTTTTTGAAAATAGGGATAATAATAGCTCTGGTAAAATCCTTAGGAACCATGCCATTATCATAAAAGATATTCAGAATTTCAGTCATCCAAGTGGTAACCGAAACATTTCCAGCTCTAAGCATTTCCGTAGTAATTTCATCAACCTTTGGGGTTTTATCTCCTACATGGCCGAGTGGTTAGCAGGCTTAGCTACTGATCTAAGGGACCTGGGTTCAAGCCCCGGGTAAGGCATGGCTGTTTGTGTCGTTTTTCTGCTGAGGTCCTGCCATCCTCTCAGACCTTCTACTATAGCATATAAACTGACAGGCTCCTGTCAGACCTCTGTGGCAAGCAGCTGCTTGAGGGGGTATTTCAATACAACAATTCAAAGTTAAAATTTAATGTATCTCGTCTATTTCCAAAGACTTCGTGGTTCTTACTTTGAGAAGGCTAGGAAACATGTCGTACGTGACATCTACAGATATTGGACATAATAAAGGAAACATTCCCGGCTCGAAATCTGCAGTTCCCAGGTTCGAGTCCCAGCTGGGTCAGCGTTGAGATTTATCTCCGCAAAACTCCCCGCTCTGCCCGCGGTCAGTAGAGGACACCGATGGGCTTGGAAAGGCCGCCGTCCGTCGGATGGGACGTTAATCCGTGGCCCCGTGTGCGGGAGAGCCATACCCTGTGCACGTTAAAGAACACGCTGGATGGCCTTGACGGGAGGCTACAATCTGTCTCCCAACAGCTGTTTCAGTGGGTCCCCTCCCCCAACTTTTTCTGAGCCTTCGGGGTCCTTGTGACCTGGCCATTTAGCCCATGGTGTGCAAAAAAGTGCCACTCAGAGGTAAAACAATCCAACGTTAAAGAACACACTGGATGGCCTTGACGGGAGGCTACCATCTGTCTCTCAACAACTGTTCCAGTGGGTCTCCTCCCCCAACCTTCTCTGAGCCTTCGGGGTCCTTGAGACCTGGCCATTTAGCCCATGCTGTGCAAAAAAGTGCCGCTCAGAGATAAAAATTTCAACGTTAAAGAACACGCTGGATGGCCTTGACGGGAAGCTACCATCTGTCTCCTAACAGCTGTTCCAGTGGGTCCCCTCCCCCAACCTTCTCTGAGCCTTCGGGGTCCATGTGACCTGGCCATTTAGCCCATGGTGTGCAAAAAAGTGTCACTCAGAAGTAAAACAACCCAACCCAACTCAGCAATAAATCAAAATAATCCGAAGTTCTTAAGCTTCAACTTAATGGTTTCAAAACCCAATTTTGGTAGAGAATAAGTTCAATACTAGACGGCTTACCTCTGATGATATGATATCGGTTCTTCTGACTTCAGAGGAATGTAGTGGAGGTCTGCCTTCGCTGCTCTTCCATCAGATAGGATATAAGAGCGCAGGAAAACGGGGGAAAAACGATGCTCATGCCATCAGAAATTTCCTCTCAGTGCGTCACTTCCGTTAACGTTGCGCAACAGACAGGAATTATCCTGAGTAACAATATCGTTCGGCTGTGAAGTTCTCTGTTCGCACGGACGAGATAATGACTTCTTTAATTTAAGATATTTCCAATGACCCTGCAAGCCAAAATGAAACCAAACACCAAAGAGGTTTCTTTCTAGAAGCTCTCAGCAAGTACTTAACGGCTGTGCTCTAATCGACCCTGGGCCAATCAGGTCATGGGAATTTTTTTAATCAAGCTGGATAAGTACGCCTTTTGTGTTTTTATAAGGAACACAGTAAACAACTGGAACTGGGTTGGTTTCGGTTGTTTTACCTCTGAGCGGCACTTTTTTGCACACCATGGGCTAAATGGCCAGGTCACAAGGACCCCGAAGGCTCAGAGAAGGTTCGGGGAGGGGACCCACTAGAACAGCTGTTGGGACACAGATGGTAGCCCCCCGTCAAGGCCATCCAGCTTGTTCTTTAACGGTGGGTTGTTTTACCTCTGAGTGGCACTCTTTTGCACATCATGGGCTAAATGGCCAAGTCACAAGGACCCCGAAGGTTCAGATAAGGTTGGGGGAGGGGACCCACTGCAAGAGCTGTTCGGAGACACATGGTAGCCTCCCGTCAAGGCCATCCAGCGTGTTCTTTAACGTTGATTTGTTTTACCTCTGAGCGGAACTTTTTTGCACACCATGGGATAAATGGCCAGGTCACAAGGACCACGAAGGCTCAGAGAAGGTTGGGGGAGGGGACCCACTGGAACAGCTGTTGGGAGACAGATGGTAGACGCCCGTCAAGGCCATCCAGCGTGTTCTTTAAGGTTGGGTTGTTTTACCTCTGAGCGGCACTTTTTTGCACACCATGGGATAAATGGCCAGGTCACAAGGACCCTGAAGGCTCAGAGAAGGTTGGGGGAGGGGACCCACTAGAGCAGCTGTTGGGAGACAGATGGTAGCCCCCCGTCAAGGCCATCCAGCTTGTTCTTTAACGTTGGGTTGTTTTACCTCTGAGCGGCACTTTTTTGCACACCATGGGATAAATGGCCAGGTCATAAGGACCACGAAGGCTCAGAGAAGGTTGGGGGAGGGGACCCACTAGAACAGCTGTTGCGAGACAGATGGTAGCCCCCCCGTCAAGGTCATCCAGCTTGTTCTTTAACGTTGGGTTGTTTTACCTCTGAGCGGCACTGTTTTTGCACAGCATGTGCTAAATGGCCAAGTCACAAGGACCCCGAAGGCTCAGATAAGGTTGGGGGAGGGGACCCACTGGAAGAGCTGTTCGGAGACACATGGTAGCCTCCCGTCAAGGCCATCCAGCGTGTTCTTTAACGTTGGGTTGTTTTACCTCTGAGTGGAACTTTTTTGCACACCATGGGATAAATGGCCAGGTCACAAGGACCACGAAGGCTCAGAGAAGGTTGGGGGAGGGGACCCACTGGAACAGCTGTTGGGAGACAGATGGTAGCCGCCCGTCAAGGCCATCCAGCGTGTTCTTTAAGGTTGGGTTGTTTTACCTCTGAGCGGCACTTTTTTGCACACCATGGGATAAATGGCCAGGTCACAAGGACCCCGAAGGCTCAGAGAAGGTTGGGGGAGGGGACCCACTGGAACAGCTGTTGGGAGACAGATGGTAGCCCCCCGTCAAGGCCATCCAGCTTGTTCTTTAACGTTGGGTTGTTTTACCTCTGAGCGGCACTTTTTTGCACACCCTGGGCTAAATGGCCAGGTCACAAGGACTCCGAAGGCTCAGAGAAGGTTGGGGGAGGGGACCCACTAGGACAGCTGTTGGGAGGCAGATGGTAGCCTTCCGTCAAGGCCATCCAGCGTGTTCTTTAACGTGCACAGGGTATGGCTCTCCCGCACACGGGCCACGTCTTAACGTCCCATCCGACGGACGGCGGCCTTTCCAAGCCCATCGGTGTCCCCTACAGACCGTGGGCAGGGCGGGGAATTTTGCGGAGATAAATCTCAACGCTGACAACTGGAACTGACAATAAGTCAAGAACAAAGACTCCGTGGGTGGGGGGGAGGGAAATAACAAAAAAGTAAATTTAGTTAGTAATCAAATATCACAGAAAAACGTCTTTAAAGAAGAAGGAGCGGGGGTGGCTCAGTCGGTAGCGCGCCAGACTCGTAATCCACAGTTCCCAGGTTCGAGTCTCAGCTAGGTCAGCGTTGAGATTTTTCTCCGCAAAACTTCTCGCCCTGCTCACGGTCAGTAGGGGACACCGATGGGTCTTAGAAAGACAGCCGTCCGTCGGATGGGACGTTAAGCCGTGGCTCCGTGTGCCGGATATCCATACCTTGTGCACGTTAAAGAACACATTGGGTGGTCTTCACGGGAGGCTACCATTTGTCTCCCAACAGCTATTCCAGTGGGTCCCCTCCTCCAACTTTCTCTGAGCCTTCGGGTTCCTTGTGACCTGGCCATTTAGCCCATGGTGTGCAAAAAAGTGCCGCTCAGAGGTAAAACAACCCAACCTTAAAGAACACGCTGGATGGCCTTGACGGGAGACTACCATCTGTCTCCCAACAGCTTGTTCCAGTGGGTCCCCTCCCCCAACCTTCTCTGAGCCTTCGGGGTCCATGTGACCTGGCCATTTAGCCCATGGTGTGCAAAAAAGTGCCGCTCAGAGGTAAAACAACCCAAAACAACCCATCGAAATGATATTTTGCACTTAAAAAAATTAGATATATTCCACGTATTACAGCTATAGATTTTGATCAATTTTGTTTTCTCCATTGTAAACAGAATAATGGGAAGTTAGGATAGAGAATATTCCATGTAGAGCTATATTTCTGTTAGATTGAAAAGAAATCCCTCCACGTGCCACGAGACACCTCTTTCGATGCTCCCATTTCCTTACGGAAGGGTGGGAGGTGGACGGAAGCAGATGATGATGCAGATTAATTTAAGAGGAAATAAAAGTGGGAGTTAACTGGTTCGTCTCAGATAGTTGCAAAAGCAGATCGAACAAGAATGCTGCACGGGCCTCAAAGCTAATACTTTCCGATATCGTTGAGGAGAAAACTTCAGGTAATTAAAAAAAAAATATTTTACTTGGTTCGTATTCTTTCATAATTTATGAACTATCATTAAAACTGATCATTTCAATGGGATATGATATTATTAATGTGCGTATTCCTTTAAAACAACTCATTTTCTTACTGCGTGTTTTTCAACCCAAGTGTAAAATGTCTAATCATCCAGACTGCCGCGTAGGTCAAGTCGCTTTCCTCATGGTTTGATATTTACCATTAACAGAGAATCTTCTCTATCTGGGACGGGGGATGCTTGTGTGGGATACTTTCTGGGACGGGGGATGCTTGTGTGGGATGCTTTCTGGGACGGGGAATGCTTGTGTGGGATGCTTTCTCGCACGGGGGATGCTTGTGTGGGATGCTTTCTGGCACGGGGGATGCTTGTGTGGGATGCTTTCTGGGACGGGGAATGTTTGTGTGGGATGCTTTCTGGCACGGGGATGCTTGTGTGGGATGCTTTCTGGGACGGGGGATGCTTGTTTCGGATGCTTTCTGAGACGTGGAATGCTTGAGTGGGATGCTTTCTGGGACGGGGAATGCTTGTGTGGGATGCATTCTGCGACGGGGGATGCTTGTGTGGGATGCTTTCTGGGATGGGGGATGCTTGTGTGGGATGCTTTCTGGGACGAGGGATGCTTGTGTGGGATGCTTTCTGGGACGGGGAATGCTTGTGTGGGATGCTTTCTGGCACGGAGAATGCTTGTGTGGGATGCTTTCTGAGACGTGGAATGCTTGAGTGGGATGCATTCTGCGACGGGGAATGCTTGTGTGGGACGCATTCTGCGACGGGGGATGCTTGTGTGGGATGCTTTCTGGGACGGGGGATGCTTGTGTGGGATGCTTTCTGGGACGGGGGATGCCTGTGTGGGATGCTTTCTGGGACGGGGGATGCTTGTGTGGGATGCCTTCTGAGACGTGGAATGCTTGTGTGGGATGCTTTCTGGGACGGGGAATGCTTGTGTGGGATGAATTTTGCGACGGGGGATGCTTGTGTGGGATGCTTTCTGGGACGGGGAATGCTTGTGTGGGATGCATTCTGCGACGGGGGATGCTTGTGTGGGATGCTTTCTGGGACGGGGGATGCTTGTGTGGGATGCTTTCTGGGACGGGGAATGCTTGTGTGGGATGCATTCTGCGACGGGGGATGCTTGTGTGGGATGCTTTCTGGGACGCGGGATGCTTGTGTGGGATGCTTTCTGGGACGGAGAATGCTTGTGTGGGATGCTTTCTGGCACGGGGGATGCTTGTGTGGGATGCTTTCTGGCACGGGGGATGCTTGTGTGGGATGCTTTCTGAGACGTGGAATGCTTCAGTGGGGTGCATTCTGCGACGGGGAATGCTTGTGTGGGATGCATTCTGCGACGGGGGATGCTTGTGTGGGATGCTTTCTGGGACGCGGAATGCTTGTGTGGGATGCTTTCTGGGACGGAGAATGCTTGTGTGGGATGCTTTCTGGCACGGAGGATGCTTGTGTGGGATGCTTTCTGGGACGGGGAATGGTTGTGTGTGATGCTTTCTGGCACGGGGAATGCTTGTATGGGATGCTTTCTGAGACGTGGAATGCTTGAGTGGGATGCATTCTGCGACGGGGAATGCTTGTGTGGGATGCATTCTGCGACGGGGGATGCTTGTGTGGGATGCTTTCTGGGACGGGGGATGCTTGTGTGGGATGCTTTCTGGGACTGGGGATGCTTGTGTGGGATGCTTTCTGAGACGTGGAATGCTTGTGTGGGATGCTTTCTGGGACGGGGAATGCTTGTGTGGGATGCATTCTGCGACGGGTGATGCTTGTGTGGGATGCATTCTGCGACGGGGGATGCTTGTATGGGATGCTTTCTGGGACGTGGAATGCTTGTGTGGGATGCTTTCTGCGACGGGGGATGCTTGTGTGGGATGCTTTCTGGAACGGGGGATGCTTGTGTGGGATGCTTTCTCGGACGGGGGATGCTTGTGTGGGATGCTTTCTGAGAAGGGGGATGCTTGATGCTGGGACGAAGGATGCTTGTGATCCAACTGCGTGTGTTGTATTGGGACGAATGAAAATTGTCTCATTAACCAGCTGGTGTCTTAAATTAATGCTGCGATGTGGAATTATTTTAAAATTTGCAAACAAGAAGAACGAAACTATTTTATTTCCTGGACTGCTTGGTCAAATTATTATGATCACTGCATCTGGCGCTAAGTACCATGTAATATCCCAATGTATTGAAAATTTCTTACTCACGTAAGCGTTCCATGGGTTGGGTTGTTTTACCTCTGAGTGGCACTTTTTTGCACACCATGGGCTAAATGGCCAGGTCACATGGACCCCGAAGGCTCAGAGAAGGTTGGGGGAGGGGATCCACTGGAACAGCTGTTGGGAGACAGATGGTAGTCTCCCGTCAAGGCCATCCAGCGTGTTCTTTAACGTTGGATTGTTTTACCTCTGAGCGGCACTTTTTTGCACACCATGGGCTAAATGACCAGGTCACATGGACCCCGAAGGCTCAGAGAAGGTTGGGGGAGGGGACCCACTGGAACAGCTGTTGGGAGACAGATGGTAGCCTCCCGTCAAGGCCATCCAGCATGTCCTTTAACGTTGGATTGTTTTACGTCTGAACGGTACTTTTTTGCACACCATGGGGTAAATGGCCAGGTCACAAGGACCCCGAAGGTTCAGAGAAGGTTAGGAAAGGGACCCACTGGAACAGCTGTTGGGAGACAGATGGTAGCCTCCCGTTAAAGCCATCCAGCATGTCCTTTAACGTTGGATTGTTTTACGTCTGAGCGGTATTTTTTTGCACACCGTGGGGTAAATGGCCAGGTCACAAGGACCCCGAAGGCTCAGAGAAGGTTGGGGGAGGGACCCACTGGAACAGCTGTTGGGAGACAGATGGTAGCCTCCCCGTCAAGGCCATCCAGTGTGTTCTTTAATGTATATAGGGTATGGCTCTCTCGCACAAGGGACCACGGCTTTACGTCGCATCCGACGGACGGCGAACTTTCCAAAAACAGTCCAAAAACTTTCAGGATATTGCCTAAGTAGGAGTGAAGAGTTCAAATAGGGAGAATTGTTTAGGCGTAACTAGTAGGTCTTGCCATTAAGTATATTTACCATATGATTTAATCTTAGGTAATAAATTTGAGTTATCGTCTAGTTTTCAAACTGCCAAAACTTTACCTGGAAAGTGATATATGGCGATGCTACAGAATATTATTTTGATTTCAAAATTGATATAGAATTTCATAAATTTCTTAAGAGAGTTGCAGATTAAAAAGTTCATTTAATTCGCTACCAAAAGTGAATTTAAAATATTTCCATACATGAAGAAATAAGATTTCTTTTAGGAACACCTTGTCATGATTATATTTGAACAAGTCAGAGTTAAACAGTTGTTATCGAAAGGTTTGTGTTCTAGAAAAGCGTTCAAATATTTATTTAGTAATAATAATAACATCAAATAATAGTTCGCAGTTGCTTTCAAATTATCTTTGCTGAAACTTTCGGACACAAAAACGTGACGTGGGATTTTTGGATCAAAAATTCAAAAATTGGAGAAAAAAAACTCTGAAAACCCCATCGGTATTTATCCCTAGCACGTTTTCAACGACAAGCATGAGGGCGGGGGTGGCTCAGTCGGTAGCGCGCCAGGCTCATAATCTGTAGTTCCCAGGTTCAAGTCCCAGCTGGGTCAGCGTTGAGATTTATCTCCGCAAAATTCCCCGCCCACGGTCAGTAGGGGACACCGATGGGCTTGGAAAGGCCGCCGTCCGTCGGATGGGACGTTAAGCCGTGGCCCCGTGTGCGGGAGAGACATACCCTGTACACGCTAAAGAACACGCTGGATGGCCTTCACGGGAGGCTACTATCTGTCTCCCAACAGCTGTTCCAGTGAGTACCCTCCCACAACCTTCTCTGAGCCTTCGGAGTCCTTGTGACCTGGCCATTTAGCCCGTGGTGTGCAAAAAAGTGCCGCTCAGAGGTAAAACAACCCAACGTTAAAGAACACGCTGGATGGCCTTGACGGGAGGCTACCATCTGTCTCCCAACAGCTGTTCCAGTGGGTCTCCTCCCGCAACCTTCTCTGAGCCTTCGGGGTCCTTGTGACCTGGCCATTTAGCCCATGGTGTGCAAAAAAAGTGCCGCTCAGAGGTAAAACAACCCAACCCAACGACAAGCATGGCAAAAAAACTCTCAAATCATCAGTCGGTCCCCATATAAACTTGAAGAAAGTTTGATGAAGATCGAGTTTCTAAACTGCGTAGTAAGAGTCGTAGTCATTTCCCAAGGTCACTAAATGTTTATTTTTTTCTATTGCTCCCATTTTTTTAACCAACTGTCTGTTGGTAACGAGGAAGGATTTCTAGAATTGCCAGCCAGGAGTGGATGTTGCCATCTGCGAAGACATAATTTCACGGTGTCTTTAGACGGAAGTTACTGATTGCAGTCTGAGTGGCAATTGAAGCTAATCTCGTTCCGACTCCCAACCCCAATTAAGAGACAATTCAAAAACAATAGTGGGTTTTTATTCTGTGTGTGTCATTCATTCCAGTTCTATCTCTGTTTCGCAATTCTAAGGTTGTCGAACGTTTGCGGCAAAAGGCTCAACCGCATGTTAACATCGTGGAAAATATAATGTATATGAATATGAAAATTTTTATTTAGAGCAGTGGATCTCAACCTTTTATCCTTCACGTACCCCCTGGAAATGTGTATGTAACTGGTGTACCCCTTGTATAGATACACAAATCTATACTTATAGCACAACAATGGGAATAAAATAAAATATATATATATATATCAGTGGTTCTCAACCTTTTATGCTTCACGTACCCCCTGGAAATGTGTATGTAACTGGTGTACCCCTTGTATAGATACACAAATCTATACTTATAGTATAACAATGGGAATAAAATAAAACATATATATCAGTGGTTCTAAACCTTTTATGCTTCACGTACCCCCAGGAAATGTGTATGTAACTGGCCTACCCCTTATATAGATAGATAAAACTATAGTTATAGTATAACAATGGGAATAAAACTTATATATCAGTGGTTCTAAAACTTTTATCCTTCACGTACCCCCTGGAAATGTCTATGTCACTGGCCTACCCATTGTGTAGATATATAAACCTATAGTTATATTATAACAATGGGAATAATATAAAACATATATATCAGTAGTTCTCAATATTTTATGCTTCACGTACCCCCTGGAAATGTGTATGCAACTGGCGTACCACTTGTATAGAGAGATAAAACTATAGTTATAGTATAACAATGGAAATAAAATAAAACATATATATCAGTGGTTCTCAACCCTTTATGCTTCATGTACCCAGTGGAAATGTGTATGTAACTGGCGTACCCCTTGTATAGAGAGATAAAACTATCGTTATAGTATAACAATGGAAATAAAATGAAACATATATATATCAGTGGTTCTCAACCTTTTATGCTTCACGTACCCCCTGGGAATGAGTATGTAACTGGCGTATCCCTTGTACAGATAGATATAACTATAGTTATAGTATAACAATGGAAATAAAATAAAACATATATATATCAGTGGTTCTCAACCTTTTATGCTTCACGTACCCCCTGGAAATGTGTATGTAACTGGTGTACCCCTTGTATAGATACACAAATCTATACTTATAGTATAACAATGGGAATAAAATAAAACATATATATCAGTCGTTCTCAACCTTTTATGCTTCACGTACCCCCTGGAAATGTGTATGTAACTGATCTACCCCTTGTATAGATAGATAAAATTATAGTTATAGTATAACAATGGGAATAAAACATATATATCAGTGGTTCTAAAACTTTTATGCTTCACGTACCCCCTGGAAACGTGTATGTCACTGGCCTACCCATTGTATAGATATATAAAACTATAGTTATATTATAACAATGGGAATAAAATAAAACATATATATCAGTGGTTCTCAACCTTTTATGCTTCACGTACCCCCTGGAAATGTGTATGTAACTGGCGTACCCCTCGTATAGAGAGATAAAACTATAGTTATAGTATAACAACGGAAATAAAATAATACATATATATCAGTGGTTCTCAACCCTTTATGCTTCACGTACCCCATGGAAATGTGTATGTAACTGGCGTACCCCTTGATAGATAAATAATAGATAGATAAATAATAATATAGATAAATAAGTGGTATAATACCTTGATAGATAAATAATAATATAGATAGATAAAATTATAGTTATAGTATAACAATGGGAATAAAACATATCTATCAGTGGTTCTCAACCTTTTATGCTTCACGTACCCCTTGGAAATGTGTATGTAACTGGTGTACCCCTTGTATAGATACATAAATCTATACTTATAGTATAACAATGGGAATAAAATAAAACATATATATCAGTGGTTCTCAACCTTTTACGCTTCACGTACCGCCTGGAAATGTGTATGTAACTGATGGACCCCTTGTATAGCTACATAAATCTATACTTATAGTATAACATTGGGAATAAAATAAAACATATATATCAGTGGTTATCAACCTTTTATGCTTCACGTACCCCCTGGAAATGTGTGTGTAACTGGCGTACCCCTTGTATAGATACATAAATCTATACTTATATTATAACAATGGGAATAAAATAAAACATATATATCAGTGGTTCTCAACCACTTATGCTTCACGTACCCCCTGGAAATGTGTATGTAACTGGCGTACCCCTTGTATAGATAGATAAAACTATAGTTATAGTATAACAATGGGAATAAAACATATATAGCAGTGGTTATAAAACTTTTATGCTTCACATACCCCCTGGAAATGTGTATGTCACTGGCTTACCCCTTGTACAGATAGATAAAACTATAGTTATATTATAACAATTGGAATAAAATAAAACATATATATCAGTGGTTCTCACACTTTTATGCTTCACGTACCCCCTGGAAATGTGTATGTAACTGGTGTACCCTTTGTATAGATACATAAATCTATAGTTATGGTATAACAATGGAAATAAAATAAAACATATATATATGTGGTTCTCAAACTTTTATGCTTCACTTACCCCCTGGAAATGTGTATGTCTCTGGCGTACCCCTTGTACAGATAGATAAAACTATAGTTATAGTATAACAATGGGAATAAAATAAAACATATATATCAGTGGTTCTCAACCTTTTATGCTCCACGTACCCCCTGGAAAGGTGTATGTAACTGGTGTATCCCTTGTAGAGATACATAAATCTATACTTATAGTATAACAATGAGAATAAAATAAAACATATATATCAGTGGTTCTCAACCTTTTATGCTTCACGTACCCCCTGGAAATGTGTATGTAACTGGTGTACCCCTTGTATAGATACATAAATCTCTACTTATAGTATAACAATGGGAATAAAATAAAACATATATATCAGTGGTTCTCAACATTTTATACTTCACGTACCCCTTGGAAATGTGTGTGTAACTGGCGTACCCTTTGTATAGATAGATAAAATTCTAGCTATAATATAGCAATGAGAATAAAATAAAACATATATATCAGTGGTTCTCAACCATTTATGCTTCACGTACCCCCTGGAAATGTGTATGTAACTGGCATACCCCATGTATAGGTAGATAAAACTATAGTTATAGTATAACAATGGGAATAAAACATATATATCAGTCGTTTTAAAACTTTTATGCTTTACGCACCCCCTGAAAATGTGTATGCAACTTGTGAACCTCTTCTATATATAGATAAATCTATACTTATAGTATAACAATGGGAATAAAATAAAACATATATATCAGTGGTTCTCAACCTTTTATGCTTCACGTACCCCCTGGAAATGTGTATGTAACTGGTGTACCCCTTGTATAGATACATAAATCTATACTTATAGTATAACAATGGGAATAAAATAAAACATATATATCAGTGGTTCTCAACCTTTTATGCTTCACGTACCCCCTGGAAATGTGTATGTAACTGGTGTACCCCTTGTATAGATACATAAATCTATGCTTATAGTATAACAATGGGAATAAAATAAAACATGTATATCAGTGGTTCTCAACCTTTTATGCTTCACGTAATCCCTGGAAATGTGTCTGTAACTGGCGTACCCCTTGTATAGACAGATAAAACTCTAGTTATAGTATACTAATGAGAATAAAATAAAACATATATATCAGTGTTTCTCAACCATTTATGCTTCACGTACCCCCTGGAAATGTGTATGTAACTGGCGTACCCCATGTATAGATAGATAAAACTATAGTTATAGTATAACAATGGGAATAAAACATATATATCAGTGGTTCTAAAACTTTTATGCTTCACGTACCCCCTGAAAATGTCTATGTCACTGGCGTACCCCTTGTATAGATAGATTAAACTATAGTTATAGTATAACAATGGGAATAAAATAAAACATATATATCAGTGGTTCTCAACCCTTTATGCTTCACGTACCCCCTGGAAATGTGTATGTAGCTGGCGTACCCCTTGTATAGATAGATAAAGCTATATTAATAATATAACAATGGGAATAAAATAAAAAAATATTTCAGTTGTTCTCAACCTTTTATGCTTCACGTACCTCATGGAAATGTGTATATAACTGGTGTACCCCTTGTATAGATACATAAATCTATACTTATAGTATAACAATGGGAATAAAATGAAACATATATATCAGTTGTTCTCAACCTTTTATGCTTCACGTACCCCCCGGAAATTTGTATGTAACTGTCGTACCCCTTGTACAGATAGATAAAATTATAATTATAGTATAACAATGGGAATAAAATGAAATATATATATCAGTGGTTCTCAACCTTTTATGCTTCACGTACCCCCCGGAAATTTGTATGTAACTGTCGTACCCCTTGTACAGATAGATAAAATTATAATTATAGTATAACAATGGGAATAAAATGAAACATATATATCAGTGGTTCTCAACCTTTTATGCTTCACGTACCCCCCGGAAATTTGTATGTAACTGTCGTACCCCTTGTATAGATAGATAAAATTATAATTATAGTATAACAATGGGAATAAAATGAAACATATATATCAGTGGTTCTCAACCTTTTATGCTTCACGTACCCCCCGGAAATTTGTATGTAACTGTCGTACCCCTTGTACAGATAGATAAAATTATAATTATAGTATAACAATGGGAATAAAATGAAACATATATATCAGTGGTTCTCAACCTTTTATGCTTCACGTACCCCCCGGAAATTTGTATGTAACTCTCGTACCCCTTGTACAGATAGATAAAATTATAATTATAATATAACAATGGGAATAAAATGAAACATATATATCAGTGGTTCTCAACCTTTTATGCTTCACGTACCCCCCGAAAATTTGTATGTAACTGTCGTACCCCTTGTACAGATAGATAAAATTATAATTATAGTATAACAATGGGAATAAAATGAAACATATATATCAGTGGTTCTCAACCTTTTATGCTTCACGTACCCCCCGGAAATTTGTATGTAACTGTCGTACCCCTTGTACAGATAGATAAAATTATAATTATAATATAACAATGGGAATAAAATGAAACATATATATCAGTGGTTCTCAACCTTTTATGCTTCACGTACCCCCCGGAAATTTGTATGTAACTGTCGTACCCCTTGTACAGATAGATAAAATTATAATTATAATATAACAATGGGAATAAAATGAAACATATATATCAGTGGTTCTCAACCTTTTATGCTTCACGTACCCCCCGGAAATTTGTATGTAACTGTCGTACCCCTTGTACAGATAGATAAAATTATAATTATAATATAACAATGGGAATAAAATGAAACATATATATCAGTGGTTCTCAACCTTTTATGCTTCACGTACCCCCCGGAAATTTGTATGTAACTGTCGTACCCCTTGTACAGATAGATAAAATTATAATTATAATATAACAATGGGAATAAAATGAAACATATATATCAGTGGTTCTCAACCTTTTATGCTTCACGTACCCCCCGGAAATTTGTATGTAACTGTCGTACCCCTTGTACAGATAGATAAAATTATAATTATAATATAACAATGGGAATAAAATGAAACATAAATATCTGTGGTTCTCAACCTTTTATGCTTCACGTACCCCCCGGAAATTTGTATGTAACTGTCGTACCCCTTGTACAGATAGATAAAATTATAATTATAGTATAACAATGGGAATAAAATGAAACATATATATCAGTGGTTCTCAACCTTTTATGCTTCACGTACCCCCCGGAAATTTATATGTAACTGTCGTACCCCTTGTACAGATAGATAAAATTATAATTATAGTATAACAATGGGAATAAAATGAAACATATATATCAGTGGTTCTCAACCTTTTATGCTTCACGTACCCCCCGGAAATTTGTATGTAACTGTCGTACCCCTTGTATAGATAGATAAAATTATAATTATAGTATAACAATGGGAATAAAATGAAACATATATATCAGTGGTTCTCAACCTTTTATGCTTCACGTACCCCCCGGAAATTTGTATGTAACTTTCGTACCCCTTGTACAGATAGATAAAATTATAATTATAGTATAACAATGGGAATAAAATGAAACATATATATCAGTGGTTCTCAACCTTTTATGCTTCACGTACCCCCCGGAAATTTGTATGTAACTGTCGTACCCCTTGTATAGATAGATAAAATTATAATTATAGTATAACAATGGTAATAAAATGAAACATATATATCAGTGGTTCTCAACCTTTTATGCTTCACGTACCCCCCGGAAATTTGTATGTAACTGTCGTACCCCTTGTACAGATAGATAAAATTATAATTATAGTATAAAATGGGAATAAAATGAAACATATATATCAGTGGTTCTCAACCTTTTATGCTTCACGTACCCCCCGGAAATTTGTATGTAACTGTCGTACCCCTTGTATAGATAGATAAAATTATAATTATAGTATAACAATGGTAATAAAATGAAACATATATATCAGTGGTTCTCAACCTTTTATGCTTCACGTACCCCCCGGAAATTTGTATGTAACTGTCGTACCCCTTTTACAGATAGATAAAATTATAATTATAATATAACAATGGGAATAAAATGAAACATATATATCAGTGGTTCTCAACCTTTTATGCTTCACGTACCCCCTGGAAATGTGTATGTAACAGGCGTACTTGTATTATTATCTTGTATAGATAGAAAAATCTAGTTATGTGTAAGAATGGGAATAAAATAAAACATATATATATATACACACATTAAATTTTGTATTCATAAATTACATATATCGATAAACACAAAAAAGGACATAAACAATTTAACTAATCTTATAAAAATATAAACATTTTACTGGGTAATCGACTTTTGAACCTTCACAGCGTACTTTTAACGCGTACCCTAGTTGAGAACACCTTATTTAGAAGATAGTACTATTCCAACCTTCCTCACAGATATTTTCTCTCTTAATAAACTCAGAGGCTCCTGTCAGAACTCTGGTGCTGTTTGAGAGATGATTGAACTTAATTTTACCAAAAAATCCCAATTTGCAGAATCCGCTTGGATTTTCTGGGGCAAAGTCACTTCAAATTTTGCAAGCTCTTCAAAATCTTGGAAAGTAGGGTATCTAGAGTAGTAGGGGGAGGGACAATGACTAACTCCCCTCCTCTCAAAGCTACTCTCTTGCCTATAGTTTCGAACAGCATCGAAAAATACGAACACTTAATTTTTTTTAAGAATAAATAAAATCGCGGTTAGAATAATTATAAGCTTACTTAAGCGCACACATACACGTTTTGCTTCTGTGAGAAATTTTGTTTTGGTGCACGTGATGCGAATGCAATGATTCCCCCAACTTCTTCAGACATGCTATGAATCGTTCGAATTTTCCTTCTTGTCGTCTGGTGGTGACATCTGTCGTTAGAATTGGAAAGCTCTAAGCGATTCGGATATCAGCTACATGCAGTGGACCAGTGCACTAGATAAATCGCAGTTTCGTCTGGCTATACAAAAGTGTTGGCCATTCGTTCATATTTGTCTACTTATTTCAATCTCAATAACATCAGAATAGAATGATCAGCATAAAATACATAAAAAAAATTTTTTGTTACTTAGGAAAATTTTTATAAGCACGCCAACAGCACAGAAAAAGTCGAATTATTATGAATTTTTGGGTACTACTTACATAACAATGGTTTGTAAATGGTAGCTAGGTAGTCACTGGAAGGAGAGCTATGTTTGCTATGGTTGTTTTACCTCTGAACGGCACTTTTTTGCACACCATGGGCTAAATGGCCAGACCACAAGGACCCCGAAGGCTCAGAGAAGGTTGAGGGAGGGGACCCACTGGAACAGCTGTTGGGAGACAGATGGTAGCATCCCGTCAAAGCCATCCTGCGTGTTCTTTAAAGTTGGATTGTTTTACCTCTGAGCGGCACTTTTTTTGCACACCATGGGCTAAATGGCCAGGTCACAAGGACCCCGAAGGCTCAGAGAAGGTTGGGGGAGGTGACCCACTGGAACAGCTGTTGGTAGACAGATGATGGTAGATGGTAGCCTCCAGTCAAGGCCATCCAGCGTGTTCTTTAATGTTGGATTCATTTACCTCTGAGCGGAACTTTTTTTGCACACCATGGGCTAAATGGCCAGGTCACAAGGACCCCGAAGGCTCAGAGATGGTTGGGGGAGGGGACCCACTGGAACAGCTGTTGGGAGACAGATGGTAGCCTCCTGTCAAGGCCATTCAGCGTGTTCTTTAACGCAGGATTGTTTTACCTCTGAGGGCAACTTTTATGCACACCATGGGCTAAATGGCCAGGTCACAAGGACTCCGAAGGCTCAGAGAAGGTTGGGGGAGGGGACCCACTGGGACAGCTATTGGGAGACAGATGGTAGCCTCCCGTCAAGGCCATCCAGCGTGTTCTTTAACGTTGGGTTATTTTACCTCTGAGCGGCACTTTTTTTGCACACCATGGGCTAAATGGCCAGATCACATGGACCCCGAAGGCTCAGAGAAAGTTGAGGGAGGGGACTCACTGGAACAGTTGTTGCGAGACAGATGGTAACATCCCGTCAAAGCCATCCAGCGTGTTTTTTAACGTTGGATTGTTTTACCTCTGAGCGGCACTTTTTTTGCACATCATGGGCTAAATGGCCAGGTCACAAGGACCCCGAAGGCTTAGAGAAGGTTGGGGGAGGTGACCCACTGGAACAGCTGTTGGGAGACAGATGATGGTAGATGGTAGCCTCCAGTCAAGGCCATCCAGGGTGTTCTTTAACGTTGGATTGATTTACCTCTGAGCGGAACTTTTTTTGCACACCATGGGCTAAATGGCCAGGTCACAAGGACCCCGAAGGCTCAGAGATGGTTGGGAGAGGGGACCCACTGGAACAGCTGTTGGGAGACAGATGGTAGTCTCCCGTCAAGGCCATCCAGCGTGTTCTTTAAAGTTGGGTTGTTTTACCTCTGAGCGGAACTTTTTTGCACACCATGAGATAAATGGCCAGGTCACAAGGACCCCGAAGGGTCAGAGAAGGTTGGGGGATGGGACCCACTAGAACAGCTGTTAGGAGACAGATGGTAGCCCCCCGTCAAGGCCATCCAGCGTGTTCTTTAATGTTGGGTTGTGTTGCCTCTGAGCGGCACTTTTTTTGCACACCATGGGATAAATGGCCAGGTCACAAGGACCCCGAAGTCTCAGAGAAGTTTTGGGGAGGGGACCCACTGGAACATGTGTTTGGAGACAGATGGTAGCCCCCCGTCAAAGCCATTCAGCGTATTCTTTAACGTTGGGTTGTTTTACCTCTGAGCGGCACTTTTTTGCACACCATGGGCTAAATGGCCAAATCACATGGACCCCGAAGGCTCAGAGAAAGTTGGGGAGGGAACCCACTGGAACAGCTGTTAGGAGACAGATGGTAGCCTCCCGTCAAGGCCATCCAGTGTGTTCTTTAAAGTTGGGTTATTTTATCTCTGAGCGGCACGTTTTGGCATACCATGGGCTAAATGGCCAGGTCACATGGACCCCGGAGACTCAGAGAAGGTTGGGGGAGGGGACCCACTGGAACAGCTGTTGGGAGACAGATGGTAGCCTCCCGTCAAGGCCATCCAGTGTGTTCTTTAACGTGCACAGGAAATGGCTCTCCCGCACACGGGGCCACGGCTTAACGTCCCATCCGACGGACGACGGCCTTTCCGAACCGATCCACAGAAAATTATCTTTCTTTACTCAAAAAGGCATTGACAATTAACTTACTGATCACACTATCTGACTGATCACAGTATCCGAACACTCTGGTTGATTACAGAATTCAGAAAAAATATCTGGAGCGTGTACAGCAACTGTACACGCTCCAGTTACCGTTCACAGCAAACTGGAGTGTGTTCAGTTACTGCACACGCTCCAGTTTGCTGTGAATGGTAACTGCTCACGCTCAATATTTCTGTGAGTGGGCCCACACGATCCAGGTTTTTGTGAGCTCACACGATCCCATGTGCTGTGAACATTAACCGCAACCGCTCCAGTTTGCTGTGAACGGTAACTGCACACGCTCTATATTTCTGTGAGTGAGCCCACACGATCCAGGTCTTTGTGAGTTCACACGATCCAATGTGCTGTGAACATTAACCGCAACCGCTCCAGTTTGCTGTGAACGGTAACTGCACACGCTCAATATTTCTGTGAGTGGGCCCACACGATCCAGGTCTTTGTGAGCTCACACGATCCAATGTGCTGTGAACATTAACCGCAACCGCTCCAGTTTGCTGTGAACGGTAACTGCACACGCTCAATATTTCTGTGAGTGAGCTCATACGATCCAGGTCTTTGTGAGCTCACACGATCCAATATGCTGTGAACATTAACCGCAACCGCTCCAGTTTCCTGTGAACGGTAACTGCACACGCTCAATATTTTCGTGAGTGAGCCAACACGATCCAGGTCTTTGTAAGCTCACACGATCCAATGTGCTGTGAACATTAACCGCAACCGCTCTAGTTTGCTGTGAACGGTAACTGCACACGCTCAATATTTCCGTGAGTGAGCCCAAACGATCCAGGTCTTTGTGAGCTCACACGATCCAATGTGCTGTGAACATTAACCGCAACCTCTCCAGTTTGCTGTGTACGGTAACTGCACACTCTCCATATTCATTGCATTATATATTCATTGCATTATATATATTCAAAAAAATATCCGAACACTATGGTTGTTTACAGAATTCAGAAAAAATATCTGTCAACGATATTTTTAGAAATTAGTGATCTGGCAACCTCCGTGTCACGTGACACGGAGGTTGCCAGATCATTAATTTTAAAAAAACTCCTTCCAGGGAAAAGGTTGAGAAAAGCTGCTAACCAGTAAACTATAGTTGGGCAAGTCATTTTTTTGAAAAAATATTTCTTTATTTTTATGTTTACCGGTAATCTCTGTGTCCTTACTATTAATTATTTCTTACTATATTAACGATATCAGAGCCAGGGACTATAAATTTTCACCTACTTCCAATCGTGGCAATGTCGAAAGGCTGCCATTTCTCGCGCACAGATGGGCCACTAACGACAACTAAATCTTTTTAACTCATTAACTGAAAAATGTACCTAACTCTGGCAGGCATTTACCCAAGATTCAGTTTCAGGGGGAGGTGGGTAGAACTTTGTTTTCCTGATGTCCGAGAGTTAAACTTCCGGTAGCGTCCGTCCAGAGTAAGGTAACATGTAAAATTATACTTGGTACACTCCCACAGGAAAAGTTCATTGGCGTCTGAAAAGTGTTCAGGGATTAGAAATAATCTCTTCTATTCCACGGCACTATACTAAGATGAGATTTATCTCAGCAAAACTCCACGCCTTGTCCACGATAAGTAGGAGACACCGATGGGCTTGAGGCCGCCGTCCGTCGGATGGGACGTTAAGTCGTTGCCTCGAGTGTGGGAGAACCATACATTGTGCACGTTAAAGAACACGCTGGATGGCCTTGACGGGAGGCTACCATCTGTCTCCCAACAGCTGTTCCAGTGGATCTCCTCCCCCAACCTTCTCTGAGCCTTCGGGGTCCTTGTGACCTGGTTATTTAGCCCATGTTGTGCAAAAAAAGTGCCGCTCAGAGGTAACCCAACGTTAAAGAACACGCTGGATGGCCTTGACGGAAGGTTACCATCTGTCTCCCAACAGCTGTTCCAGTGGATCTCCTCCCCCAACCTTCTCTGAGCCTTCGGGATCCTTGAGACCTAGCCATTTAGCCCATGGTGTGTCACAGTTTAATTATCTTGGGAGCTATGTAACTGATACTGGTGATGTGCGGCATGAGATTAACAGACGAATAGGTATTGCTGCCGGGACTTTTAAGAATCTATGGAGATTGTGGAGAAATAGGCGTATACACCTAAAGACTAAAATTAGACTGTATAATAGTTTGGTTCTTTCTAGGGTTAGTTATGGTAGTGAAACTTGGACGCTATGTAAACAAGATAACTGGAAACTAGATGCTTTTGATTCTAGATGCTTACGCAGTATCTTGGGTATTAGGTGGTTTAACTTTGTAACTAATGATGAGGTTAGGCAAAGGAGTCTGCAACCTCCTTTAAGCAGCATATTGTGCAGAGAGAGACTCCGCTGGTTTGGCCATGTTGCCCGTATGGATAATTATAGATTGGCGAATAGGGTTATGAACAGTGTGCCTAGAGGCTTCAGAAGGAGGGGGAGACCTAGGATGCGGTGGGCAGACAATGTCAAACAGGACCTTGTTAGAATTGGTGTGCAGTGGCCGGATGCAGCAGATGTAGCTCAGGACAGATATGCTTGGAGAGGTAAACTGCGTGGTCTGGTTGGACCTCCGTAGCCCATGGCTGCTTGAGGATGATGATGATGTGCAAAAAAAGTGCCGCTCAGAGGTAACCCAACGTTGAAGAACACGCTGGATGGCCTTGACGGAAGGCTACCATCTGTCTCCCAACAACTGTTTCAGTGGATCCCCTCCCCCAACTTTCTCTGAGCCTTCGGGGTCCTTGTGACCTGGCCATTTATCCCATGGTATACAAAAAATTTCCACTCAGAGGTAAAACAATCCAACGTTAAAGAACACGCTGGATGGCCATGACGGGAGACTACCATCTGTCTCCCGACAGCCTTCGTGTTACGTGACACGAAGTTTGCCAGATCACTAATTCCTAAAAAAATCGTTGCCAGATATTTTTTCTGAATTCTGTAATCAACCATAGTGTTCGGATACTTTTTTGAGCGACTGTACACGAGTCACAGATCACTAATTTCTAAAAGCTATCCTTGCCAGATATTTTTTTCTAAATTCTGTAATCAACCATAGTGTTCGGATACTTTTTTGAACGACTGTATCTGTCAATGATAGACATTGATTGTTGCAAACTATTTTTTGAAGCATGCAATATGATTGACTTATATTTGATGTAGATTTCAGATATTTATGTATTGTATTTACTATCATGAAATCTCAGTCAATAGCATTCAATATTGTCAATTTCCTGAACAAGCTCTATGGGTTATATTTCTTGTTATTTTGGAACATTCTTCAATGTTACATCAATGTTACTTCAATGTTATCATCACAAACTATTTTCTGAAGCATGCCACATATGACTGAGTTATATTTTGTATATTTGATGTGGACTTCAAATATTTATTTCTCTTGTTGGAATATGTGTAGTCACTGTTTGCAATATATTTAGTTGTAAATATTTCAATGTAATCTTTGTTATGAATACTGTAATAATATTGTTATGATATTTGTTATAATGTTTGTAATATTTCCTCATATCATCATGTTTGTTAATCGAGTCTTGTTTTTTTTTGGTGTTTGTATTGGCGTTTATTTGAATTATGTGATACTGATGATTTTAATCTTAGTAAGAAGATAAATATAGTCTTTTTAATAAAATAATTAAATCGCACTGATCATTTCATGAGCTGGGAATGAAGTTCTGATCTCAGTAGCTTTCTACTTAGAACCTAAACTATGTAAGATTTAAAAGTTTTATATGGAATGTAACCATACTTTTAGTGAGAGACTGTATATGGGATATTTATGATGATTGTTAAACCTTATCTTAGTGTATAAGTATCCTAGAGACTGCCGAGTGGTTAGTGTGGTAGGGACTACAGAATGGTTAGTGTGGTAGGGACTACAGAGTGGTTAGTGTGGTAGGGACTACAGAGTGGTTAGTGTGGTAGGGACTACAGAGTGGTTAGTGTGGTAGGGACTACAGAGTGGTTAGTATGCTAGTGATTCCCCGAATGGTTAGTGTGGTAGGGACTACAGAGTGGTTAGTGTGGTAGGGACTACAGAGTGGTTAGTGTGGTAGGGACTACAGAGTGGTTAGTGTGGTAGGGACTACAGAGTGGTTAGTATGCTAGTGATTCCCCGAATGGTTAGTGTGGTAGGGACTACAGAGTGGTTAATGTGGTAGGGACTACAGAGTGATTAGTGTGGTAGGGACTACAGAGTGGTTAGTGTGGTAGGGACTACAGAGTGGTTAGTGTGGTAGGGACTACAGAGTGGTTAGTGTGGTAGGGACTACAGAGTGGTTAGTGTGGTAGGGACTACAGAGTGGTTAGTGTGGTAGGGAGTATCTTACTTAGTGTAATATATTTTGCTAACCTTAGAATAAATAACTTATAGCAATATTTATGGTAATGTTACTCATATATTACGTTCCAAAATCTTTTGACAAAATAAAAAAAATAAAATATTGCTTTATAAATCAGGTGTATCCCGTTTTCTTAGAAATATGGTTTACAATTAAATATAATTAATAAAAAAAAGTGTTTAAGTATTTCAGGATAATAAGTTTATTGAATATTTTTGACATCGCGAAATGAGATTTTTTTTGTCTGTGCAAAATAAAATATTTCCTGCGCGAATGAAATGCTTCTCAGCATTTATTATAATTTGTTTTATAATTGATATTTGATCCAATTCAGTTGAAGAAATGAAATCATTTAAAAAACGCACACATCGGAGACAAACGAATCATTTCCACTGATTGAAAGCTGTGATTGCGCTTTTGAAATGATAATATAGATTATAAATAATAATAATAATAATAATAATAATTAAATTATAATACAGATATTTATACTACCACGGCCTACGCAGGTTATGAAATATGTAGATCCTTAAATTGTATGCACAATTACCAGGTTCAACCAAACTCAACCTGCTAAAATGGCTAGATAAACCAGCCCCCCCCCCCCCGAAAAATTGCACTTCCTTTAGAAATCAATGCTAAACACATTTTGAAAAAAAAACTATTATCAATTCCTGTATTTTTAACGCTGAATTTGAAAAAAATAAATAGCAAAATTCGAGTGACAGCAGAATTATACACGAAAACTAAGAATAATGTGAATTGTGCAAAATTTTTAGAACTTATTCAGAAGCCGAAACAAAAAGTTTGTTAGAAAGTTGTAAAGATAATGAAAAGTGTGAATCTAAATTTAAAAAATAATATAGTTTTAAACCAATAAAGTTTTGAAATGAAAGTAATGATTATGCCCATTATTTTTGAATAAATATATAGTTATTTTCTGGGTTTTTTTTTTTTTTTTTTTTTTTTGGAGGGATGGTGAAGCGGAATTTACTTAAATATCCTGAGATCCTAAAAATGGCTTTCAATCTCAGAAGGTGGAACCTTATTTAGAGTGCTAATCAAAAAATATGTTTAAAAAAATAATATAGCAACTTTTGTGGGGACAGTGAAATTCAAACCTGTATACTCCAGTATCGTAATCTTAGATGATAAATTGATAAAACTGATTTTAAAAAATCTATTTTTCTATGAATTTGCAGTAATAAAAAAACTCATCAAATTTTAATCACCCATTCCATCCTTCAAACTCATTACTTAAATTTGCCAAAGCACTGCCCTATCGTCCTCGTTAAATTGTCTTCCGTTATTCTCAGAAATTTTACATTTTTCAGTTCAGCAGAATATAAATTATTTACAAAAATATATATTTTGAAGACTAAAATTTGAAAACCACAAATATACGCTGTTATTTTCTTGAAATGAACTACGTTTTAATTTCTTTGATTTGTCAGCCCGCGTGGTTAGCGTGCTTGGCTACTGATCTAAGGGACCTGGGTTCGAACCCCGGGTAAGGCATGGATGTATGTGTCGTTTTTCTGCTGAGGTCCTGCCATCCTCACAGACCTTCTACTCTGGCATATAAACTGACAGGCACCTGTCAGACCTCTGTGGCAAGCAGCTGCTTGAGGGGGTATTTATTATTTTAGCCGTCCCATGGCCGAGTGGTTAGCGCGCTTGGCTATTGATCTAAGGGACCTGGGTTCGAGCCCCGGGTAAGGCATGGATGTGTGTGTGTGTGTTGTTTTTCTGCTGAGGTCCTGCCATCCTCACAGAACTTCTACTATGTCATATAAACTGACAGACTCCTGTCAGACCTCTGTGGCAAGCAGCTGCTTGGAGGGGTATTTATTATTTATTTTATTTATTATTTCCCAGTGCTGCCTCTGGTGGTAGTCAACACCAAACCCAGACAACGACGTCGGATGCGAATGTGCCTTGTCCGTGAACACTTACGACTCCCGAGGCAGGACTTTGGTTGGAATCGCCTTTATCCTTCCAGTGGGAGTTCATATAGCACTTCCCACTTGACATTATTTGTCGGGCCAGGAACGGCGGTGACTTCGTCGGTAGCGCGCCGGGCTCGTAATCTGCAGTTCGCAAGTTCGAATCCCAGCTTGGTCAGCGTTAAGATTTATCTCCGCAAAACTGTCCGCCTTGCCCACGGTCAGTAGGGGACACCGATGGGCTTGGAAGAAAAAAAAGAAAAAAATATTTCTGATTCAAGAAATGCCCTTGAAACTTTCCGTACTTAGCAGACATCATAGAAATGACAACACAAGAGACCCATCATTCCGAAAAACACGACATTTAAAGATCGAAATGTGCCATTCGAAAAGTACCCAATCCGCCATCCGAATCGTGAACATGACGTACTCCATGGAGGCTCGGTGCCGAGCCCTGATGCCATCGCCCTTGCAGCAACTCATTTGCCAGTGGCTCGAAGCGAGCATCACATACCTGTTTCTCGGCTGCCAATGGGATGGACGCTTACATGGACCTGCTAGGCAACTTTGGTGGGGCTCGCCGACCAATCAGCGAGCTGCACTCAGGTGGTCTCACCTGTTGACGTCTTCCACAACTTATATGGCAGCTTGCGTCTTTCTGTTTGCCTGGGTGTTAACTACGGGTTCTATGTGACTATTTACGTTGTTGTTTTTACCGAGATTTTGTCTTTCACTTTTCTATTTCGCAAAGGTAAGTTTTCAAGTGAAGTTTTTGCTTTCTTTGAAGTGTGTCTCGAAGAGGTAAGTCTCCTTGCAAGAGGAGATGTACGTTCCTTGCTAAGATTTCACCAATTCCATCGATGAGTCAGAACGCAGAAGTCAAGGCTTTGGATATATAACCTGTTGGAAGATTTAAACCTCAACTTTAAACACAGTAAGTTGACTAAGATTTGAAATTATGTCAGGCAACAACGCCAAATTTCATTGCTTTTTTTTACAATAACAACTGATTTTTGATATAATAATGCACGAAAGTATATATAGCTAATAAGCAATGAGTAATTGATAATTACCTCATGCATTTTGGTAAGAATAAAATGAACTGCAGTCCGGTTAAAGACATCAGAGAATAATCTTTCAAAAGTCATTTGACTTAAGCTAATTAATATTTTAAATTTTTTTAAAAATCCCACGGGATCAAAGACTTCGGGATATTGCCACGTATCAGCATGAGACCACGTGTTTTATGCACCATTTCAGTCAAAAATGGAAATTTTCAAGACTTTATAAAGATTGGGGTGTTAATATTTACAAGTAGGTAGGATTTTAAAGATTTCAATGTATGTAGCTCTCGGATATATTAGAGTTGAGGATTATAAAAAATATATATATGTAAAAATACCCTTAAGCAGTTGCTTTTTGTAGAGGTCTGACAGGAAGCTGTCAGTTTTTTACGCCGCACTAAGTTTCTTAGGAAGGTGAGACCTCGGCAGAAGGACAACAATCAATATCCATGCCTTCGTGAGGACTCGGACAGAGGTCTCTTTCATCAATAGTCAATCACATTAACCACTCGGCTAGGGACTGTCGAGTGGTCAGTGTGCTAGGGACTGCCGAGTGGTCAGTGTGCTAGAGACTCTCCGAGTGATCGGTGTGCTAGGGATTCCCCGAGTGGTTAGTGTGCTAGGGACTGCCGAGTGGTCAGTGTGCTAGGGACTCCCAGAGTGGTTAGTGTGCCAGGGACTGTCGAATGGTCAGTGTACTAGGGACTGTCGAGTGGTCAGTGTGCTAGGGACTGTCGAGTGGTCAGTGTGCTAGGGACTGTCGAGTGGTCAGTGTGCTAGAGACTGCCGAGTGATTTGTGTGCTAGAGACTCCCCGAGTGGTTAGTATGATAGGTGTTCCCCGAGTGGTTAGTGTGCTAGTGATTCCCCGAGTGGTTAGTGTGGTAGGGACTACCGAATGGTTAGTGTGGTAGGGACTACCGAATGGTTAGTGTGGTAGGGACTACCGAGTGGTTAGTGTGGTAGGGACTACCGAGTGGTTAGTGTGGTAGGGACTACCGAGTGGTTAGTGTGGTAGGGACTACCGAGTGGTTAATTTTGCTAGGGACTGCAGATTGGTTAGTTTTGCTAGGGACTGCATATTGGTTAGTTTCCTAGGGACTGCATATTGGTTAGTTTTGCTAGGGACTGCATATTGGTTAGTTTTGCTAGGGACTGCAGATTGTTTAGTTTTGCTAGGGACTGCAGATTGTTTAGTTTTGCTAGGGACTGAAGATTGTTTAGTTTTGCTAGGGACTGCAGATTGGTTAGTTTTGCTAGGGACTGCAGATTGGTTAGTTTTGCTAGGGACTGCAGATTGGTTAGTTTTGCTAGGGACTGCATATTGTTTAGTTTTGCTAGGGACTGCAGATTGTTTAGTTTTGCTAGGGACTGCAGATTGGTTAGTTTTGCTAGGAACTGCATATTGGTTAGTTTTGATAGGGACTGCATATTGGTTAATTTCCTAGGGACTGCATATTGGTTAGTTTTGCTAGGGACTGCAGATTGTTTAGTTTTGCTAGGGACTGCAGATTGTTTAGTTTTGCTAGGGACTGCAGATTGGTTAGTTTTGCTAGGGACTGCAGATTGGTTAGTTTTGCTAGGGACTGCAGATTGGTTAGTTTTGCTAGGGACTGCAGATTGGTTAGTTTTGCTAGGGACTGCAGAGTGGTTAGTTTTGCTAGGGACTGCAGAGTGGTTAGTTTTGCTAGGGACTGCAGATTGGTTAGTTTTGCTAGGGACTGCAGATTGGTTAGTTTTGCTAGGGACTGCAGATTGGTTAGTTTTGCTAGGGACTGCAGATTGGTTAGTTTTGCTAGGGACTGCAGATTGGTTAGTTTTGCTAGGGACTGCAGATTGGTTAGTTTTGCTAGGGACTGCAGATTGGTTAGTTTTGCTAGGGACTGCAGAGTGGTTAGTTTTGCTAGGGACTGCAGAGTGGTTAGTTTTGCTAGGGACTGCAGAGTGGTTAGTTTTGCTAGGGACTGCAGAGTGGTTAGTTTTGCTAGGGACTGCAGAGTGGTTAGTTTTGCTAGGGACTGCAGAGTGGTTAGTTTTGCTAGGGACTGCAGAGTGGTTAGTTTTGCTAGGGACTGCAGAGTGGTTAGTTTTGCTAGGGACTGCAGAGTGGTTAGTTTTGCTAGGGACTGCAGAGTGGTTAGTTTTGCTAGGGACTGCAGAGTGGTTAGTTTTGTTAGGGACTGCAGAGTGGTTAGTGTGCTAGGGACTGCTTTGTTCGGAATAATTCTCGATAAAAAAAAATCGCATTTTGTATACAAAAATGGATTTCTGTTTCATTGTATGTTTTATACCTCAAAGCACAGTTCCCAATTTTTTAAAGGCGTTTTGGAACCGAGTAAAAATTTGCACGAGATATATTTCAGAACGAATTAATGGATTGCAAAATGGTAATTTGTAGCGTTTGGTTTTAAAAGAGAACAGATTTGCTGACAAAAATGGATGGAATTTATGACGTGGAAATATTCGGCAGCAATTAATTTATTGCAAAAACATTCGGACCTCTTTTTATGGGGGATGAAAAGGACCGCCAACTGTCGCATCTTTTCACTTTCGATAAAGCAAAATAATTTCATCTCGCCGTTGAAACATAATCTCGTGTCTTCTCAATGCCGTTGTCAATTTCGAATCTGTGTATCTTTTTAAGCCGAGATTAAAACAGAAATTAAATTTAGCCAGATATTCGTTCATTATTTGAATATTTATATGTGAAATGATCAAAGAAATCGATGCATATATTTTTAAAACTGCTTTTTATATCTGTTGGAAAATTGGTTAGTTCACTGTGGCAGAAAGGTTAGTGCTCTAAACAGTAAGAAAGCACCAAAGTTCGAAAAACCCATGAAACTTTTTTGCTGAGGTGTCTCCTTCCTCGTAGATCTTTTCTGTCTTATTCTGTTGTCAGAACTTTTTAGCAGAGTGGCATTCTTTAGGAGTATTAATTTAATAATCTGTTTATTAATAGGTTTTAATAGATTTTCGTGGCGGGGTGACTCAGTCGGTAGCCAGCCAGGGTCGTAATCTGCAGTTCTCAGGTTCGAGTCCCACCTTCGGCCAGCGTTAAGATTTATCTGAACAAAACTACCCGCCCTGCCCATGGTCAGTAAAGGATGGGACGTTAAGCCGTGGCCAAGTGTACGAGACAGACATACGCTGGATGGCTCTGACGGGAGGCTACCATCTGTCTCCCAACAACTGTTCCAGTGGGTCCACCCCCCCCCCCAACCTTCTCTGAGCCTTCGGGGTCCTTGTGACCTGGCCATTTAGCTCATGGTGTGCAAAAAAAGTGCCGCTCAGAGGTAAAACAATCCAACGTTAAAGAACACGCTGGATGGCCTTGACGGGAGGCTGCCATCTGTCTCCCAACAACTGTTCCAGTGGGTCCCCCCCCCCCCCCCCCAAAACCTTCTCTGAGCCTTCGGGGTCCTTGTGACCAGCCCATTTAGCCCATGGTGTGCAAAAAAAGTGCCGCTCAGAGGTAAAACAATCCAGCGTTAAAGAACACGCTGGATGGCCTTAACGGGAGGCTGCCATCTGTCTCCCAACAACTGTTCCAGTGGGTCCCCCCCCCCCCAACCTTCTCTGAGCCTTCGGGGTCCTTGTGACCTGGCCATTTAGCTCATGGTGTGCAAAAAAAGTGCCGCTCAGAGGTAAAACAATCCAGCGTTAAAGAACACGCTGGATGGCCTTGACGGGAGGCTGCCATCTGTCTCCCAACAACTGTTCCAGTGGGTCCCCCCCCCCAACCTTCTCTGAGCCTTCGGGGTCCTTGTGACCTGGCCATTTAGCTCATGGTGTGCAAAAAAAGTGCCGCTCAGAGGTAAAACAATCCAACGTTAAAGAACGCGCTTGATGGGAGGCTACCATCTGTCCCCCAACAGCTGTTCCAGTGGGTTCCCTCCGCTAACCTTCTCTGATCCTTCGGGGTCCTTGTGACTTAGCCATTTAGCCCATGGTGTGCAAAAAAGTTGCCCTCAGAGATAAAACAACTCAACCGTTAACTTTAAAGATTATTTTTACAGCTAAATCTCCAGAGACTTCCAATGGGGGTTGTCGATGCTACAGCGTAGTGTAATGTGGTGACGTATTTGAGGTTAATAGTGGGAGGGGGTGTTGCTGACATATTTGAGGTCAAGAGGGGATGTTGGCGACGAGTTTGATTCTAATGTAGGCTGTTGTTGGCATACTTCAATCGAATGAAGAAAGCGATGAATTTGTGTTTGTTGAGTAATGAAAATGATGATGGCAAGTTTGTGTTTGAATGGTGATGTTGAACTGCTTGAGTGTTGGAATTTTCGGTAATTTCTTTAAAAAATACTCCATGACACCCTTCAAGAAAATGTTTAAATCGATCACCCTTCCGGGGCGGGGGTGGCTCAGTCGGTAGCGCGCCAGGCTCGTAATCTGCAGTTCCCAGGTTCGAGTCCCAGCTGGGTCAGCGTTGAGATTTATCTCCGCAAAAATTCCCCACCCTGCCCACGTTTAGTAGGGGACAACGATGGGCTTGGAAAGGCCGCCGTCCGTCGGATGGGACGTTGGCCCCGTGTGCGTGAAAGTCATACCCTGTGCATCTGCCTCCAAAAAGCTGCCCAGTGGGTCATTTCCCATAACCTTCTGAGTCTTTTTGATATTTAGTCCATTGTGTGCAAAAAAAACAATGCCGCTCAGAGGTAAAAAAAAAACAAAATCCGTGTGTAGTTTAGCCATTCATTTGTACGCTAAAGAAACGTGCTTAATCTAAACATCCATCTGTTTTTTTGGATTTTTTTTTTCTACTTTATGTTGACCTTCTGCTGGGGTCTCGCCGCTTTCGCATATCGTCCCTACGACATTCTGCTGTCAGGTCTCAGTAACGAAGTGGGTTGGGTTGTTTTACATCTGAGCGGCACTTTTTGCACACTATGGGCTAAATGGCCAGGTCACATGGACCCCGAAGGCTCAGAGAAGGTTGGGGGAGGGGACACACTGGAACAGCTGTTGGGAGACAGATGGTAGCCTCTCGTCAAGGCCATCCAGCGTGTTCTTTAACTTCGGGTTGTTTTACCACTGAGCTGCACTTTTTGCACACCATGGGCTAAATGGCCAGGTCACATGGACCCCGAAGGCTCAGAGAAGGTTGGGAGAGGGGACCCACTGGAACAGCTGTTGGGAGACAGATGGTAGCCTCCCGTCAAGGCCATCCAGCGTGTTCTTTAACGTTGGGTTGTTTTACCTCTGAGCGGCACTTTTTTGCAGACCATAGGCTAAATGGCCAGGTCACATGGACCCCGAAGGCTCAGAGAAGGTTGGGGACCCACTGGAACAGCTGTTGGGAGACAGATGGTAGCCTCCCGTCAAGGCTATCCAGCGTGTTCTTTAACGTGCACAGGGGTATGACTCCCGCACACGGGGCCACGGCTTAACGTCCCATCCGACGGACGGTGGCCTTTCCCTGCCCATCGGTGTCCCCTACTGACCGTGGGCAGGGCGTGGAATATTGCGGAGATAAATCTCAACGCTGACCCAGCTGGGACTCGAACCTGGGAACTACAGATTACGAGCCTGGCGCGCTACCGACTGAGCCACCCCCTCCCCCAGTAACGAAGTGGAGTTCCCTAAGGATAATTTTATCCCTGAAAAGTTCGTTAGGATTTGCATTTAGTTTCAGATGTTATTTTTAGCTGTACAAATGGTAAAAATGGTTGATGAAACTGTAAAACGGCCAAGACCACGTGACTTAAAACATCTACGAAAGAAGTAAATAATTTAGCTATGCTGTCGTTGGAGTATTTGTTTGGAAGGAAAAGATTTACCTTTGTCTGCACATTCCTTCTTTGGGCAAAAAACCTTTTGCCCTTAATCTCATAACCAGTTTATCACTTGGAATCCCCTTACGACAGCGTACGATATATGCCAAGCTTTTAGATCGCTTGCAAAACAACTGAAGTGATTATCGTTAAAATTATTACTCCATTTAGAAGTTGGGACGGGGGTGGCTCAGTCGGTAGCGCGCCAGGATCGTAATCTGTAGTTCCCAGGTTCGAGTCCCAGCTGGGTCAGCGTTGAGATTTATCTCCGCAAAATTCCCTGCCCACGGTCAGTAGGGGACGCCGATGGGCTTGAAAAAGCCGCCGTCCGTCGGATGCGACGTTAAGCCGTGGCCCCGTGTGTGGGAGAGCCATACCCTGTGCACGTTAAAGAACAGGCTGGATGGCCTTGACGGGAGGCTACCATCTGTCTCCCAACAGCTGTACCAGTGGGTCCCCTCCCCCAACCTTCTCTGAGACTTCGGGGTCCATGTGACCTGGCCATTTAGCCCATGGTGTGCAAAAAAGTGCCGCTCAAAGGTAAAACAACCCAACGTTAAAGAACACGCTGGATGTCTTAGACGGAAGGCTACCATCTGTCTCCCAACAGCCGTTCCAGTGGGTCCCCTCCCCCAACCTTCTCTGAGCCTTCGGGGTCCATGTGACCTGGCCATTTAGCCCATGGTGTGCAAAAAAGTGCCGCTCAAAAGGTAAAACAACCCAACGTTAAAGAACACGCTGGATGGCCTTGACGGGAGGCTACCATCTCTCAACAGCTGTTCCAGTGGGTCCCCTCCCCCAACCTTCTCTGAGCCTTCGGGGTCCATGTGACCTGGCCATTTAGCCCATGTGCAAACAAGTGCCGCTCAAAGGTAAAACAACCCAACGTTAAAGAACACGCTGGATGTCTTAGACGGAAGGCTACCATCTGTCTCCCAACAGCCGTTCCAGTGGTCCCCTCCCCCAACCTTCTCTGAGCCTTCGGGGTCCATGTGACCTGGCCATTTAGCACATGGTGTGCAAAAAAGTGCCGCTCAAAGGTAAAACAACCCAACGTTAAAGAACACGCTGGATGGCCTTGACGGGAGGCTACCATCTCTCAACAGCTGTTCCAGTGGGTCCCCTCCCCCAACCTTCTCTGAGCCTTCGGGGGTCCATGTGACCTGGCCATTTAGCCCATGTGCAAACAAGTGCCGCTCAGAGGTAAAACAACCCAACTCAAGATGGAAATAA